>MU001502.1:784897-982835 GCA_010093485.1 Karstenula rhodostoma CBS 690.94
TTTAATATATTATCTAGTAAGTTAACCTCTATTAGTATAATAATTAACCTAGTATATAAATACTATAAGTTATAGCTATAGACTATATAATTATAAAGTCTATTAGTAAGTTTCTTATATATATATATATATAGTATTACTAATATAATATTACTAATATAATATTACTAACCCAGGCTATATAGAGATAATACTATAGTAGTTAGCTAAGAATAAGAACTTTATATATAAGTAGTAAGAGATAATTATAATAGTTTTTAAAGACTAAAAAGAGTTAGACTTTATAGTAAAAATAATTATAATTAAGTTAAAGTAACCTATATAGTTAATAAATATAGAGTAAGTAATAACTACCCTATAATAGTAGGTAAAATAAGAAGTAGTAGATAATATTAATAGTAATAATAGGTAAGTAATAATAGATAGGTAGTATTAATAGTAATAGTAATAGTAATAGTAATAGGGTAATATACTAAGCTATAAGCTATAGGTAAAAGTTAAGGATATTAATAAGTATAAGTAAGTAGAAGAGTTAGTATTTAAATAATAGTTAATATTACACTAATAATTAAAAAAGTATAAAAATATATAAAAAAAAGGTCTAAATTATATAAATAAAGATCTAAAAGTAAGTAAATAAGTATTAAAGAAGGATAAAAAGGTCTCTCTCTTATTATAAGTATACTATATAGTCCTATAGGCCTGGATTAGAATCCAGGCCAGTACTACTTAGTTATTAATAGCTAGAATTATTTAAGATTTTAGAAATCTACCTTAGAAACTTTACTACTTTTTAAACTAGAAATATTTAAACTAGTCTTTTATATAATTTTAGTTTAGAGCTATTTATTAATATAGTTCTAAAAGTAAATAGTATATATATATATATTATATATTAAATTCTATTAAGTTTTTATATTATATATAATAGAGAGGTATTTATTTAGCTACTTATTCTTTTATATAAGAATAAAATACTTAAAATATTATAATAAATAATTAATAGTAATATAAATAGTATAAAGTTATATTACCTTAATTAGTAATAAGAAATTATAATAAATAATTATAAAAATACTTACTTACCTTATAGAGGGAGTTTAGTACTAATACCTATAACTTAATATTATTTATATAGTACCTTTATAGGATCTCTATAGCCTCTATTTTATCTAAAGTAGAGAGTTTAAAATACTAAATAATATTCTAAATAATAAAATTAATAATATAGATAAAGTATAGAATTATATTCTCTATATACTCCTATTTTATATATACTACTTAGAGTTTACCTTAAAGTATTATAGCTAGTATAGTATTATTACTAGTATTATTATAAATAGTTATTAGTAGTTACTATCCTATATCTATAGTTAATAATACTTAAAATACTTCTATTACTATAGAGATACTAGTATACCTCCTATAGATTAAAATAAAGTTAAGTAGCCTATATTAAAGTTATTAATTATTATTAATATAATAATCTTTAATAGTAAAGAAACTAAAGTAGTTATTTATAAACTATTTATTAAGAGTAAGAGATATTTTAGTCTCTTTACTAAGGTTATAAAAAAGCTCTACTATAACCTTAATAAACTTCTTTTTAAATATAAACTTAAACTTATATTAACTAATTATTTTAATACTTAGTCTAAGAAATTTAAGAAAATACTAGAAGAATAGTTACTTAACTAAGTAAAAAAACTAGTTATTATTAATAATAATATATACTAACTTACTTTTAAATACCTCTTTTAAAAATAGTAGTATTCTAGTAAGTTTAGAATCTCTAGTAGTAGTAGAATAAAGAGTTATTATAGATAATTTAAAATAAATAACTATTATAATAGCTTTATACTACCTTATATTATAATAGTTTTTTTTTTTTTTTTTTTAATATAAAACTACTATTATAACTACCTAGTAATAAGGAAATATCTAGAGGTACTATATAGATCTATTAAAAGGCTCTAAAGGATAGTACTATTTATAATAAAAAGAAAGAGCGCCTATAGTACTAGATATAATTAACTAAGTATTAACCTACTTATATATATTATATAATATAGTAATACTATAATACTATATATTATAGAGATTTACTATAAGGTAGGATAACTTAATAAAATAGGGGGGATAAAAAGGCGCGTTATACTTTACTAATATATAAATAAAGGGGGACTAAAAAAGTAGCTAAGGTATATCTAGTATCTATATATAGGCTAACTAAAAAGGCTATAATACTATAATATTATATAATACTAGTAGAATAGTATACTCCTTATTTACTAATACCTAATATATAATTATAGAAAAGTTATAAAATATTAAGGATATTATATATTAATAATATTATAATTTAAAAAAGAATATAAAAGAGAGGTTACTTACTAGTAGTAAGTAACTTATAATATTATATATAAAGGCTAGCTCTTATAAAAAGAGAACTATATTAGAATATTCTATTTTATTAAAATAGCTAATAATAAGTAACTAATTATTAGTAATAAATATAACCTTATATATACTACTAATTCTATATATAGTATAAATCTAAATAATATAGACCTTTATAAAGTTAAGTATATCTTCTAGTAAGTTAACCTCTATTAGTATAATTAGTCTAGTATATAAATACTATAAGTTATAATTATAGACTATATAATTATAAAGTCTATTAGTAAGTTTCTTATATATATATATAGTATTACTAATATAATATTACTAATCTAGGGCTTACTAAAATTACTTCTATAATAGTTAACTAGGAATAGAAACTTTACTACTAAGTAGTAAGAGATAATTATAATAGTTTTTAAGAGCTAAAAGGAGCTAGACTTTATAGTAAAGGTAATTATAATTAAGATAGAGTAATCTATATAATTAATAAATATAAAATAGGTAATAGCTATTCTATAGTAGTAAATAAAGTAAAAAGTAATAGGTAATATTAATAGTAATAATAGGTAGGTAATAGTAATAGTAATAGTAATAGGGTAAGCTATAAGCTATAAGCTATAAGTAAAAGTTAAGGATATTAGTAAATATAGATAAAGAGAGTTAGTATTTAAATAACTATTAGTTAGTATTATACTAATAATTAAAAAAGTATAAAAATATATAAAAAAAAAAAGTCTAAATTATATAAATAAAGGTATAAAAGTAAGTAAATAAGTATTAAAAAAGAATAAAAAGGTCTCTCTTATATATAAGTATACTATATAGTTCTATAAATCTAGATTAGGATCTAGACTAATTATAATAGTTAAATATATATTTAGTACTAATACTTTTTAGAATTAGATATATAAGTATAGAATTATAGTTATAATAGAATATAAATAGATAACTATTAGGAATATTTATAGCTTTACTAAACTACTTCTATATAATACCTATATATAAGTTACTATTCTAGTAAGGATAAAAATTAGTAAAATCTTTAGTCTAAGCTATACTTCTCTACTAGGCTTTCTATTCTTTATAGATTATTTTATCTATAAAAGTCTTAGTATTATTATATTAAAGATATTAAAGAATATTTATAATTTATTTCTCTTCTTCTATAGTAATATAGGTTATATTAAGTTTAAATTAATAAAATTTTAAGGATAGGCTTTTACCTAAATTAGGCTTAAGGCTCGCTATATTAAATAAATTAAAAAGGTAATAAAAACTTTAAAAAAAAGGAAAAGTAGTAACTAGAGAATATAATAGGTTTAGAGAGTAGTATATATATTACTATATTAACTAGAATATTATAGTATTTTTTAGAATAGGGTATTATATAACTATAAGTATATAATAACTAGCTATAATTAATACTAAGTATTATCTATATATTAGAATATATAAAATATATTTTAATTATTAAAACCCTTAAATCTAAACTCTTTACTATTCTCCTCTTTATTATTAACCTTTTTATTATTATCCTTTTTATTATTATTACTATTTAGGATATCTTTATTATAGATATTTTTACCCTTACTATATATTACTTTAATTTTAAAGTTCTAATTCTTCTCTTTAATATACTTATTCTCCTTAAACTTAATATATATATTATTAGTATCCTTAGCTCTATCTTTTATTACTAGTAGGGCTAGAAGGTTTAGTTCCCTATTATAATTAGTATATATATATAATAAAACTCTATAATAATTTATTTAAATTTATTTTTAAATATTATCTTTATCTCTTTAGGTAAAAAGTCCAATATAAATTATAAACACTTAGTCTTTTTTTTAATATTCTTAAAGGAGTAGGTATTAAGTTTCTTCTTTTCTTTTTAGTAGACTTTATATTTAATCTAGTCTAATATACTACTAGCGCCCTAAACCTAAGTAATATTATAACTTAAAAGTTTATTTAAAATAGAGAATAAAGTTATAATTACTAGTTTCTTAATTATATTATTAAAGGCCCTTTAGTTAATTTTATTCTAGATATTAGCCTATTTCTTATAAATAAGGGAAAGCTTTAACTTAAGCTATTTAGCTATTAAGAAGTAAGTAAATATAATAAAAGCCTATAATAATATTAACTACTTTTCTAGTTATTAAAATACCTTTTAGCCTTACTTTCTTATTTATATTTAAATATTATAGCTTTATCTATTTCTAATAAGGCACTATACTTAAAATTCTTCTATAACTTCTTTTTAAACTAGACTCTTACTTAATAATCTAAAGCCTAGGCTTTTTTAATAACTTAGTTTTCCTTAAAATAAAAAGTAATATAGTCTTTTTACTAAATTATATAGCTACTTATATTAAGTTTACCTTTATATATTAACTTAAAATTTATAGAGTAGCCTTTTTTAGAACTAACTTAACTATAAAGTATAAGGATTTAGCTAACTTTATTAGCTTTAAGGGCCTAACTCTATATAAATTAATAATAGCTATAATAAAAGACTAGAATAAATACTTTTATTAGTATAAAAAACTCTATATATATAAATCTATTAGAAATTAGGATATTAAAGAGTAAAGTCTTAAGTAATTTATACTTAATATACTTTATTATATAAGAGTAGAAAAGGATAGTAATAAAGGTATATAATTATTTAAGTATAAATATAAGTATTAGGTTAGCTAATTTTAAATAGGTTATTTATAGGTCTAGTATAATATTTTAATAATATAATACTTAGTAATTATATAATATTTAGTAATTATATAAAACTTAGTAATTATATAATATTTAGTAATTATATAAAACTTAGTAATTATATAATACTATATAATTATAACTTATATAAGAATAATATACCTTTACCCTAATACTAATCTTTCTATTATAGTAAGAACTAAGTAAACTAGTATTTAAGCTCTTACTAATAGTAAGGTACCTAAGAAGAATCTTATAAATAAGGCTACCTATAAAAAACCCCCCCCTAAGAAGCCTAAAAAAAAGGACTACTATAAGCTAGGTAATAAATTATTATAGTTTATTATTATAATTTTAAGCTAATTATATATAGCTATTACTCTTTATTAGATTAAATAATACTAGAAGTTTACTAAACTCCTCTTTAGAAAGCTATTATTTTTAAGACTTATATATAAAATTACTTATTATAATCTTAGCTATCTAAATTTCTAATTCTAATTAAGTATTTTTAAGACTTTATAAGAGTTTACTAAAGCCTTTCTAATTAGATATTTAGAAGGTATATAATTTAATTTCTAGTTTTTTACCTATCTTTACTAACTAGAATAGATTATAATATAAATATAATCTATACTAAGTATATTACTATCTAAATAAAGAATTCTTAATTTATATAGTAGTACTATAATAAGTTCTAGTATATAGGTTTTAGTATATAAATAGGGTTTTAATTCTAGTTCTAATTTCTAGATTTTAATTCTAGTTTCTAGATTCTAGTTCTAGTTTCTAGGTTTTAATTCTAGTTTCTAGGTTCTAGTTATAGTTTCTAGGTTTTAATTATAATAAAAAATTTAGTTCTAAGGTTTCTAGTAGATATAATTTAGATAGTATTTACTATACTTAAATAAGACTTAGTATCTATATCTATAATAATTATTTATAATAAACTATATATTCTTAACTCCTAAAAATATATCTTTTTAAATTCTAGTTAACTAAAATATTTCTTACTTTATTTCTTATTATATTTTTTAATATAGAGTTTTATTTATATTTATATTCTAAACTATAGGAATTTTATTTAGTTATAATAATTAGCTCTAATAACTTTAGAATATATTTTAGCTTAATAAGACCTACTCTAATCCTATTAACTAAGACCTTACCCTAATCTAGGGTTTATATAACCTCTACCTAACCCCTATCTAAAAAAGTAACTAAAAACCTAGATAGGGGTTAGGTTAGAGTTAGGTATACTTATATAAGACCCTAACCCTAACCTAACCCCTACCTATTTACTACTCTAAAAAAGCCTATATAATATAGCTTAATATAAATCTTCTATAGAAAATATAGCCTAAAATAACTTAGGCTATAGTATATCTATATAATTAAATACTAAATTATAAAAATAACTAGTACTTATTATATAAAATATTTTTTATAATAGTTACCCTTATTAATAGGATAGTAATTTAGCCTTAGAAACTAAACTTAGTATATTTTAAAGTATATAAAAGTAAAGCCTATACTATAACTAATAATATATAATATAAAAAAAGTAAGCTATAGAGACTTAATCTAAAGGTATAAATTAAATATCTTATAAAATACTAATTAATAAATATCTAGTATATATAGATTCTATTATTATTAAAGGTAATTAGTATCTATAATATTATATTTAATAAAGATATAGTATTTAATAGAATATAGAAAAAGCTTATAAATAACTTTATATATAGTACTCTAGAAAAAATTATATTATAGGTTAGAACTATAAAAAGACTACCTACTTTAATAACTAAACTAGAGATAACTTAATTCTATAAAAATAAATTAGTTATAATAACTTATAATAACTTATAATAATAAAAGATATTAGAAAGGTTATTAAAAAAAATATAATAGTACCTACTTATTACTACTAATAATATTACTACTAGTCTTACTATTAGTATAACTTATAATATAGAATATTCTATTACTAAAAATATAAATAGTAGATAACTATATATAATAGCTAATAGTAGCTAGTATAAAAATTATACCCTAAGTAGGTATATTTATAGTAGATATTCTAGTAGGTTATAAAGGCGTATATAAAGGCTATAACTTTAATAAAGTATAAATAAAATAAATACTTATAAAAGGACTAAAGCCTTATTAAAGCTAGCTATTACTACTACTAATAATCTAAACTAGTCTTAAAAATTACCTAATAGGTAAATTATTTTAAAAAACTAAATATAAATACCTTACTAGCTATTAATAAATAAATTTATAGATAAAAATACTATAGAGACTAATTAAATAAGTAGATTACTAAATTTATAACTATATATAGGTATATATATATATTATAGAGATTTACTATAAGGTAGGGTAACTTAATAAAGTAAGGGGGATAAAAAGGCACGTTATACTTTACTAATATATAAATAAAGGGGGATTAAAAAAGTAGCTAAGGTATACCTAGCATCTATATATAGGCTAACTAAAAAGGGTATAACACTAAACTAGCTAAAATAGGCTTAGTATATACCTACTAATATATAAGAATTCTAATAATAGAAAGTTATTAATAAATAAAAAGAATAGTTCTTATTAAGACTAGAGAAATATATATATAGGCGGGTACTATATATATAGATAGGTATATACCTATAAACTTAATAAATACTATTAATTCCTAAAGTATAAGGCTTAACTTATTATATAAGGAAACTAGTAAAAGGATTTTTTTTTTTTTTTTTTTTTTTATATAAAGTTACTATTATAACTACTTAGTAATAAGGAAATATCTAGAGATACTATATAGTTCTATTAAATAGCTCTAAAGGATAGTACTATTTATAATAAAAGAGAAAGAAGGGTACCTATAGTACTAGGCTTAATTAATTAAATAGTAACCTATCTATATATATTATATAATATAATAATACTATAATACTATAATACTATATAATACTAGTAGAGTAGTATATTCCTTATTTACTAATACCTAATATATAATTATAAAGAAGTTATAAAATATTAAAGATATTATAAAATATTAATAATATTATAATTTAAAAAAGAATATAAAAAAAAGGTTACTTACTAGTAATAAATAACTTATAGTACTATTTAGCGCTATGCCCTTTTTGGTTAGCCTGCGTATAGACGCTAGGTAAGCCTTAGCCACTTTTTTAGTCTCCCTTTATTCGTGTATTAGTAAAGCACAATATATCTTTTTATCCCCCCTACTTTATTAAGTTACCCTACCTTATAGTGAATCTCTATAATATATAGTACTATATATAAAGACTAGCTTTTATAAAAAGAGATCTATACTATATCCTACTCTATTAAAATAGCTAATAATAATAAGTAACTAATCTTTAGTAATAAATATAATATAGTATATACTAGTAGTAAATTTATTAGTAACCTAGATATATCTAACTATATATATTATAAGATCTAATATATTATCTAGTAAGTTAACCTCTATTAGTATAATAATTAATCTAGTATATAATTACTATAAGTTATAGCTATAAACTATATATATTATAGAGATTCACTATAAGGTAGGGTAACTTAATAAAGTAGGGGGGATAAAAAGGCACATTATACTTTTACCAATACACGAATAAAGGGTAACTAAAAAAGTGGCTAAGGCTAAACTATATAATTATAGAGTCTATTAGTAAGTTTCTTATATATATATATATATATATATAGTATTACTAATCTAGGGCTTACTAGAATTACCTCTCTAGTAGTTAACTAGAAATAGGGACTTTACTAGTAAGTAGTAAGAGCTAATTATAATAATTCTTAAGAATTAAGAGGAGCTAGACTTTATAGTAAAGGTAATTATAATTAAGTTAAAGTAATCTATATAGTTAATAAATATAGAATAGGTAGTAGTAGCTTTATAGAATATATAAAAAAGTAGTAGGTAATATTAATAGTAATAATAGGTAGGTAATATTAATAGTAATAATAGATAGGTAGTATTAATAATAATAGTAATAGTAATAGAGTAAGCTATAAGCTATAAGCTATAAATAAAGGTTAAGAATATTAGTAAGTATAGATAAAAAGAGTTAGTATTAAATAACTATTAATTAGTATTATACTAATAATTAAAAAAGTATAAAAATATATAAAATAAGTATTAAAAAAGGATAAAAAGCTCTCTCCTATTATAAGTATACTATATAGTCCTATAGACCTAGATTAGGATCTAGACTAGTATAAAATATTAATATTATTATAATTTAAAAAAAATATAAAAAAGAGGTTATCTACTAGTAATAAGTAACTTATAGAACTATATATAAAGGCTAGCTTTTATAAAAAAAGACCTATACTATATCTCTATTAAAATAGCTAATAATAATAATAAATAATTAATCCTTAATAATAAATATAATATAGTATATACTAGTAGTAAGTCTATTAGTAACCTAGATATATCTAACTATATATATTATAAGATCTAATATATTATCTAGTAAGTTAACCTCTATTAATATAATAATTAATCTAGTATATAAATACTATAAGTTATAGCTATAGACTATATAATTATAGAGCCTATTAGTAAGTTTCTTATATATATAGTATTAGTAATTTAGAATTTACTAGAATTACCTTTATAATAGTTAACTAGGAATAGGGACTTTACTAGTAAATAGTAAGAGCTAATTATAATAGTTTTTAAGGGTTAAGAGGAGCTAGACTTTATAGTAAAAATAATTATAATTAAGTTAGAGTAACCTATATAGTTAATAAATATAAAGTAGATAATAGCTACCCTATAGTAGTAGGTAAAGTAAGAAGTAGTAGGTAATATTAATAGTAATAATAGGTAAGTAATAATAGGTAGGTAGTATTAATAGTAATAGTAATAGTAATAGGGTAAGCTATAAGCTATAAGCTATAAGCTATAAATAAAAGTAAAAAATATTAGTAAGTATAAATAAAAAGAGTTAGTATTAAATAACTATTAATTACTATTATACTAATAATTAAAAAAGTATTAAAATATATAAAATAAGTATTAAAGAAGTATAAAAATATATAATATAAGTATTAAAAAAGGATAAAAAACTCTTTCCTACTATATAAAATTAGCTATAACTACGCGATAACTACTATAAATATCTAATTATAAAACTACTATATAGTCTTATAGGCCTAGATTAGGATCTAGACTAGAAATTAATAGTTATAATAATAGTAATCTAATTCTATATAGATAATATTATATTAAGAATATAAATAATACTTAGTAATATTAGGGTTTATAGAGCTCTAATTAGCTCTAATAAGGGGTACCTTAACCTAAATACTAAACTAATTTAGGATAAGTATAGTATATAACTAGCCTTTTTAGTAATTTTTTCTTATATAGTAATTTAATTAATTAACTTCCTAAATAAAGGGATATTTAAGCTCTTTTTCTTTACTATAGTTATAAGTCTAGTATTTAGAATATAGAATAATTCTCTTTATATACTTTACTACTTAAATATACCCTTTTAGGTTCTTCTATTATACTAAAAGCCTTTTTTATTTAATAAAGCTATAAATAATTTAATTATTTTAATTACTTAGACCTAGCTTATTAATTAAATAAGCTAGTCTTATTAGTTTATAAGCTTATATTTCTAAGTAAACTTTAAAAGTATCTAGTTTAAAATTAATCTAGATAGTCTAATAGTCCCCTTAATTAAGGATAATTACCCTATTTAACTAGTTATTCTAGAGGAACTATACTAACTAGTTATTTTAAATAACCTTAAAAATTATAAATAGAAGCTTAAATTATATAAAAAAGATAAGGAAAGTTATATTTTAAAAATTATAAAATATTATACTATAGTTTCTAACTAGTAGATATACTATTCTAAGCTATAAAATTTTTAAAACTAGATTTATACTACTATCTCCTAAGATCTCCTTACTCTAGTAATAATTAATATAGTTAAAGATAATAAATCTATTTTATAATATCTACTTTAAATACTAAAAAATAATCTAATACTTACTAAAGAAGTAACTAAAAACCTTATTTAAGTATAGTATTATACTTATTTTAATAAAGTAAAGAGTAAATAGTAGAATTTAAAGACTTAATTTATAAAATAATAGTTCCTTTACTATAAAGTAATTATATACTTAGTTAAAGAAATTAAAAGGGTATTTATAACCTATAATTTTTTTAAAGCTTTAGGTAAAAAGATTACCCCTTAGTAGTCCTACTTAATTAAGTAGTAAATCCTGCTTAATAAGATACTAGGAAGGCCTATAATAATACTTTTTAAAATTAGAAAGGTATTTTTAGTATTAATTTAGAAATAATTACTCTACCCTAATTATAAAAGAACTAGTATCTATATAATATTTAGTAGTTAAACTATAAAACCTAGTAAGGAATTATTTAATAATATATAAAATAATAATTATTTTAGCTACCCCTATAAGAATACCTAATATATAGTAGTACCCGCCTATATACGCTTTTCTCTAGTCTTAATAAGAACTATCCTTTTTATCTATTAATAACTCTCTATTATTAGAATTCTTATATATTAGTAGGTACGCGCTAAGCCTATTTTAGCTAGCTTAGTACTATACCCTTTTTAGTTAGCCTATATATAGATACTAGGCGCGCCTTAGCTATTTTTTTAGTCCCCCTTTATTCGTGTATTAGTAAAGTATAACGCGCCTTTTTATCCCCCCTACTTTATTAAGTTACCCTACCTTATAGTGAATCTCTATAATATATATATATAGTCCTATAAGCCTTAGTTACTTTTTTAATCCCCCTTTATTTATATATTAGTAAAGTATAATATACCTTTTTATCCCCCCTACTTTATTAAGTTACCCTACCTTATAGTGAATCTCTATAATATATACCTAATATAAATAGTAACTAATTAAATACTAATACTTATAAATAGCTATTACTAGTACTCTAATTAATAGATTCTAAGTATTTAACTTTTTTAATAAAGAGTATAATAAGATCTTAAACTATTTAAAGTTTCTATAATAGTTAAAGCTATAGACTAAGATTAATAATACTAATTAGAAAATAAGTAATAAAAAGTAGTTTACTATTAACTACCCTAGTAATATTATAGTAACTCTTATTAATTTAATTAACCTTCTAAGTAAAGTTTCTAAGAATAAAGTCTATAATATAATATAGAATTCTTATCTACTTTCTAAAAGTATAATTCTAAATAGTATTAATATTTACCTTATTAATAATTAGAACCTTTTAGTTACTAGTTTTTTTAAGAAAGTAACTATAGAAAACTAAATTAAAGTAAAAATATAAGCTTTACCTATTTTAAAAATAAGGAATTACCTAATTAAGAATATTCTTTATAATAAGAATAGAAAATAATTAGAGAATCTATTACTTAAAAATATAAAAGTAGTTAAGAACTTTTATATAAATATTATTTTAGAAGTTTAATTTAAGAAAATTAGTATTTAGTATCTTAGTTTAGATAAAACTTTAAGGATTAAAATAATTAAATAAAATATTATAATAGTAAATTTATAGTATAAGTATAATTTTATTTTTTTAAAATATAAGTTTATATACTTTTATCCTACTATTATAAATATAATTTAAGTATCTAAGCTATTAAGAGAGAATATCTCCTACTTAGATAGTAAAGAACTATAGTATAAGTAATTAAAATACTTTAGAAAAAAAGCTTTATAAGCTCTAGTTTCTAGTATATATAGTATATTAATTAAAGGAATATAATAATAAGAATATAAGTATTATATAATTATATATATAAGTAAAGTAATTTTATTATAACTATATAAGTATTTACTATATCTATTCCACTATATTATATAGAACCTATTTAATATAGAGTAAGAATAAATACTTAAATCTTAGATTCTTATAATAAAGAAAGAATTTAGTAGGAAGTTTTATAATTTTAATCTATAAGGAAAGATACTTTTAGAGATTCTATAATTAATAAAATACCTATTAACCTTTATAAAGAATAAGTATAAGCTCTAAATTATATAAATCTAATAGGATAATAATATAGTAATACTACTATAGTAAAAGATATTATAATATAAAAAATAGGTAATTAAAAAAAAATTATAATTAACTTTTTACTACCTTATATATATAAAACTAGTAGTTTAGTAGAGTAAGCTAGAAAAGAGCTAATTAAATAAATAATAAAAATAAGGTTTAGTATAAATCTACTAATAAAGCTATAGCTAAAGAATATAGCACCCGCCTATATATATTTTTCTCCTAGTCTTAATAAGAACTATCCTTTTTAACGCCTTATTAATTCTCTATAGTTAGATTTCTTATATATTAGTAGGTACGCGCTAAGTCTATTTTAGATAGCTTAGCGCTATACCCTTTTTAGTTAGCCTGTATATAGATACTAGGTAAGCCTTAGCTACTTTTTTAGTCCCCCTTTATTTATATATTAGTAAAGTATAATATACCTTTTTATCCCCCCTACTTTATTAAGTTACCCTACCTTATAGTAAATCTCTATAATATAGCTAAAGATTATAGATATAATAGTCTAGCTATATAATATAAGTTTAAGTATAGTATATAGCTTCTAATTACTAAATAAAATATTAGATAACTAGTTCTAATAGTACTTTTAGTACTATAAGCCTATAATATATCTTAGCCACTTTTTTAGTCCCCCTTTATTCGTATATTAGTAAAGCACAACGCGCCTTTTTATCCCCCCTACTTTATTAAGTTACCCTACCTTATAGTAAATCTCTATAATATAAGCCTATAATTATATAATATATAATAGTAGATCTTTATCTAGACTAGAGTAGAATTTATATCTATAGATACTAAGTACATCCTCTAATAAAGGATCGCGAAGCTAGATATAATAAAAAGGAATTTAAAATAAATCTAAGAGCTTATATTAGATATTTAATAAACTATTAAACTTTAATATCTATAGAATATAGATTCCTATACTTAATTAAGTAATTATAACTAGAAATATTATATTTAATAAAATAATCTTCTACTAAGAAGTATATAAAGTAAAGTTTTTAAAAATAAAAATTCTAAGAATTATAGAAAGTATTTATAAGAATAAAGTTAATAATCTAAAAGATATATTTAATATAATTAATTTTACTTCTAACTTAAATAAGTATATAAGTACTATAAGAATTAAGAATACTAAATAACTATTTAGAGGTAAAGGATTAAAATAAATAAATTCTAAAAATAGCTAGTTAAGAAATTAAAAAGTAATAATACTAACTACTATATAAGTTATAGGTATAGCTAGCTAGTAGCTAGGAATTTATATAGACTAAGATTTAAATATAAGACTTATAATTTTAAATATAATATTATAACTAGATATTATAAAGACTAATTAGTATAATTATAAAAATACTAGGAGTTACTAGAATTAAAATTTAACTAAAAGAGCTAGTAAACTAGAGTCTTAGAATAATACTTCTTTAAAATAGAAGTTTTAAAACCCTACTACTATTTTTTAACTTAGTATAACTAACTCTATACTACTAAATAAAGTAGGAAATCTACTAGTAAACTAAAAATAATAGTATATCTTCCCTATAATAAATAGGGTAAGTAGATAACTTTAAGAAAAAATACTTAAAATTAACTAACTAATAAGTATATATTTTCTAGTTTAAAGGTTAAGATAATAAGATATAAATTATAATAATTAGTTAAAGAGTAAATTAAATTTTAATATATATATACTAATAGTAGATCTATTTTTAAAAAATAGTTTCTAGATTAATTTTATATATATATTTAGACTAGGAGTAAATAAAACCTAGAATAAGTATAAAAGCTATAAAATACTAAATATAGTAGTTATAGTAGCTATATTTAAGAAATTAAAACTAGTAGTATTACTAGCTTATTTATATAAAGATAAGCTACTAATAAAATTAATACTCTAAAAATATCTACTTTCCTATCTTCTAGAAAAACTATTTAAGTAGGCTATAATTAAAGAAATTACTACCCTATAGTAGAAAGAAACTTAAATAAAGCTACCCTAATTATAAGTAATAAAACCGGCCTAGATCCTAATCCAGGCCTATAGGACTATATAGTATACTTATAATAGAAGAGAGCTTTTTATCCTTCTTTAATACTTATTTTATATATTTTTATACTTTTTTAATTATTAGTATAATACTAACTAATAGTTATTTAATACTAACTCTCCTTATCTATACTTACTAATATTCTTAATTTTTATCTATAGCTTATAGCTTATAGCTTATAACTTAGTATATTACCCTATTACTATTACTATTACTATTAATACTACCTATCTATTATTACTATTAATATTACTTACCTATTATTACTATTAATATTACTTACTACTTCTTTATATATTCTATAAAGCTATTACTATCTACTCTATATTTATTAATTATATAGATTATTTTAACTTAATTATAATTACTTTTACTATAAAGTCTAATTCCTCTTAACTCTTAAAAACTATTATAATTAGCTCTTATTACTTACTAGTAAAGTCCCTATTCCTAGTTAACTACTATAGAAGTAATTCTACCCTAGGTTAGTAATACTATATATATATATATATATAAGAAACTTACTAATAGACTCTATAATTATATAGTCTATAATTATAATTTATAGTATTTATATACTAGATTAATTATTATACTAATAGAGGTTAACTTACTAGATAATATATTAGATCTTATAATATATATAGTTAGATATATCTAAGTTACTAATAGACTTACTACTAGTATATACTATATTATATTTATTACTAAGAATTAGTTACTTATTATTATTAGCTATTTTAATAGAGATATAGTATAGGTCTTTTCCTATAAAAGCTAGCCTTTATATATAATACTATAAGTTACTTATTACTAATAGGTAATCTCTCTTTTATATTCTTTTTTAAATTATAATATTATTATTATTTTATAATATCCTTAATATTTTATAACTTCTCTATAATTATATATTAGGTATTAGTAAATAAGAAGTATACTACCTTACTAGTATTATATAGTATTATAGTATTATAGTATTATTATATTATATAATATATATAGATAAGTTACTACTTAGTTAATTAAGTTTAGTATTATAGGTGCCCTTCTTTCTCTCTTATTATAAATAGTACTATCCTTTAGAGCTATTTAATAGAACTATATAGTACCTCTAGATATTTCCTTATTACTAGGTAGTTATAATAGTAACTTTATATAAAAAAAAAAAAAAAAAAAAAAGTAATAAAATATCTATTTTTATTAAAATAAATATTAATATATAAGCTTAATTAAGATAATTAGTTTAAAAACTATAAAGCTTATATTATAGTTAAAGGAAACTTTTAACTAAAAAATATCTTATACTTAATCTATACTATTATACTTATAGTAAAGTTATTCTAAGTAGTAATTATAATTACTATAGAGTTTAACCTTAAAATTAAATAATATAATATTATAGGAGTATTCCTAAATACTATAATTATAGTAGATAATCCTATAACCTATAAACTTCTAAATAGGTTTAAAACACTAGAAATATATATAAAACTAAATTAAACTATTTATAGTTTAAAAGACTTACTATTTTTCTAGTATAAAGAGTTTTCCTACTTATTTAGAGCTAAAGTACTTAAAGCTTTAAAAGAAGAGCCTTATTTATTTCTTTTTAGAGATTAGAAAATTCTAGTACTATTCTATATAAATAATATACTACTTCTATATTATAATAATTATAAAGAGTAAGCTTAAATACTATAAAATAAAATTATAAATAAATATAAAATTAAAAATAAAAGACTAGTTAAATAGTTTTTTAGAGTATAAGTAATTAGAGACTAAGATAATTAGATAATTATACTAAATATAATACTTCGCGAGCTTAGGCAAGCCATAGTAAAACTCGATAAAGGAACTTAGTAGGGTACTAAAATATAAATATTTTAAATAGCTTAAAGGTTATAGGTTATCCTCCTCTAGTGGGCTTTTACCTATATAAAGGCTAGGCTAGGTATATATATCTCTTATAATTAGATCTAAATTAGACACGCGCTAAGTAGTTATAGGGCGCTTATAATTTAGAGTAAGTTAGTTAGCTATTAGTATTAAATATTAGTACTATTATTAGTTAGTTAGTTACCTTAATAGTAGAATAATAGGTAAGAAGCTATACTATCCTCTATATAGTACTATATAATATAGTTATCTATTATCTACTACCTCTATTATCTCTATACTATATACTATATTTATTAGGCCTTATTAAGTATTAAATACTCTTATTTTTTCTTACTATATTTATTACTATAGTGTCTCTAGCCCAGTCTATTATTAATAGCTAAATATATAATAACTTTATAAAAGTTAAGGTAGTTAAGTACCTATTAAAAGACTACCTAGCTATCTATATCTAGATTATAGATAATTATTTTAAGGTCTTAAAGTATTAATTACTAGTAGAAAGTAGCCTCCTAGAATTCCTTATACTAGTCTTCTTCTAATCCCTTTTTAAAAGTCTAGTTACCCTAGGATATAGAGCTATAGCTAATAAGGCTAAAGATATATAGAACTACATTATTAAAAGGGAGGGTAATCTAGGCTTAGTAGATTCTCTACTTATAAAGAGTTTTTTCTACTACTATTAAGAGTAGACTATAGAGTTATAGAACTTATTTAAGTATATATATAAAGTATAGGATAAGTAGAAGTATAAGTAAGGGAGGTAAGTATTAGGTAAATTCTATACCTTATTATTATTAAGTATACTACTAACTCTAGGGATAGGTGTTATATTAAGGCTAGTAGTATATATAAGTAATAGTATATAGTTCTCTTTTCTCTTATAGGTAGTAGTAATATCTAATAGGGTGTATAGTATTTCTTTATTATAAGGCGCGTAGGCTAGATATATATATATCTTAATATTAGTAGCTACTATAAGCGTTATTATTATTATTATAATAGTATATTATAGCTTATAGGTATTAGTAGAATTAGATAGAAAAATATAGCTAACTAAATTTATAATCCTAATTAAGACTAGCGTTATTATTAGTAATTAGAGAAAGTTTAGATAAAAACGCGGTATATATAGGAATAATATAAAGTAATATAAATTACTAAAAATATATAGTAGAGTAGTTTAAGTAACCCCTCTTACTTAAGAGGGGTAGATAATTATACTTATATATAATATATATATTAATAAAATTATAAAAAGATTTAAGTTTTATAAAGCTAGTAGCTTTTTACCTACTCTCTTAATTAATAAGCTTAAAAAGAGTAAAAGTAAATTATTACTATAGTAAATTAAGAGTTATTAAAAGAAGGTTAGATTAGTATTATATATAGTAATTATACTATAACTAGATATTATATCTACTATATTAAAGCTATCTTTCTTCCTTACTAATCTAAGTATAAAATATAAAATAGTAGTTAATTAAGTAATTCTATACCTCTATAGGATATACTAGAAAGTAATTTAGTTTAGTAGATATAATAGTTTAGAACTACTTATCTATAGAGATATATCTTTTATAGATAATTTACTAGAAAAATAATTATTTTATAGATATATTATTTTATTATTTAGTAGTACTATTTTATAGAAGGTAGCTTACTAAAGTATAATTATACTTTTAATTATAAAAATAGAGCTTTTTACTTTAGAGTATATTAGTAAAAAAGTAATAGCTTTAAAGTACTTCTTTATTAAACTTATACTAGACTTAGGATTACTCTAGTAAATCTACTATAATAACTAGTAGATAATTAGACTAGTAATTAGAAAAAATAAATAGATTACTATATATCTTTACTATATTAATATCTAGAATATATAGCTAAAATAAGAGTATATAAAGGAATTATTTAAAGTCTTATATTTTAAAATAAGTAAAATACCTATAAATAGTTTAATAAAGGTATTATTAAAGTAGTAGTTTACTAAATTTATATAACTACTTAACCTTTAAGATATAAGTTTTATAATTATAAATATAGAAAAAGTAAAGTAAGTAGAAATTTATTTAATTTAATTATAAAAAGTACTTTTTAACTAGAGAATAAAAATAAAATAAAAGAAAAATAAAAGAAATTTATCCTACTTATACTATATATAATTACTATAAGGGCGGGTAAATTAATAAAGGGGTAGATAATATAAGGTATTACACTTTACTAATATATAAAGGGACTTAAAAAGTAGCTAAGGTATATCTAGTATCTATATATAAACTAATTAAAAAGGGTATAGTACTAAGCTATCTAAAATAAGACTAGTATAAGACTAGTTAAAGTAGGCTTAGTATATATCTATTAATATATAAGAAATCTAATAATAGAGAGTTAATAAGGTATTAAAAAGAATAGTTCTTATTAGGACTAGGACTAGGAGAAAAATATATATAGGCGGGTATTACCGCCTACGTCGCTTTCTCCTATTCTATATATCCTACTTAAATATATTAAGTATCTAATTAAAAAGCTTATAAAGCTAAGTATACTACTATACTTCTAATATATTAGAGTATCTACTATATCTATATCTAAAACTACCCTAACTATTATAAGGCTAGAATATAGCTAAATATAATAAATACTCTTAGAATTAAATAGATAAAAGAAATTATATAAATTAAAACTAAATTTAAGATACTAAAATAGAGAAGGTTCTAGAAAGAAACTCTCTATATAGTAGATATTTAAGATTTACTAACTAATCTATATATAAGCTACTAGATAAGGCCTAAGCTTAAAAGTAGATAAATATTCTATAAGAGGATTTAACTTTAAGTTAAATTAATCCTTATACTACTCCCTTCTAAGTATAATCTAGATTTATAATAGTCTTTAGAGACTATATAAATACCTATATCTATAAAAAAAAAAAAAAAAAAAAATTAGTTTAAAAAAAAAAAAAAAAAAAATATTCTTTATACTATTAAAAAATTTCCTATTAAATTTATATAGTTATAAACTAGATTAGAGTATCCTACTTTAGTATAATTATATAGGACTCTATAATTTCCTATATAAAAATACTTTTATTAAGAATTTTTCTAAGTAGTTAGCTATATACTATTATATATATATTATATAGGGTTCCTTAATCCTATAAGGAGAGGTTAAGATCTAGTTTAAAACCTTAAATTCCTTACTTATAGTTAAAGGCTTAAAGTACTTAATATATAAAATTTAATCCTTTATAATATTAAAAAATATAAAGTAAGTATACCTTATAAATACTAAATAAGCTATTTAAATTAGGCTACTCTACTAACTAGCTTATTTTTAGGTAACCCTTTATTAACTACCTACTTTAATAGGTATATTATTTTTAGGATTACTATCTAAAAATACTTTATTAAGGGTAGCTTACTTTTAAGTATCTAGGTACTTAGGGGGCTTAGCTACCTAAGGATTAGTATTATAAAAGTTACTTACTAGCTTTAGGGTATTTCTAAAGTTAGATACTAGATACTATATATTATCTAAGTTATAGTCTTATTATACTACTTAGTACTAGAGTTTTCTCTAGCTTAGTTAGCTATTATAAATAAGTAATACTTTCTACTTAAGGGTACTATAGTATTACGAATAACTAAGTAATTACTATATAACTAAGTAAATAGTAACTAAATAATTAATTTACCCTAAGTAAATAGTAATAGTAAATAGTAACTAAGTAATTAGTAAATAGTAATAGTAATAGTAATAGTAACTAAGTAATTACTTAGTTATTATAGTAATTACTTAGTTACTATTTTTTAACTAAAGAAATTACTTTTTATATAATACTATTATAAAGAATAAGTAGCTTTTTATTATAAAATAGGATCTTTCTTAAAGTTTTAATAATATATAACTACTTAATAAAGCTTAAATTTATTATCTAAAATTCTAAATTTTAGTAATATTATATATCTAGCCTAGATTCTAATCCAGGCCTATAGAACTATATAGTATACTTATAATAGGAGAGAGCTTTTTATTCTTCTTTAATACTTATTTTATATATTTTTATACTTTTTTAATTATTAGTATAATACTAACTAATAGTTATTTAATACTAACTCTTCTTATTTATATTTACTAATATTCTTAACTTTTACCTATAGCTTATAGCTTATAGCTTAGTATATTACCCTATTACTATTACTATTACTATTAATATTACCTACCTATTATTACTATTAATATTATCTACCTATTATTATTATTAATATTACTTACTACTTCCTTATATATTCTATAAAGCTACTACTACTTATTCTATATTTATTAACTATATAGATTACTCTAACTTAATTATAATTACTTTTACTATAAAGTCTAGTTCTTTTTAACTCTTAAAAATTATTATAATTAGCTCTTACTACTTACTAGTAAAGTCCCTATTTCTAATTAACTACTATAGAGGTAATTCTACCCTAAGTTAGTAATACTATATATATATATATATATAAGAAACTTACTAATAGACTCTATAATTATATAGTCTATAGCTATAACTTATAGTATTTATATACTAGGTTAATATTATAGAGATTTACTATAAGGTAGGGTAACTTAATAAAGTAGGGGGATAAAAAGGCGCGTTGTGCTTTACTAATATATAAATAAAGGGGGACTAAAAAAGTAGCTAAGGCGCGCCCAGCGTCTGTGCGCAGGCTAACTAAAAAGGGCGTAGTATAGGTTAATTATTATACTAATAGAGGTTAACTTACTAAATAATATATTAAATTTTATAATATATATAGTTAGATATATCTAGATTACTAATAGACTTACTACTAGTATATACTATATTATATTTATTATTAAGGATTAATTATTTATTATTATTATTAGCTATTTTAATAGAGATATAGTATAGGTCTTTTTTTATAAAAGCTAGCCTTTATATATAGTCCTATAAGTTACTTATTACTAGTAGATAACCTCTCTTTTATATTCTTTTTTAAATTATAATAATATTAATATTTTATAATATCCTTAATATTTTATAACTTCTCTATAATTATATATTAAGTATTAGTAAATAAGAAGTATACTACCTTACTAGTATTATATAGTATTATAGTATTATAGTGTTACTATATTATATAATACGCGTAGATAGGTTAATACTTAGTTAATTAAGCCTAGTACTATAGGCGCCCTTCTTTCTCTCTTATTATAAATAGTACTATCCTTTAGAGCTATTTAATAGAACTATATAGTACTTCTAGATATTTCCTTATTACTAGGTAGTTATAATAGTAACTTTATATTAAAAAAAAAAAAAAAAAAAATTTTATATAGTAATTTTATTAATATTATTATTAAAAATAACTTTTTATTACTTATAGAGGTCTTAATCCCTTTATTAAGGCTATTAAGGTAAAAAGGTAATAATAAAGAATATTAAAAAAAAATATCTTTAGTAATATATTTATAATACTATAACCTAATAATACTAAGTTTAAGATATTTAAAAAATAGCTATTACCTATACTAAATTTAATTATATAATCTTTTTAGATTTCTTACTAAAAGTCTTAAGGATATAAAGGCCCTTAAAGAATTATAAAGTTTTTATAATAGAATTATTTATATATATATATACAATTATTAAAATATTTTTAATATTTTTATTAGTATAATTATATATTGTACTATAGTTCTATATTTTAAAAATCAGTCACTATATAAACTAAATTTAATTATATAGTCTTTTTAGATTTCTTACTAAAAGTCTTGAGGACGTAAAGGCCCTTAAAGAATTATAAAGTTTTTATAATAGAATTATTTATATATATATAACTAATTATTATACTATTATTAGTATTTTTATTAGTATAATTATATAGGCTAGTATTAGTTAGTTACCTCTTTATTTATCTATTTAGAATCCTTACTTTACTAAGTTAAGTTTATTTAATTACTATTTTTCTCTAGAACTAGTTATTAAGATCTATTAAAAGCTACTAATTATAGCTAGATACTAATTAACTTTATATTATAATTTTTATTACCTTATTCTACTATTAACGTAATACTAAGCTTTTATACTTAGTATTTTATAATTAAATACTATATACCTCTATTATTATTATTAAATATTAACCCTATATAGCTACTATCCCTATTCTTTATCCTTTATCTTTTATCTTTTACCCTTTACCCTTTATATATTACCCTATAAGCTCTATACTTAGAACTTAGGATAGAACTTAGAACTCCTTTACTATTACTATTACTTATACCTATACTACTATACTATATAGAATTTCCTATATTTAGTAAATACTTATCTTATTATCTATTATCTCTATTATAAACTTTTTATCCTCTTTAGTCTCCTCTTTATTATTACTATAGTAATTCTATATATTCTATATCTCCTATTACTATAGTATATATATATAGCTAGTAGTTATTAAGTACTTTATTACTAGCTAGCCTAGTTTATATAGTTTAAGTATTTCCTTTATACCTATATATATAACTTTAGATTCTAGCTAGCTCTTAACTTCTAGAATATTATAATTATTACCTATTATTACTATTATTATTTAAATATCCTTACTATACTTCTCTACTTTATTATAGGTATTAGTTATTATTATTATTATCTCTAGATAGATAGTAGGGAATAGGTATATTACTACCTATATTATAGAGATTTACTATAAGGTAGGGTAACTTAATAAAATAGGGGGATAAAAATACGCGTTATACTTTACTAATATATAAATAAAGGGTAACTAAAAAAGTAGCTAAGGCGCGCCCAGTATCTATATACAGGCTAACTAAAAAGGGTATAGGCTACCTATATTAGCTTATTATTAGTTAGGTTAATCCTAAGGTATAGGTAATATATTAGTAAGCCTAATAAAAACTATAAGTATTATATTATTAAGTAGGATTTATAGTATACTAGGGATAGGTATTTTAATTATATTCTCGCGTACTATTAATAACTAAAGTATAGAATAGAAAAAAGTAATATAAGTAGTAATACCTACCTATATATATTTTTCTCCTAATTCTAGTCCTAATAAGAACTATCTTTTTTTATACCTTATTAACTCTTTATTATTAGATTTCTTATATATTAGTAGGTATATACTAAGCCTATTTTAACTAGTCTTATATAAGTTCTATTTTAGATAGCTTAGTATTATACCCTTTTTAGTTAGTTTATATAAGGCTAGGATATAGCCAAATAGGGTAAATACTCTTAGAATTAGATAGATAGAAGAAACTATATAAATTAAGACTAAACTTAAGATACTAAGATAGAGAGAGTCCTAGGGAGGAGCTCTCTATATACTAGGTATTTAAGATCTACTAACTAATCTATATATAGGCCACTAAATAAGGTCTAAGCTTAAAGATAAATAAATATCCTATAAAGGGATTTAACCTTAGATTAAATTAACCCTTATACTACCCCCCTCTAAGCGCGATCTAGGGTCTTAATAGTTCCTAAGAACTATAAGAATACCTATATCTATAAAAAGAAAGAAAAGAATAAATTAGTTTAGAGAGAAAAAATAAAAATAAAGAAAAATATCCTCTATACCTTTAAAAAATTTCCTATTAAACTTATATAGTTATAGACTAGATTAGAGTATCCTACTTTAGTATAATTATATAGGGCTCTATAATTTCCTATATAAAAATACCTTTATTTAGAATTTTTCTAAGTAGTTAGCTATATACTATTATATATATATTATATAGGGTTCCCTAATCCTATAAGGAGAGGTTAAGATTTAATTTAAAATCTTAAATTCCTTATTATAGTTAAAGGCTTAAAGTACTTAATATATAAAGCTCGATTCTTTATAGTATTAAGAAGTATAAGATAAGTATACCTTATAAATACTAGGTAGGCTATTTAAATTAAGCTACTATACTAATTAGCTTATTTTTAGGTAACCCTTTATTAACTACCTACCTTAATAGGTATATTATCTTTAAGATTACTATCTAAGAATACTTTATTAAGAGTAGCTTTCTTCTAAGTATCTAGGTACTTAGGGGGCCTAGCTACTTAAGGATTAGTATTATAAAAGTTACCTACTAGCTTTAGGGTATTTCTAAAGTTAGATACTAAATATTATATATTATCTAGATTATAGCCTTACTATACTACTTAATACTAGAATTTTCCCTAGCTTAGTTAGCTATTATAAATAAGTAATACCTCTTACTTAAGGGTACTATTAACTTTAGTTAGTAGTTTCTATAGTTAGTATTATCTAGGAAGTAGGTTATTAGACACTTTCTAAAAATAGTCTATATAAAATACTAGATAAACTTTTATATATAATAGTAATTTAAGCTTATAGAATAACCCTTTTATCCCTATAATATAGTATAGACTATATATTTACTTATTAAGCTTAATAAAGGGATATAATATTAAAAAGCCTTTTAGGATAATATAGATAAAGTTACTAATAATAAAGTTAAATAGTTAGTAGTATTTATTAGCTTATTTTACTATTAAGTCTTATACTATAATAAGATTCTAATAGGTCTAGTTATAGACCTAAGTAATAGCTTTAAGGTAAATAGTAATAAACTTATAGGCTTACTTAGAGCTAATATTATTAGGGGAGTCCTTAGGTAATCTAACTCTATTCTTTTAGTCCTAAAAGACTTTAGTTTTATAGCTAAACTTAATTTTATATAGAGAGAAACTAGTAGATTTATTAGATAAAGAAGCTTATACCTAGTCTATTAAAGGGAGTAGATTTAACTAGTTATCCTAAAATTTATTAATAAATAGGTAGAGATACTAGTTAATATACTTATTATATATCTTAATTTAGCTATCTATTTAGATATAATCTATAGATATAAATTTCTACTATATACTTATAAGGTAATATAGTTTACTAGTAAAATTAGAAGTAAACTATAGCCCTTAATCTAATATAATAAATTTAGAGATACTAAAAATCCTCTAGATATACTAGTAGTAAAGAGAGGTAGCCTATTCTATAATAATTATCTTATAGTATAGTAATAAAAAAATATATTTACTTAAATAATATATATAAACTATAATATTATTAAAGCCCTTTTAGTCTAATAGAAAGCTCTTAAAGTCTATAAAAATATTTTACTATATAGCCTTTAGAATAGGTAGTAGCTAGAGTAGGCCTAGCTTTTTATTATAAGGGGACTTAGTCTAGTAGTAGATTTTATAATTTTATATAAACTATTTAATATTTATATATATATAGTTCTAATAGTATAATTCCTAAATAAGTTTATAGATTTTTTTAGTACTAGGGTATATAGTTGTCTAGTAGGAGTAAACTATATTAATAAGAATTATTTAAAGCTAATTAGTTTTAAAAATAACTAGATAGTTTTAGTATAAAAGAAGTCTAGAAAGTATTCTATTATACTTACTATTTAGTTTAGAGGTAGTCTTTTAAAGTAGTTCTAAGGTTAGGTTAGTATAATTTACTTTAAATAGGTAGTTTACTAGTATAATAGAAAAGTTTTATAATTTAACCTCCCTATTCTACTAGTTTAGCTTAATAATAGTAACTAATACTACTATTTTATAGTCCTTATTATTAGTATTATTATTAGTAATATTCTATTATTAGGGGAAGAAGTATATTATATAGGCTAACTTAGCTTTTACCTTCTATATAACTAGTTCTTCCTATTTCTATAATAGTATATTAGCTATAATATTTATAGATCTAGGGTAAAATATAATTATATAGTTATATTAGAATAATACTTCTAACTAATAAGTCTAGTAGAATATAAGTTCTTACTTTATAGAGAAGTATTTAAGTATATAATAGTCTATAATAATAGTAAATAGCTCTTTTAACTATAGACTAATAAGCTAGGTATACTATATATATAACCTACCTATAATAGTAAGTATTTCTTTATTATAAATATTATAATTTATCTTTACTAGTTTTATTTTATATAAGTAGAAACTAAAAGATTTCTAAGTTCTATTATCTTATATCTATAAGATAGCTCCTATAATAATACTATTACTAGTATTAGTTTCTATTTATATCTTATAGTAGGGGGAATACTATATAATAAGATTATTTAAGTAGAGAAGGTTCTTTATAGCTTAAAAAATAGTATATTCCTTATTTTTAAACTTATACTAGGTACCTTTTTTAGTTAGCTTAGTAAGGGGTTAAATAATATATCTATAGTTTTTAAGGTAAGCCTAATAATAGTTATAGAATTCTAAAAAAAATTAAAAGGTATAGAGGCTAGTAGACTCTTTCTAGTCCTATACTATAGTTTCCTTTTTAGGGTCCTTATAGATCCTATTAGTAGTAATAATAAAGCCTAAGAATTTAACTTTTTAAATAGTAAATTTACTTTTCTTAATATTATAATAGAGGTAGTACTCTTTTAGCTATTTAATAATTTTAGATATATAAGCCTTATACTCTAGAGGGTTCTTAGAGTAGATAAGGATATTATTAATATAAACTATATAAATTAAGTTAATTATATTAGCTAGAATTATATTAATAAAGTATTAGAATAATACTAGTCTATTAGTTATACTAAAAGAAAAAATATTATACTTAAAGTTACTATATTAAGTTTAAAATATAGAGAGGTTAGAGGTATATTTAGTAAGTTATATATAGTAAAAGGCTTATTATAGGTCTAGTTTAGTAAATATATATATTTTAGATAGGTATATAAGAGTTTTCTCTAATAGTAGTATAGAAATAATATCCTTTTTAGTAATATTATTAAGCCTTTTATAATTAATATAAAAATACTACCCCCCTTTAGACTTCTTTATATATAAGATAGGGGAGGTAAAGCTAGTATTATTAGGGGAGATAAACCCTTTCTTTACTATATCCTAAATATATAGATATAGTAATTCTAGCTTATTAAAGGATATAGAATATAGTAGGAAAGTCTTTAAAATACTAATATCCTTAATAAAAATAATATTATAGTTAATACCTTTTTATTATAGGGGTAAGGTATTTACCTCTTATTTACTAAAATAAGAAATATCTATTCTTACCTATCTATAGTAGAGAAGCTTAGCTTTAAGTTCTATTAGTAACTATTCTTAAAACTTTTCTAAAGAGTTAACTATAGCTTCCTTCTTATAATACTTAGCTTCTATAAGTTTAAGTAACTTATATTAACTAATAAAACTAATCTTTATACTTTATATACTAACTATAAATACTATAGTAGAGATAGTTAAAATATTAATACTAACCTTAAAGAGCTATTCCCTTATTAGTATTTAATACTTAAGGGGTTCCTCTAGAGGTAGTAGCTTTAGATTAGATAGTACTTTATTTATCTTATATAAATCTTCCTTATATTAAAACTACTTTATAGGGTAGAAGGTAGTAATAACTTAGTCCTTTAAGTAGTTTTTTAGTTTAATCCTTAGCTCTTATAAGAGTTTCTTAGTAGTTTATTTACTAGGGTTTTTAGTAAGATTAGGCTTAATAGAGGTAGTTAATTTCCTTAGTAATAATTTATTATTATATAGTAACTTATTACTATATCTATATACTAAGGTATTATTTTTAATACTAAACTTAGCTAATTACTAATTCTTATCCCTAGGCTCTAGTAGTTTAGCTTTATTACTATCCTTATTTAAAGATATATAATATACTATAATAAAGTCCTTATCTAGAATAGGCTCTATTAAAGGTAGTTAATAATTATTATAGTTTTAGGGGGTAGTCTATACTAGAGAGATAAATAATATTATAGGCTCTATAGGGATTTTAAACTTCTTTATAAAGGAGTATTCTCTATAGAGTAATTATACTTATTAAAATTAAATATCCTCCTTCTTAAAGTTAGTATTCTATTAGTTAGTATTAAACTAGTATTCTTTATTAACTAGTAGGAGTAGGTAGTATAGTACTATAAGTAGAGTAATAACCTATAATAGTATATTATCTAGCTATAATAAGTACTAGTTATAATAATTAATTAGTATTTTAGTATTCTTAAAGAATTTTTATTCTATAATAAGGTTATAGTCTCCTATTTTATATAGAATAAACTATATAGTTATAGGGTATCTATTAATATTAAGTACTACTTAAAAGTAGTAATTAACTAAGGTAGCCTTTTTACTAGTAAAACTCTTAAGAGGGATTAGGTATTTAAGTTATATTAACTTAATATTAAGTTAATACTTTAGTACTTTCTCTAGCTATAAGGTAATAAGATTATATATAGATATACTAAAATTAATAAGGTTATATATATAAACTTTATATCTATTATTTTAGAATATTATAGAAAGTATAAAAGGTATTCCCCTAAATAAGTTAAGGATTTAAATACCTTTAGGGTTAGTATAATACTTTTTAGGGTAGAATACTAGCTTTTATAGGTTAATTAGTTCTATACCTACTATTCCTATTAGGGGTACTAGTCTAGAGTTAACTAGTATCTCTAATTTTCTAACTTAAAGTCTAACTTAGAGTCTTTATTAGAGGTATATTTATTACTAGATTCTAGAAAAAAGTAAGTCTTATTTTCTTTTTAAACCTTTATAATAGTAGTAATAGTATACCTATTATAGGATTTAATAGGGTAATTATAGTAGATATAGTTTTTAGAGAGGTAGTTATAATATATCTAATTCTTATAATACTACTCCCTAGAGTATTTATATTTAGGGTTAGTAAATTAGTACTTTAGAGCTAATTCTATTATAGTATCTTTAGGTAGTCCTATAATATAATAAGGGGCTAAAATAACTATTTATAATAAAAACTCCTTATAATAGTATAGGGTAGAGGAAGTAAGTTAGTTATAGTTAGCCTAATAGTTATACTTATAGGCTTTATATAGCTTATAAATAATAGTATAAAATTTATTATAATCTATAGTAGGGTTAATAGTATTCTAAGTAAGCTAGTTAGTAAGCTTTATATAGAGCTTCTTATAGAGTATCTCTTTAGAATTATTAGGATAAAATCTAGCCTAGTTTATAAATATATTATACTATATAATAAATAAGTTTATATTTTCTCTAAATAGAAATATTATTTTCTAGAGGTTAGTATAGGTATTAATATTCTAGTTTAGTAGTATAAATATAACTTAGAGGTAGTTATATAGACCTATAAGAGATATAGTTAATTACTACTATTTCTAGATATTAAAAATTTTAAAGGCGTGGCCTTCTAGCTATATATTAATATAATTAGTAATAGCTATAGTATATTCTTTAGGAGTATTTTACTAAAAGTAGTCTATATTAGACTTAATCTTAACCTTTAGTAAATAGAACTATAGCTTAAACTAAGCCTTATTACTATTAAACTTATTAAGGTTTAGAACCTTAGAGGATAAGTATTTATTTTAGTAAGCTTAGTACTTTATATAGTAAAAGTTTAGTACTTTATAAAAAAGTTTATTAAGGGTATTTACTCTTAGAATATATTAACTTATAGTAGAATAGTCTATACCTTATTAACTATCTATTTTTAAAGTAACTAGTTTAGTATTATATTTAATAATAGGTACTAGCTTAGTAGGGGAAGTACTAAACTAGTAGGGTAACTTAAAACTATTATTATTATTTAAGTTACTAATTATTACCTATATTAGTTAATTCTTAGTCTTAATAGTCTTTTTTAGTTCTATAATCTTAGTTTATAGATAATTATTTTCTTTCTAAGTCTATATTTAGGAGTCTATTATAATATTAATTTTATTATTTAAATTAGTATTTTACTAGACTAGCTTTTATTACTAGTTCTATACTTTATATATATAATAGGATAAAGTTATAAGCTATAGCTTTATAGTAAATAGGGCTATATTAGCCTTAATATAGCCTATATATATATTAAAAGTAATAGTAAATTCTAGGCCTTAGTAGTTTAAAATTTCTAAGTACTTTCTATCTAAAGTAATTAGGTTTAGAATAATTATATTAATATTAGTAAAGATTATATATAGTTTAGATACTTCCTTTAGCTTTTATAGCCTAGCTATTTATAGACTAGCCTTAAAGTTATTTTTTTTTTCTTTATAGTTTCTAGTTCTAGGATTCTAATAGAGGCCTAATTCCTTCTTAACTTTACTAATATTAACTAGGTATTCTTTAGTACCTTTAGGTAGCTAGATACCTAGTTCTAATAAAAAAAGTTTAATCTAGGAGGGTAGATCTTCTAGCTTATAGAAAGGTTATATACTAGAGGTTTTAGCTACTAGTACCTATTCTTATATTAGAATAGGTAAGTAATCTTAGAATAGTATATATAGTATCTTACCTATAGTTATATTATAATAGGGATTATTTACTTTTAAAATATTATTAAGGTCTTTTTTACTAAAATTAATAGTTACTATTACTTTAGTAGTATAGCTTATAAAGTAAGTCTTAGTATAGTTTTAAAGAAAAAATATTAGGTCCTTATTAATAGACTACTTAGATACTAGAGATTTTATTTTTATATACTTAGTTATAGGTAGTAGTATAGTAGGTATAGAGTTATTTAGAGGTAAACTAAATAGGGAAAAAAGGCTATTTAAGATAGAAATATTATATAAATTAATATTTACTATAAGGGTAAAAGGTAGGTTTAGGTAAGTAAAATATAAGTAATAAGTAGGTAGTTAGTCCTATTTTAAATCTATTTACTAAGGGTATATATATTATTTTTAGTATACCTATAGTAGGTATATACTTTTACCTAAGAGGGATTTAACCTTTATAGTAGTTAATTTTACTAAAGGTACCTAATATTAGTAGGTCTTTAAAGGAGTTTAAAAAATCTAGAAAAATATTCTAGTGCCTTAATAGCTAGCCTTTAATAAGGACTTTAGAGGATATTCTAGTATCTTAATAGCTAGCCTTTAATAAGGACTTTAGAGGATATTCTAGCACTTTAATAACTAATCTAAAAAAAAAATTTAGGATTTTAATAGACCTTTTTATACCTAAAGAGCTAAAGGTAGATATTATAGTTACTAATCTCTAATTAAAAGAAGGGGTCTTAAGTTTAATATAAGGCTAGAATATAACTAAATAGGGTAAATACTCTTAGAATTAGATAGATAGAAAAAACTATATAAATTAAGACTAAACTTAAGATACTAAAATAGAGAGGGTTCTAGGGAGGAGCTCTCTATATACTAAGTATTTAAGATCTACTAACTAATCTATATATAGGCCACTAGATAAGGCCTAAGCTTAAAGGTAGATAAATATCCTATAAGGGGATTTAATCTTAGGTTAAATTAACCCTTACAGTTTATATATAGATACTAGGTATACTTTAGCTACTTTTTTAGTACCTTTATATATTAGTAAAGTGTAATACCTTATATTATCTACTCCTTTATTAATTTACCTACCCTTATAGTAATTATATATTATATATAATTATATATTTTACTATTATTTTATATTCTAAAAATTAGTTACTATATAAACTAAATTAATTATATAATCTTTTTAAATTTTTTACTAAAAGTATTAAAGTCTCTACTCTAGCCTAGATTCTAATCCAGGCCTATAGGACTATATAGTATATTTATAATAGGAGAGAGCTTTTTATTCTTTTTTAATACTTATTTTATATATTTTTATACTTTTTTTATTATTAGTATAATACTAACTAATAGTTATTTAATACTAACTTTTCTTATTTATATTTACTAATATCCTTAACTTATACTTATAGTTTATAGCTTATAGCTTAGTATATTATCTTATTACTATTACTATTATTATTAATACTACCTATCTATTATTACTATTAATATCGCCTATCTATTATTACTATTAATATTATTTACTACTTCTTTATATATCCTATAAAGCTACTACTACCTACTCTATATTTATTAACTATATAGGTTACTTTAATTTAATTATAATTATTTTTATTATAAAATCTAGCTCTTTTTAATTTTTAAGAACTATTATAATTAGCTCTTACTACTTACTAGTAAAGTCCCTATTTCTAGTTAACTACTATAAAGGTAATTCTACCCTAGGTTAGTAATACTATATATATATATATATATAAGAAACTTTCTAATAGACTTTATAATTATATAGTCTATAGCTATAACTTATAGTATTTATATTTTTTTTTTATTTTTTTTTAATATAAAGCTACTATTATAACTACCTAGTAATAAGGAAATATCTAGAGGTACTATATAGATCTATTAAATAGCTCTAAGGGATAGTACTATTCACGATAAGTAGTATTTATATACTAGATTAATTATTATACTAATAGAGGTTAACTTACTAGATAATATATTAAATCTTATAATATATATAATTAGATATATCTAGATTACTAATAGACCTACTACTAGTATATACTATATTATATTTATTACTAAGGATAAGTTACTTATTATTATTAGCTATTTTAATAAAGATATAATATAGGTCTCTTCCTATAAAAGCTAGCCTTTATATATAGTATTATAAGTTACTTACTACTAGTAAGTAACCTCTCTTTTATATTCTTTTTTAAATTATAATATTCTTAATATTTTATAACTTCTTTATAATTATATATTAGGTATTAGTAAATAAGGAGTATACTACCTTACTAGTATTATATAGTATTATAGTATTATAGTATTACTATATTATATAATATATATAGGCAGGTTAATATTTAGTTAATTAAGTCTAGTACTATAGGTATCCTTCTTTCTTTTTTATTATAAATAGTACTATCCTTTAGAGCTATTTAATAGAACTATATAGTACTTCTAGATATTTCCTTATTACTAGGTAGTTACAATAGTAACTTTATATTAAAAAAAAAAAAAAAAAAAAAGTCTCTACTACACTAAAGTAATTATAAAGCTTTTTTTAATAAAATATTTTTTATATAACTATAAGTATTTTATAAATAATAATAATTATTATAGGTATTAGTATCTATTATATCTTATTATAATGTTTTAAAAGCTAGTTAGTATTTAGGGTATTTAATTTATATAATCTTTTTAAGTTTTTTACTATAAGCGTAAGTATCTTTAAATAGCTTAAAGAATAATAATATATTAAAAAATACTATATATTAAAGCCTTTAAAGTATATATAATACTAATTAAGGTTTAATCTTTACTTATAATAACTTTAAATTTAGTTATATATTTAAAAATAATTACTAAATATAGTAACTAAGTAATTACTCAGTTACTATTTTATTTTTTAAGTAATTAGTAATAGTAATTAGTAACTAAGTAATAGTAACTAAGTAATAGTAACTATATAATACTATATAGTAATTACTTAGTTACTTAGTAATACTTAATTACAATTTTTTATAATACTAGGGTACTATTAACTTTATTTAGTAGTTTCTATAGTTAGTATTATCTAGGAAATAGATTATTAGGCACTTTCTAAAGATAGTTTATATAAAATACTAAGTAAACTTTTATATATAATAGTAATTTAAGCTTATAGGATAAACCTTTTATCCCTATAATATAGTATAAACTATATATTTACTTATAAAGCTTAATAGAGGTATATAATATTAAAAAGCCTTTTAGAATAATATAGATAAAATTACTAATAATAAAGTTAGGTAGTTAGTAGTATTTATTAGCTTATTTTACTATTAAGTCTTATACTATAATAAGGTTCTAATAGGCCTAGTTATAGACTTAAGTAATTACTATAAGGTAAGTAGTAATAAACTTATAAATTTACTTAGAGCTAATATTATTAGAGGAGTTTTTAGGTAATTTAACTTTATTCTTTTAGTTCTAAAAGATTTTAGCTTTATAGCTAAACTTAATTTTATATAAAGAGAAGCTAGTAGATTTATTAGGTAAAATAGCTTATACCTAGTCTATTAAAGGGAGTAGATCTAACTAGTTATTCTAAAATTTATTAATAAATAGATAGAGATACTAGTTAATATACTTATTATATATTTTAGTTTAACTATCTATTTAGGTATTACCTATAGATATAAGTTTCTACTATATACCTATAAGGTAATATATTTTACTAGTAAAATTAGAAGTAAACTATAGCCCTTAATTTAATATAATAGATTTTAGAATACTAAAGATTATCTAGATATATTAGTAATAAAGGGAAATAGCCTATTCTATAGTAATTATTTTATAGTATAGTAATAAAAAGGTATATTTACTTATATAGTATATATAAATTATAATATTATTAAAGCCTTTTTAGTCTAATAAAAAGCTCTTAAAGTCTATAGAAATATCTTACTATATAGTCTTTAGAATAAGTAGTAGCTAGAGTAGGCCTAGCTTTTTATTATAAAGGGGCTTAGTCTAGTAATAGATTTTATAATTATATATAAACTATTTAATATCTATATATATATAGCTTTAATAGTATAATTTTTAAATAAGTTTATAGGTCTTTTTAGTACTAAGGTATATAGTTATCTAGTAGAAGTAAACTATATTAATAAGGATTATTTAAAACTAACTAGTTTTAGAGATAACTAGGTAGTTTTAGTATAAAAGAAGCTTAAAAGGTATTATATTATACTTATTATTTAGTTTAGAGGTAGCCTTTTAAAGTAGTTTTAAAGTTAGGTTAGTATAATTTATTTTAAGTAGATAGTCTACTAGTATAATAGAAGAGTTTTATAATTTAGCCTCCCTATTCTACTAGTTTAGTTTAGTTATAGTAACTAATATTACTATTTTATAGTTTTTATTATTAGTATTATTATTAGTAATATTTTATTATTAGGGGAAAAAGTATATTATATAGATTAACTTAGCCTTTATTTTTTATATAACTAGTTTTTTCTATTTCTATAATAGTGTATTAGCTATAATATTTATAGATTTAGGGTAAAATATAATTATATAGTTATACTAGAATAATAATTCTAATTAATAAGCTTAGTAGGATATAAGTTCTTACTTTATAAAGAAGTATTTAAGTATATAATAGTCTATAATAATAGTAAATAGCTCTTCTAACTATAGGCTAATAAGCTAGGTATACTATATATATAACTTATCTATAATAGTAAGTATTATTTTATTATAAATATTATAATTTATCTCTACTAGTTTTATTTTATATAAGTAGAAACTAAAAGGTTTTTATATTTTATTATTTTATATCTATAAAATAGTGCCTATAATAATACTATTACTAGTATTAGTTTCTATTTATATTTTATAGTAGGGGGAGTATTATATAATAAAATTATTTAAGTAGAAAAAATCCTTTATAGCTTAAAAAGTAATATATTCCTTCTTTTTAAACTTATACTAGGTACCTTTTTTAGTTAGCTTAATAAGTAGTTAAATAATATATTTATAGTTTTTAAGGTAGGCCTACTAGTAATTATAGAATTCTAAAAAAAATTAGAAGATATAGAAACTAGTAAGCTTTTTTTAGTCCTATACTATAATTTCCTTTTTAGGGTCCTTATAGATCCTATTAGTAATAAAAATAAAGCCTAAGAATTTAATTTCTTAAATAATAAATTTACTTTTTTTAATATTATAATAGAAGTAGTACTCTTTTAGCTATTTAATAATTTTAGATATATAAGCCTTATACTCTAGGGGGTCCTTAGAGTAGATAAGGATATTATTAATATAAATTATATAAATTAAATTAATTATATTAGCTAGAATTATATTAATAAAGTACTAAAATAATACTAGTCTATTAGTTATACTAAAAAGAAGAATATTATACTTAAAGTTACTATATTAAGTTTAAAATATAGAGAGGTTAAAGGTATATTTAGTAAGTTATATATAATAAAAGGCCTATTATAGATCTAGTTTAATAAATATATATACCTTAGATAGGTATATAAGTATTTCCTCTAATAGTAGTATAAAAATAATATTTCTTTTAGTAATACTATTAAGCCTTTTATAATTAATATAAAAATACTATTCTACTTTAAACTTCTTTATATATAAAATAGGGGAGGTAAAGCTAATATTACTAAAAGAAATAAATCTTTTTTTTATTATATTCTAAATATATAGATATAGTAATTCTAGCTTATTAAAAGATATAAGATATAGTAGGAAGGTCTTTAAAGTACTAATATCCTTTATAAGGATAATATTATAGTTAATACTTTTTTATTATAAAGGTAAGGTATTTACCTTTTATTTACTAAAATAGAAAATATTTATTCTTACCTATCTATAGTAGGGAAGTTTAATTTTAAATTTTATAAATAGCTACTTTTAAAACCTTTTTAAAGAGTTAGCTATAGCTTTTTTTTTATAATACTTAGCTTTTATAAGTTTAAATAACTTATATTAACTAATAAAACTAATCTCTATACCTTATATACTAATTATAAATATTATAGTAGAAATAGTTAAAATATTAATACTAACTTTAAAGAGCTATTTCTTTATTAGTATTTAATACTTAGGGGGTTTCTTTAAAGGTAGTAATTCTAAATTAAATAGTATTTTATTTATTTTATATAAATCTTCCTTATATTAAAGCTACTTTATAGAGTAAAAGATAGTAATAACTTATTCTTTTAAGTAGTTTTTTAGTTTAATTCTTAACTTTTATAAAAGTTTCTTAGTAGCTTATTTACTAGGGTCTTTAATAGGATTAGGCTTAGTAAAGGTAGTTAATTCTCTTAGTAATAATTTATTATTATATAGTAATTTATTACTATATCTATATACTAGGGTATTATTCTTAATACTAGGTTTAGCTAATTACTAATTTTTATTCTTAAACTCTAGTAGTTTAGTTTTATTACTATTCTTATCTAAAGCTATATAATATACTATAATAAAGTCCTTATCTAGAATAGGCTCTATTAAAGATAGTTAATAATTACTATAGTTCTAGGGAGTAGCCTATACTAAAGAAATAGATAATATTATAGACTCTATAGGGATTTTAAACTCCTTTATAGGGGAGTACTCCCTATAAAGTAATTATACTTATTAAAGTTAAATATCTTTCTTTTTAAAGTTAGTATTCTATTAGTTAGTATTAAACTAGTATTCTTTATTAACTAGTAGGAGTAGGTAGTGTAGTACTATAAGTAGAGTAATAACTTATAATAGTATATTATTTAGCTATTTTAAGTACTAGTTATAATAATTAATTAGTATTTTAGTATTTTTTAAAAAAAAAAATCTATAATAAGGTTATAGTCTCCTGTTTTATATAGAATAAACTATATAGTTATAGGGTTAGTATAATAAGGGGCTAAAGTAACTATTTATAATAAAAACTCTTTATAATAGTATAGGGTAGAAGGAGTAAGTTAGTTATAGTTAGTTTAATAGTTATACTTATAGACTTTATATAGCTTATAAAATAATAGTATAAAATTTACTATAGTTTATAGTAGGGTTAATAGTATACTAGGTAAACTAGATAGTAAGCTTTATATAGAATTTCTTATAGAGTATTTTCTTAGAATTATTAGAATAAAACCTAGCCTAATTTATAAATATATTATATTATATAATAAATAAGTTTATATCTCTTCTAGATAGAAGTATTATCTTCTAGAGATTAGTATAGGTATTAATATCCTAGTTTAGTAGTATAAATATAGCTTAGAGGTAGTTATATAAACCTATAAGAGATATAATTAATTACTACTATTTCTAAATATTAAAATTTTTAAATATATAGCTTTCTAGTTATATATTAATATAATTAGTAATAGCTATAGTATATTTTTAAAAAGTATTTTACTAAAAGTAGTCTATATTAGACTTAATTTTAACCTCTAGTAAATAGAACTATAGCTTAAACTAAGCCTTATTACTATTAAACTTATTAGGGTCTAGAATCTTAGGGGATAAGTATTTACTCTAGTAAGTTTAATACTTTATATAGTAAAAGTTTAGTACTTTATATAAAAGTTTACTAGGGGTATTTACTTATAAAATATATTAACCTATAGTAAAATAGCCTATACCTTACTAACTATTTATCTTTAAAGTAACTAGTTTAGTATTATATTTAATAGTAGGCACTAGCTTAATAGAGGAAGTACTAAACTAGTAAAGTAATTTAAAGCTATTATTACTATTTAAGTTACTAAATATTATCTATATTAGTTAATTTTTCACTTTAGTAGTTTTTTTTATTATATAATTTTAGTTTATAAATAACTATTTTCCTTCTAAGTCTATATTTAGGAGTCTATTATAATATTAATTTTATTATTTAAATTAGTATTTTACTAGACTAGTTATTATTACTAGTCCTATACTTTATATATATAATAGGATAAGGCTATAAGCTATAGCTTTATAGTAAATAGGGCTATATTAGTTTTAGTATAGTCTATATATATATTAGAAGTAGTAGTAAACTTTTAGTCTTAGTAGTTTAAAATCTTTAAGTCCTTTCTATCTAAAGTAATTAAGTCTAGAATAATTATATTAATATTAGTAAAAGCTATATATTATTTAAAAGCTTCTTTTAGCTTTTATAGCCTAACTATCTATAAATTAGTTTTAAAGCTATTTCTTTCCTCTTTATAGTTTCTAATTTCTAGACTTTAATAAAGACCTAATTCCTTTTTAATTTTATTAATATTAGCTAGGTATTCTTTAGTACCTTTAGATAGCTAGATACCTAATTCTAGTAGGAAAAGTTTAATCTAGAATAATAGGTCTTCTAGCTTATAGGGAGATTATATACTAAAGGCTTTAGCTACTAGTATCTATTCTTATATTAGGGTATATAAGTAACTTTAAGGTAGTATATATTATATCTTACCTATAATTATACTATAATAAAGTTTATTTACTTTTAAAATATTATTAAGGTTTTTTTTATTAAAATTAAAAGTTATTATTACTTAGATAGTATAGCTTATAGGGTAAGTTTTAATATAGCTCTAAAAAAATAAATTTAAGTTTATTTTAATACTCTACTTAGATACTAGAGGTTTTATTTTTATATACTTAATTATAAATAGTAGTTTAGAAGGTATAGAGCTATTTAAATATAAAATAAATAAAAAAATAAAGCTATTTAAAATTGAGATATTATATAAATTAATATTTACTATAAAAGTAAAAGGTAGGTTTAAATAAATAAAGTATAAGTAATAAGTAAGTAGTTAGATATATTTAAAGTTTATTTACTAAAAATATATATATTATTTTTACTATACTTATAATAAGTATATATTTCTATCTAAAAGGAATTTAATATTTATAGTAGTTAATTATACTAAAAATACCTAATATTAGTAGGTCTTTAAAAGAGTTTAAAAAATTTAAAGGGATATTTTAGTACCCTAATAGCTAGCCTTTAATAAGGATTTTAGAGAATATTTTAGTACCTTAATAGCTAGCCTTTAATAAGAACTTTAGAGGATATTTTAGTACCTTAATAGCTAGCCTTTAATAAGGACTTTAGAGAATATTCTAGTATCTTAATAGTTAACCTAAAAATTTTTAGGATTTTTATAGATCTTTCTATACCTAAAGAGCTAAAAGTAGATATTATAATTACTAATCTCTAGCTAAAAAAAAGGGTCTTAAATTTAATATAAGGCTAGGATATAGCTAAATAGGGTAAATACTTTTAGAATTAAATAGATAGAAAAAACTATATAAATTAAAACTAAACTTAAGATACTAAAATAGAGAGGGTTCTAGAGAAGGACTCTCTATATAGTATATATTATAGATAATTACTATAAGGTAGGGTAAATCTATAAAGTAAGGGGGATAATAAGGTATTATACTTTACTAATATATAGGAACTAAAAAAGTGGCTAAGGCGCGCCCAGCGTCTATATCTATATAGTAAGTACTTAAGATCTACTAACTAATCTATATATAGGCTACTAAATAAGGTCTAAGCTTAAAGATAAGTAAATATTCTATAAGGGGATTTAACCTTAGGTTAAATTAACCTATATAACTATAAATAAAAAATTCCTTAGTTTTAAAAAACCTACTATAACTATATAGATACTCTTTAGAGTAATTAAAGTTAAGCTACTACTAATTTATATTATAATAACTAATACTTAGGCCTATCTTATAGAGTTACTATAAAGTATAATACTTATAAAGAGTAGATATACTATACTTAAAAGTATATATAGCCTTCTAAAATATATTACTAATCTATATAAACTAAATTAGTATATTTATAATAAACCCTTATTACCTATAAAGATAAAAGAGGAAGTATATAGTAACTATATAAGAATTATAGTATAGAAAAAAAAAGAATTTAAAAGAGTATAGTTAGTAGGGCTAAATAGGCTAGAACTACCTAACTATACTAAAGAGGTATTTTACCTAGTATTATACTACTATTAAGGTAGTACTAAATTACCTACTAAATCCTAGAAAGTAGTATTTTCCTTAAAAACCTAATTAATAAAAATCTATTATTACTATAAACTTTATTCTTTATATATAAGTACCCTAAAGTATAATTAGTAAATAGAGGTATTAGTTCTAATACCTAGCCTAATACTTATATATAAGCCTAGTACTAAGTAAACTAAAATAGTATATTCTAGTAAGGACTAATTACTCTAGTAAGTTAGTAAATATACTAGATATTATACTTTATAATAGTAATATATTTAGTATAGATATAGGCTAGTAATATATCTAAATTTAGTTAATAAATATAATAGAGCCTAATACTAGGACTAGTACTTATACTTAAAGAAATAAACTAGAAAGGTCTTAAAAATTTCCTAAAAAGCTATAATAGTATTAGACTAGAAATAAAGGCTATAGACTAGATTTTTATTAATAGTTTTAAGGAGAGTATAATAGGTAAAGTAGAAAATACTATAATTAATAGCTATCTCCCTTACTAGGTACTAGAATAGTAGCTTAGAGATAAGTAGGTTAATATTTTTCTAGAACTAGTAGATCTTATAAAAAGCTATAGCTAAAGAATATTAGCCTAATATTAGACTAATACTAGTACTATACTTACTACTAGATTTATAGTAGTAAAACTTTTTAATACTATTAGTAGTTAGAGTAGATTACTAAGCCTTAATAGGTAAACTAAAAGTAGTAATTTTATAAGAGGTCTTAATAACTATTAAATAACTAAATAGACTAGCTATAATATATAAGTATAGGGCTAATACTTAAAACTAATACTTAACTTATTTTAAGTTTTAGTCTTACTCTTACCCTTACTACTAATAGGGTATAAAGGCTTAATCTTTCTATATAGTATTATACTAGTAAACTTATAAAGATTATTTATAAATAAAATTAATTAAAAAGGGTTAATAGTTTATAGTATTAAGGTAAAGAAGAGAGAGAATAAAAGAGTAAAAATTATAATACTTATATAAATTATATAATAGGCTTACTTAATACACGTATATAATATAAGTAAAAGTAAACTAGAAAAAAGTAAAGATAAAAGGTAATAAATTAGAAAAAGAACTCTATATTTATAAAAACTTAACCTATTTAAGCTATTATAAATATATATAGGGTATTAGATAGTATTAGTCTATATAGTAAAAAAAGTAATAGAATATTCCTACTTTTAAGTAAGGTATATTTACCTTTATTTTAGTAAGTAAATTATAAAGGCGCCTTAGTATTTATAGTAAAAATAAAAAGTAAATATATTCTAACTTTATAAAAACTTAATATATTTAAGCTATTTTAAGTATATATAAGATATTAAATAGTATTAGTCTATATAATAAAAAAAGTAATAGAATATTTCTACTTTTAGATAAGGTATATTTACCTTTACTTAAGTAAGTAAAAGTACCTTAGTATTTATAGTATAAGTACTTAATAGATAGATATATAATAGTAGGGTTTAATTATATAAGATCTACTTATAATATTTATTAATAACTTCTTCTATTTATTTTTACTACCTTTCTTTTATACTTTATATTATAGGACTATATAGTTACTTATTTTATATCTAATATCTACCTATTATCTTATACCTAATACTTATCTAATACCTCTACTATAGTAGACCTACCTAATATTAAGTAGTATAAAGGCGCTAGAAAGTACTCTTTAAATAAAAGTATAAAGAAAAATATAGCTATTTAGATAAAAAAAACTAATAAAAAGCTTACTATAGAGCGCGATAAAATAGTAGATAATATATATTACTTTAAATTCTAGAAGAATACCTTCCTACTAGCTATATAGCTAATTATTAATTAGTTACTAATAAGAGACTAGCCTAATATACTAAAGTAATTATATATTTAATTAAATAATATATATAATATAATATAGTAAGTTAAAAAAATATTAAATAGTATTAGATACTAATATATTTAATAACTTTAATACTAAAACTACTTAGCACTATAAGGTAGTAGCCTATACTAGCTAAGATATTAATAAAATTAAGGCTAAGTAGTTTATAAAGAAGTAAGCTTAGTATTTTAATATTTCTAGTTTCTCTACTCTAACTCTAATAATACTAATATTTACTTAACTACCTAATACCTTAACTAATACTAGAGCTTTATTATTAAAGACTTTAAACTAGTAATTACTTAACCTATCTACTATTCTTAAGAGAAATAAAAAAAAAAAAATTAAAATAAACTAGAAGGCCTTTAAATAAAAAGTTCTTAATACTAAAATTAATATTAAGAATATAGCTATACTTAATACCTAGATTATTATAAGGGATAAAATTATTAAATATTTTAAAACTCTATATTAGAAGTAGAACTATCTTTATTAGAGTCTTAAGACCTTTCTTAATAACCTATAGGATAAAGATCTCCTATTTATAAGTATATAAGTATTCTAAAATTAATACCTTACTAATATCTACTAGATATAAATTAAGTAAATACTAGCTAGGTTAAATATATAAGTTTAGGATCTAATTCTAATAAAAAGGATATTAGTTTAAAAGAGTATAAAGGTAAGTTCTTATTTAAATTATAGTATTTTTAACTAATTTAATATAGTACTATATATTATATAAAATAACCTTATTAGCTATATAATATCTCTTTATATATAAGACTTTAAAAATTACTTACCTACTATTTATAATTCTATAGTCTAAGTAGAAGAGGATATTTATTAGTCTATTCTATATAGCCTAATTTACTAGCTTCTTCTACTAATCTATAGTCTATATAGTATACTAGAATATATATAAAGAAGGTATTACTCTATTACTTTCTAGTCTATATAAGAAATATATATTATATTCTACTTTATAAGTAAAATATTAGTTATAGTATTAGGTATTACTAATAAGTTAGGGACTATATATTTAGAGTAAGTAGATTTACTAGTAAAAAGGTTACTTATATTCTAGATATAGTATTTAGTAATAAGGAGAATCTACCTAATAATATAGATTAAATTATAGATATACTTTATAATACTAAGGATAAGAACTAGATAATAAATTAGTAAAAAATATAGTATTAGGTATATTAAAAGATATTAGGCCTTATAATAGCTAGAAAATAGTCCCTAAGTATAAAAGTAACTAATTTAACCTCTATTATTTATTATTTTTTTTTACTTTTATATATTTCTTATCTTTAGACCTTAAATACTAAAAAGGAAAAGAAGTTTTAAATATAAAGTCTTTAATACTCTATATATATAATAGGGTAATATATAATAAACTAGTAATAAAGTCCTTCTCTCTAGATATAAATATTCTAGCTAAAGTAAAACTAAGACCTTAAAACTTATATACTATAATAACCTATACTAAATAAAGAGGAAACTAAACCTATATAATAACTATCTAGTTATAAAGGAACTTATAAGATATAGGGAAAATAGATATAGTTATCTTACTTACCTTTATAGTATATAAACTAGGCCCTATATACTAATTAAAAGTAGTAAGAATAGCTAAAGGGGGTTCCTTTATATAGTCTATAATAGCTAGATATTATATAATATTATTAACCTTACTAATAGCTCTATTAATAAGACTATACTTAGTTTAAATATTAGCTAGAAGTATAATTTTAATACTAATAAAAAGGAAAAGTTTACTCTCTAGATTACTAGCTTCTATTAATAGTATTATTATATATATAGGGTTATTATATTTAGTATAGTAGGCTAATACTAGCTAATATTAGTTTTAAAGATAATTATAATTAATTATATTAACTTTATAGTATTTAGTATAGAGGTATATAAAATTATAGAAAGTATCTATCTTTAAATTTAAAAGAATAGCCTTATAATAAGTTTAGAATAGTAACTAGTCCTATTAAGTACTTTTATTAACTTAAAATTATAAGAGGGTATCTTAAAAGTTAGCCTTACTATCTCCTTATTAGTATTAAATAGTATTAAAAATAATAGTTTTTAAGAATTACTAGTAGAGCTACTTTATATAGATATTAATAGGTCCTTTACTTAATAATAGATTATATAAAGATCGCTAGATAATAGGTAATAACTAGTAAAAGTCTCTAAATATAATAATATTTAGGCTAGTAAAAGGGAGGTATATAAATTAAGAATAAATCTTACTAAGTTAGGTACTAATCTAAGCTAGTATATTAAGACTAACTATAGACTTCTTATTAATAATAAAATAGTATATAGAGGAGAAAGTAAACTATAACTATTATAGAGTAATAGTAAATAGTAGTAGTATAATCCCTCCTATATATATAATTAGAATCTAGAAAAGGCTATTAATTATTTAGCTATTAATTAGGAATATAGTAACTCTAATAGGTATAGATTAGATAATAGGAGATAGTATACCTACTTCTTTAACTAGTTAATTAAAGTAAGTTAAAATTATTTTAATAATATAGGTTTTACTAGTACTAGCTTTTTTATTAAGATTAATAAGAAGCTATAATAATACCCTTTTATTAAGGATTACCTTAAAATAGTTTATTACTATATTAAAAATAATTCTTTATTAAGTAACTAGAGTATTAGAGTTAATATTAAACTATTTTACTCTAGTAATAGAATACTCCTAGATTAACTATTTCTAGTAAGTTAAACTACTTAAGTCCTAGTAGTTATTATATTCCTTAGTACTCTAGTCCTTAGTATAGTTAATAGGTCTAGACCCTAGTATATCTTAGTTAACTAGTTTATTATTAATAGTAGGTTCTTAAACTACTAGCTTATCTAACTTAAATTAGTCTTAAATAGGTATTTCTTTAAGTTCTAGGTCTTCTACCTCTACCTAATTAAAATTATCTCTATAATAATTAATATACTTATAGATATAATATATATAATAATAGTAATAGGCCTTAGTATTAGTTTTAAATAACTACCCCTAAAAGTTATAAATATTATTTATATACTAGAAGAGATAATAAAGTATAAGTTTAATATAATAAAAGTAGACTAAATCTAATATAAAAGAGTACTATAGATAATAAAATAAAATATATAATTTAGTCCTAAATTATTTAGAGGGGATTTTACTCTTATAATTAAAATATAGAAGGAAGTTAATATAATAAAAGCTATTAAGTATAAATAGGTATTCCTTATATCTCTAGAGTATTAACTTTCTACTCTAAAATAAAGTACTATTAGGATTAAACTCTTCCTTATTTATCTATTAGACTTAATAAAAAAAGAATATAATAGACTATACTTTTTTAGACTAGTAATTAATACTTATTATAACCTATATAGACTATATAAGTAAAAGGCTAAATAGTATATATATAACTTTTTAGATTAAATAGTCTCTTTCCCTAATTATTTTATTTATAAGCTTAGATATAAATAAAGTAAGAATATAATCTTTATTTAGATAGGGAAAAATAGATACTATAAGGTTTATATAAAAAATAGTATATTTTTTAGTCTTTAAAATATATATACTAATATACTAAGTTATACTAGTTATACTAGTATAGACTTAGATATTAGTATTAGCCCTCTAGCCTAATACTAATATAGGATAAAAAGGATTAAGTTATATATAATTATAAATAGGTTTAAAGCGTCTATATTACTTTCTAGGGGGAATAATAAAAGTAGAGTATAAATAAATAGATTAAAGAGCCCTAAATCTATAGATTTCCTCTTCTATAATAGTATTTTTCTAAAAATAGTAATTAGAAATATATTAGTATATATAATACTAGATAAGAATTAATAATAATTCCTAATTATTAAACTTTATTTCTATAAAAGAAAGTAATAATAATATTATAATATTAATTAAAATAATAATACTATTAAATTATATTAGTTTAGAATAGGTTACTAAAATAGTATTAGACTAGTATTAGACTAAGTATTTAATATTAGCCTCTATAGCTAAAGGGCCTAATTCTAGATCTAGATCTAGAGTATTACTAATATAGTAGAGTCTATAATTATAGGTACTCCTATACCCCTACTATTTATAGTAATTCTAGGAGTCCTAGATATTAAAAAGAGGGATAAGGATATACTTTTTAAATATAATAAATTAAATATAGAAATAGTAAGCTATAATATAAGAATATTCTTTTAGAAAGTTCTAAATAAGTCTCCTCTATATATTTAAAGTTACTACCTACTACTCTTTAAATTATAGTATAAACTAGAGGAGATTATACTAAAAGTTATTAGTAGTAAAGAAAGTAATAAATAAGGTAGGACTTTTTAACTATTTAATTTAGAAAGTATTAGGTAGGTATTAGATAGTTAAGATTATAATAATTTACTATAGTATTAAACTTCCTACCTTTTTATTACTAATATAACTATATTCCCTAGAGCTAAGTACCTATATAAATAATAGAATTAATTAGTAATACTCCTTAATTAGGCTCTAAAAAGGTAGTTTAAATATCCTTAATCTATAATAGAAGACTATTAATACCTTATCTAGCTATAAAACTAGCCTATATTATAGATACCTTCTATATTATTATATTAAATAGAGTAAACTAAAATTAAAGATAGTAAGTAAAATATTTATTTTTATAATAAAGAAAGTAATATATATAGGTAATAAGATTAATTTTTTATAGATAAGGCTTATTATAATTACCTATACTAGTAGGGTATAATAAAGGGAATATAAGACTTAAATAATAAATACTCCTAGTAAACTTAGTAATTAGTATTAGGTAAATAGCTCCTATAGAGAGGTAAATATAGCTAGTATAAAAATAAATTTAGTCCTAAAGAGATTTAAATTTAAGGATAGTTATATCTAAATTAGATATAACTAAAATCTCTAGAGGTTTATTTTTATTTTTATATATATTATTTTTAGTACTAGTTTTTTTATTACTACTATATATACTCTTACCTCCTCCTTATATAGAAGTAGTACTAGGTAGTATACTACTTATATTTAAAGGATAAGACTATTAGCTAAAAAAGGTATTAAATATAATATTAGTTATTTAACTAGAACTAGAGTTTTTAAAACTAAAGTAAAAAACCTCTAGTTACTACTTAATAGAACTATTAATAAGAAGGGATATAAAAGTTTTATAATTAATAATAATATTTTAGTAATTAGAATAATAGATAATTAGAAATAGAAGCTACTACTATATAATAGAATAATATATATAGTAGTCCTTTTTAAATTAATAATTAATCTAATCTAGATTATCCCCCTTAGTCTAAATAAGTTTTAGAATAATAATCTTAACCTCTTAAGGAAATTATAAAAGTTAAGAAAAAGGTATTACTATATTAATAGTAAAATTATAAATATAGCTATAATAATAGTATTAGGCCCCTTTATAGATATATATCTTTATAGTAACTTAGATTTAAATAAATAGATATTTTTCTATATTAGTAAGAGGTAGTAATAATAAAAATAGAGGCCCTAAATCTATATTATTCCTATTTCTATATAATAGAATAAAATCTAGTCTATTATTTTTTATCTAATTCTAGTAGTAGTTATTATACTCTCCCTAAATAATATAGAGGTTAAATTACTAGTAATTATAAATAGAATAAGTACTTATCTAAATATTCTTAAATTTCTAATAGAATACTAATATATAGTTTAATTCTTTAGGTAGAAGTATAGATTCCTATAGATAGTCTAGATTTATAGAATTTAAAGGTTACTAAATAGGAGGATCCTATTAATATATTTAGTCTTTAGTAGTTATAAAATTCTTTATAAAGAGGTCCTTACTATTAAATTTATCCCTACTACTTTTATTATTATAATTAGGTATAGGACTATTAGAGGAGGTAAAGTCTAATACCTTACTTAATACCTATAGACCTAGGGATATAGGAGTAGGCTAGATAGATATTTATACTATTATAAATTAAATAAATTTTATATCTAAATCCTTTATATATAATAGTAAAGGAGTATATAGTATTAATTATATTATATTTAGCCTAAGAGAGGATATTAGAAAAGGGATCTAATAAGCCTTATATAATAAATAATAGCTATTCTAAGATAACCTTTATAGGGTTAGTCTTATTAGGGTAAAGAACTATAAAAGACTTAGTAAAAATAATAGAGTATAAGGTATAGAATATAGTTAAGTTATAGTATTAATAGGCCTACTAATAATATAGTATTTAGAAAGAGATATAATAGAAGTTAGTAGAGAATATTTTTATTTATAATATATATAGTATTTCTTTAGTTTTCTATTTATAAAGATATTAAAAATTAGATTAAATAAATAACTATATTTATAGTAGAGTAGTATAGGTCCCTAGCCTATTATTACTAATTAATAGAGAGATAGTATATAGCTAGAATAGGTAATATAATATAAAAATATATCTATAAAGTAGATATTAGTCTAGGTATTAGATAAGGATATATATAAAAAAAAAAAGGTAGGATATAACTAATTTACTTTAAAAATTTATTTTATACTAATTTAGAAATATAATCTATTATAGGAGGAAATACTTTTATTTACTATTATCTATATAATTTTAGAAGAAAGGGAGAATAATATCTTCTATAATAGATTTAAATTACTTAGCCTTATAAAGGTACTACTTAGCCTATTTCTAAAGCTTTAGAATCTTATAAAAAAGAATATACTCCTAGTTAGGATTATTAAAATACTCTTTATATTACTAATACTATCCTATAATAATTATATAGTACTTAAGAAAGGTATACTAATAAGGAAGTAAAGTATTATAAAGAGAATATTATATAATATCTATAATAAAATATAGTAAGTTAGCTAGTAAAGATATATAGAATAATAGTATACTTTTTAATATAAAAGGATATAGTATTATAACTTTAGAATAAATAAATTTAGGGGGTAATAGTACTTATAAATCCCTATTAATATTAATTAAGATAATAATAAAGAGGGATATCTATACTTTATTCTATTTATTATAGTTATAATATTATTCTAGATAAGTATATCTATATTATATATAATAGGTACTTTAGTACTAAAAGGACTTCTACTCTATTAGAAGGTATTAAGAAGCGCTATAAAAATAAAGGATATAAATAGTATTTTATAGGTATAGAATATCTTAGAGGATATTAAAGTAGATAAAAGAGATAGTATAAGATTACTAGAAGTATTATTAAAATTAAGTATTATAATAGTATTATAGTAAAAGGATAAATAAGGGATAAAGTTAAATTAAATTAAAAAGAAGATTTTAAGTTTTTAAAGTATTAGTTAGTATTAGGCTAGACTAATACCTAAAGAAGAATTATATACTAGATAAATATTTAGAAATATATAGCTAAGTTTAATATTTTATAACTAGAGTAGTTATAGATAATATATTAGTTATATTAGTATTTAGGAAAATATTATTATATCGCGTTTTAAGGACTAATTAGAATATATAAAATACCTTTTTTTAGCTAATAGGAAGCCTAAAATCCTCTATTCTAATTAGGTAATATATAGCCCTGAGATTTAGCTAGTTATATAGAAGCTCTACTATAATAGTTTACTTCCTTACTTCGTTCGTTATAAATAATAAATCTACCTCCTAGTTATTTATAAAATAAATCTACTAGAAGATAGGTAAAATAAAAATAGAAGTAGTAAAAATAGAGATAATAGTAGAAAAAATAAGTATAAAAGTAGGAATAAAAGTAAATAAAAATAAAATAGAAATAAATAGAATAAAAATAAAAGTAAAAGAAAAAAAAAAGAGTTAGTTATTAAATAAAAGTTCTAGAAAGATATAAAATAAATCTTTTAATCTTTATTTTAATTCCTTAGTATAGTTTAAATATACTACTATAAATAATTAACCTTATAAGCCTATATATAGTTAGTAAAAATCTAAATAATAAAAAAAATAAAAAGAAATTATATTAAAGTTTAAATTATTATAGAATAGAATAAAGTATATTATATATATAGTTAGAAATAATAGACTATAATAATTAATAAAGTTTAATTAAATAAATAGAGAATCTAGCTTATACTAGTTTATATAAGTATATATAATAGTAAAAGTAGTTATTTATATACTAGTTTATAATATTATAATAGAGACTATCTAACCTACTACTTAAAGTACTACTTAAGTAGTTAAAGTAGCTTACTAGCTAGATAGCCCTAAAATACTCTTTTTTTATAGCTAGAGGAGTATATAATACTAATAGAGGAGTTTAACTAGAAGTATAGAAAGTAAACTAAGTAGAAGGATAACTAAATTAATAAATTATTTAAAGAGTTATAGTAAATCTTTTAGTAGTAGCTATTTATTTAGCTTTAAGTTTCTTTTTCTATTTATATACTTTAGTAGTATAAGTTTTAGTAGTATTATTAGCTATTTAAAAGGTATAAATAGAGTATTAAAAAATAAAAAGTAAAAATATACTATAAAATAAGATAATAGAAATAAAGAAAAAAAGTTTAAAAAGTATAAAAAATAACTTTTTATTCTATTTATCTTTACTAGTTTATACTATATAATAATTATTTACCTTATTTACTATTACTTACTATACTTAGTTATAAGATTACTACTATTTATAAGTACTATACTAAGTACTAGAAGTCTCTTACCCTAACTAATTAATATTATAAAACTAATAATAATATAATATAAATAAGAAATTATAGTCTAAGCTATATATTTTTAAGGGATACTAATTTAAATAATTAAATTTTACTAATAGATAAATAATAAGCGCTATTTACCTAGAGGGTATATTAAGAATATAAATAATACTTAGTAATATTAGGGTTTATAGAGCTCTAATTAGCTATAATAAGGGGTACCTTAACCTAAGTACTAAACTAATTTAGGATAAGTATAGTATATAACTAGCCTTTCTAGTAATCTTTTTTTATATTATAATCTAATTAATTCGCTTCCTAAATAAAGGGATATTTAAGCTCTTTTTCTCTACTATATATTACTATTTATAGATTAGAACTATCTACCCTTTTTTAAATAGGGGGGTAATATAATAAAGCTTAGGTTATATATACTAGATTAAAGAATTAAAAAGTAGTAGAGTATAATAATAAGTATAATTTAGAACTAGTTTAAATATTTAGAATATTCTAATACCTCTTTAAATACTTTAGAACTAAACTAGTTTCTTATACTACTATAATTTATAGATAATATAATTCTAGTAGTATACTTAACTAACCCCTAAAATAGCCCTAATCTACTAAATAAGATCTAAAAGTTAGATAATTTATATAGGAACTAAGGAGGTTAATTAATTAGATTTTATAAATAATAGGCTAACCTATTACTAGAGGTATCTAGATAAAAAATAAATATAATATACTAAAACTTATACACTAAAGTTATTTATTAAATATTATATAAATATTAGCTTATTTTATTTTATAATTTTATAATTTTCTACTATCCTTTTATATAAGGCCTATAGGTAGTAATTTATTTTAGAATTTTCTTAAACTAATATATACTCCTATATACCTCTAACTATTCTTAGAGCCTTATTAAATAATTACTTTACCTACGTTAATATATATATAGTAAGTAAGGTAAGTAAATAAATTTAAAAAAAAGTACTTAAAATTAATTAACTAATAAATAGGTATATACTAGTTTATAGATTAAGATAAAGGGATATAAATTATAATAATTAACTAAAAAATAGATTAAATATTAGTATATATATACTAATAGTAGATCTATTTTCTAAAGATAGTTTTTAGATTAACTTTATATATATATTTATACTAGTAGTAGATAAAACCTAGAATAAGTATAGAAGTTATAAGATACTAAATATAATTATAATAGTAGCTATACTTAAAAAACTAGAATTAATAATATTACTAGCTTATTTATATAAAGATAAACTACTATTAGAATTAATATTTTAGGAATATCTACTTTCTTATTCTCTAGGAAAGCTATTTAATTAGGCTATAATTAAAAAGATTAATACTCTATAATAAAAAAGAAGTTAAATAAAGCTTCCCTAATTATAGGTAATAGAATATCTACTTTTATTAAAATAGGTATTTATATATAAACGAGATTAGAATAGCTAGTTTAAAAACTATAAAACTTATATTATAGTAAAAAGAAATATTTAACTAAAAAATACCTTATACTTAACTTATACTACTATACTTATAGTAAGGTAATTTTAAGTAGTAATAGTAATTACTATAAAATTTAATTTTAAAACTAAATAATATATTATTATAGAAGTATTTATAAATACTTTAATTATTATATATAATCTTATAACCTATAAACTACTAAATAAATTTAAGTTATTAAAAATATATAAAAGATTAAATTTTATTTTTTTTAGCTTAAGTAATTTACTATTTCTTTAGTATAAAGAGTTCTCTTACTTATTTAAAATAGAAGGGCTTAAAACTTTAAAGGAAGAACTATATTTATTCCTTTCTAAAAATAAAATTTTTTTAATACTTTTTCTATATAGATAATATACTACTTCTATATTATAATAATTTTAAAGAGTAAGCTTAAATATAGCCTAGATTCTAATCTAGGCCTATAGGACTATATAGTATACTTATATAAAAGAGAGACCTTTTTATCCTTCTTTAATACTTATTTACTTACTTTTAGACCTTTATTTATATAATTTAGAACTTTTCTTTTTATATATTTTTATACTTTTTTAATTATTAGTATAATACTAACTAATAGTTATTTAAATACTAACTTTCCTTACCTATATATACTAATATTCTTAAATTTTATCTATAGCTTATAACTTATAACTTAGTATATTAGTATATATATATAATTTACCCTTCTATCCTTAATCTTCTTACTTTATCTACTACTATAGGGTAGCTATTACCTACTCTATATTTATTAACTATATAGGTTACTCTATCTTAATTATAATTATCTTTATTATAAAGTCTAGCTCTTTTTAGCCTTTAAGAACTATTATAATTATCTCTTACTACTTAGTAGTAAAGTTCCTATTCCTAGTTAACTACTATAAAAGTAATTCTAGTAAGTTCTAGATTAGTAATATTATATTAGTAATACTATATATATATATAAGAAACTTATTAATAGACTCTATAATTATATAGTTTATAGCTATAACTTATAATATTTATATACTAGGCTAATTATACTAATAGAGGTTAACTTACTAGATAATATACTTAACCTTATAGAAATCTATATTATTTAGATTTATACTATATATAAAATTAGTAGTATATATAAAGTTATATTTATTACTAATAATTAGTTACTTATTATTAGTTATTTTAATAGAGTAGGATATTCTAGTATAGGTTTTTTTTTATAAGAGCTAGCCTTTATATATAGTACTATAAGTTACTTACTACTAGTAAATAACCTTTCTTTTATATTTTTTTTTAAATTATAATATTATTAATATATAATATTCTTAATATTTTATAACTTTTCTATAATTATATATTAGGTATTAGTAAATAAAGAGTATATTACTATATTAGTATTATATAGTATTATAATATAGTATTATATATTATAATATTATATAATACTTATATAGGTTAATACTTAATTAATTAAGCCTAGTACTATAGGTACTCTTTCTTCTTTCTCTCTTATTATAAATAGTATTATTTCTTAGAGCTATTTAATAGATTTATATAGAACCTTTAGATATTTCTTTATTACTAGATAGTTATAATAGTAGTTTTATATTAAAAAAAAAAAAAAAAAAAAATATATATAGATTATAAAATTTAAAAAAAAAAAAAAAAAAAAAAAAAAAATTAAATATCTAGTCTAGATTCTAATCTAGACCTATAGAATTATATAGTATACTTATAATAGAAGAGAGCTTTTTATTCTTCTTTAATACTTATTTTATACGTTTTTATACTTTTTTTTTAATTATTAGTATAATACTAACTATTATTTACTACTAACTCTCCTTATCTATACTTTTTTTTTTTTTTTTTTTCTAATATAAAGCTACTATTATAACTATCTAGTAATAAGGAAATATCTAGAAATACTATATAAATTTATTAAATAGCTCTAAAGGATAGTACTATTTATAATAAAAAAGAAAGAAGAAAAAGTATCTATAGTATTAAACTTAATTAACTAAGTATTAATCTATATAAGTATTATATAATATTATAATATATAATACTATATTATAATACTATAATACTATATAATACTAATAGAGTAGTATACTCCTTATTTACTAATACCTAATATATAATTATAGAGAAGTTATAAAATATTAAAAATATTATAAAATATTAAGAATATTATATATTAATAATATTATAATTTAAAAAAGAATATAAAAAAGAGGTTACCTACTTATAGTAAGTAACTTATAGTATTATATATAAAGGCTAGCTTTTATAGAAAAAGACCTATACTATATCCTATTTTATTAAAATAGCTAATAATAAGTAACTAATTATTAGTAATAAATATAATCTTATATATACTAGTAGTAACACTAATTCTATATATAGTATAAATTTAAATAATATAAACCTCTATAAGGTTAAATATATCTTTTATTAAATTAACTTTTATTAGTATAATAATTAATCTAGTATATAGATACTATAAGTTATAGCTATAGACTATATAATTATAAAGTCTATTAGTAAGTTTCTTATATATATATATATATATAGTATTACTAATCTAGGGCTTATTAGAATTATTTCTATAGTAGTTAACTAGAAATAGAAACTTTACTACTAAATAGTAAGAGATATTTATAATAGTTCTTAAGGGCTAAAAGGAGCTAGACTTTATAGTAAAAGTAATTATAATTAAATTAGAATAACCTATATAGTTAATAAATATAGAGTAGGTAATAGCTACCCTATAGTAGTAGATAAAATAAGAAGTAGTAGATAATATTAATAGTAATAATAGGTAGATAATATTAATAGTAATAATAGGTAGATAATATTAATACTAATAATAGGTAGGTAGTATTTATAGTAATAGTAATAGTAATAGGGTAATATATAAAGCTATAAGCTATAAGCTATAAATAAAAGTTAAAGATATTAGTAAATATAAGTAAAAAAAATTAGTATTAAATAACTATTAGTTAGTATTACACTAATAATTAAAAAAGTAAAAAAATATATAAAATAAGTATTAAAGAAGAATAAAAAACTCTTTTCTATTATAAATATACTATATAGTCCTATAGGCCTAAATTAGAATCTAAACTAGAAGGTTATTTTAGAATAGCTATTATTTATTATATAAGGCCTATTAGATTCTACTTCTAATATTCTTTTTTAGGTTAAATATAATATAATTAACTCTATATACTCTTTTACTATTATATATAAAGGATTTAGATATAAAATTTATTTAATTTATAATAGTACTAATATCTATCTAGTTTACTTTTATATCCCTAGATCTATAGGTATTAGATAAGGTATTAGACTTTACCTCTTCTAATAGTCCTATATCTAATTATAGTAATAAAAGTAGTAAAAATAAATTTAGTAATAAAGACTTATTTATAGAAGACTTTATAACTACTAAAAACTAAATATATTAGTAGAATTCTTTTATTTAATAACCTTTAGATCCTATAAACCTAGACTATTTATAGGAATCTATATTTCTACCTAAAGAATTAAACTATATATTAGTATTCTATTAGGAGCTTAAAAGTATTTAGATAAATACTTATTCTATTTATAATTACTAGTAGTTTAACCTCTATATTATTTAGGGAGAGTATAATAACTACTACTAAAATTAAATAAAAAATAATAGACTAGATTTTATAATTACTATATACTTTCTTTCTAATTTTTATAAGTAATAAAGGTTTATTATAAATATACTAATTTAGTTTATATAGATTAGTAATATATTTTAACTTCTCTATAATTATATATTAGGTATTAGTAAATAAGAAGTATACTATTCTACTAGTATTATATAGTATTATAGTATTATAGTATTATAGTATTATAGTATTATAGTATCGCTATATTATATAATATATATAAATAGGTTAATACTTAGTTAATTAAGTCTAGTACTATAGGTACCCTTCTTTCTTTTTTATTATAAATAGTACTATCCTTTAGAGCTATTTAATAAAACTATATAGTACCTCTAGATATTTCCTTATTACTAGATAGTTATAATAGTAACTTTATATTAAAAAAAAAAAAAAAAAAAAAAAAAAAAGCTTAAATATAATAAAATTAGATTATAAATAAATATAAAATTAAAGCTAAAAAACTAGTTTAGTAGTTTCTTAAAGTATAAGTAATTTAAAACTATAATAATTATATAATTATACTTATATATAATATATATATTAATAAGATTATAAAAAGGTTTAAGCTATATAAAACTAGCTACTTTCTACCTACTCCTCTCTTAATTAAAGAGTTTAAGAAAAGTAAATATAAAGTATTATTATAATAGATTAAAAGCTATTAAAAGAAAGTTAAATTAGTATTATATATAGTAATTATATATTATATATAATTACTATAAGGGCAGGCAAATTAATAAAGCTAGGGGAATAAAATAATATATTATACTTTACTAATATATAAATAAAGTAGGGCTAAAAAAATAGCTAAGGTATTATAATTATAGTAGAACTAGGCTAGAAGAAAGGAAAGAATTATATATAAAATATTAGTAATAGAAATAAAACTAATAAATATTTATATATAAGTCTATAGGATAGTTTATATTATAAGTTATATAACTATAATCCTATTAAGAGCGCGAGATTCTAGGAGTATTAAGTCTTAATAAAAGTAGAGTAGATACTTCTACTAAGAAAATAGAATCTATAGGAGTAGACTAAAAGATTCTAAAATAGTAAAAATTAAAATAACTAATATATAGTCTAGAAAGATTTTTATATAGTTTTTATTCTTTATAATTAACTTTTATACTTAAATTAAAATACTTTATTTATATATAAATACTTAGTCTTCTTTTAGTATTATTATATTATATTCTATTATAATATAGGATTATTAACTAACTTAGTATTTACCTCTATTATACTTTATTCCTTAAATAATTCTTAAGGTATAGACCTAGATTAAGTATATAGAAAACCCCTTATAATACTTTAACTACCTAAAGGTTTAAATTAAAATAGTATTACTAAATATACCTATTAGCTTAAGGGGCTTTAGAGTAAGTACTACCTTAGATCTAGCTAGTAACCTAATAACCCTCTTAATAATATAAGCTAAAAAGGTAGAATAGCTTAAAATATAGCTAGCTATAATTATAGAATAGGTTTAAGTTTCTATAACTATAGTAGTATATCTACTAAAAATTAATTTTAAGATTCTAGAACTCTATAATAGAGAAATAAAAACTAATTTTAAAATATTCTTAATAAATATAGAGTTATATTATAGGTATAACTATAATATATTTAGAAATAACTAAGTAAAAATCTTAGCTATTATAATATATATAATAGAAAGGATAGTAGAGTAGATATACCTAATTATTAAAGACTTTCTAGTATATAAAAAATAACTAGAAAAATAGAATAAGAAAATTATAAAGATCTTTATATTCTAGAAAGGATTTAAGAAATAAATTAAGATTATATTTAGTAAGGTAGATAAAGAATAATAGGCTAAATAACTTATCTACTATATTAAATAAGTAGAATTAGCTAGTAAATACTTTACTATATTCTAATAACTCTAGACTAAAATTAATTAAAATAATACCCTATTATAGGTAGCCTACTATAATAGTTTAAAAGAGTTAGTTAAAAATAAACTATTCTATTATAAAAAGCCTAATAGTCTAGAAACCCTAATTAAACTAGTTATATAAATTAACTACTAATTATATAAATAATAGCTAGAAAAGAAAAAATCTACTAAACTAGTATTTAGTCTAAGGGCTAATATATAAAAACTATATTATAAGTAAAGAAATTATAATAGAAATATAATTATAGAAAATAAAGCCTATAAAAAGAAAGAATAAACCTTATAATAAAAGAAATAAAATAATATCTAATAATAATACTTTAAGGATAAGACTTATCTAAATTATAGAGAAAAGGAATATTTTAAGGCTAAATATCCTTCTAGAAAGTTCTAGGGTAAGTAAGTCTAGATAATAAGAGTAGCTATAATAATATTATAGTCTAAGACTCCTATACTATTATAGGAGAATAATATAAAAAATAACTTTAATTCCTCTAAGTTATTAAAAAAAGTCTAGGAAATAACTAATAAAAAGGATATTATAAACTAAATTCTATAAAACTTATACTAGATATATAGAAATAATAAGTATTTTATACTAGTCTATAATTATAAGATTAGAATTATAGATATAAATACTAATAGAATATACTATTAAATAAAAGAATAATAAAAAAGTATTCTAGTATCTATATAGTAAATCTAAATTAATAATAATTATTTAAAGGTTAAATAGTAGTATTATAACTATAATAGCTATAAATACTATAAAGAAGAGAAAACTAATATAGCTAAGGCCCCTAAATAACTAAATTATAAAAAACTTCTAAAGAAAAACTATTTAGAAATATAATATTATATCTACTAATTAGAGTAATAGTTATATAATTATAATATACTAGAATAGTAATAATATTATATAGAAAGCTATTCTAAATATTAGAAATAGAAGTATATTATAAATTACTAGCTAATAAAAAAAAACTTAAGAAATATAAAAGTACTCTATAAGTATAAAAAAACTATCTACCTAACTAAGAATAAAATATAATATATATATAAAATTAAATAGTACTACTATAACTACCTAGAATAATATTTAGAATACTTAAATAAAAAAAAAGCTACTATATATAACTAAGGTAATAAGTATTATAAAAAGATATATTTTTTTAAATATATAATTACTAAATACTTAAAATACTAAGATAAAATTAATAAAGGGGAAATTATAAGAGTAATAAAAGTAGAAAAATACTAAAGGTATATAATCTAGAATTATCCTAAGGATTCCTAAGCTTATTTAAAACTAATAAGGAGGCGCGCTATAGAACTATACTATACTAATTACCCCCTTTATAATAACTATAGGTATTTAGAAGGACTATAGGTTAAGATATAGATAATATTAAAAAACTAGAATACTACTAAGTAATAAGCTAAACTAGTAAGAGTATTCTAAAGGCTTAAAGAATAAATAAAAATAATAGGGTTATAAAACTTTATATAAAAAAGTAAATTATAATTAGAGAATTCTAAGTAAATATATTAATAGACCCTAGTACTACTAGATATCTAATCTTATCTAGGGTAGTAAAAAAATATAATTTACTATATTAAAATAAGGTAGAGCTAGTTTAATTAGAAATAATAAATAGGATATTTTTCTAAAAGTATAGTAAAGACTAGTTATACTTTAAAATACTACTATTACTAATAGATATTAAAGGGTTTAAAAACTAATATAGTTTTACTATAATAAATATAGGAAGCCTAAAAGCTATTATAGACTATAACTAGTTATTAGAAAATAATCTAGATATTAACTAGAAAAGTTAAATAATATATAGCTAAGAATTAATATTATAGATTACTAGTATAAGGTACCTATAAAAAATAAAGCTAAAAGTCCTAAATATTTTAACTAAGTAGACTATATAATAATAGACTAAGGAAATCTTAATTACTAAAATTACTAGAATTCTAAAAGAGAATTTAGAATAAATATAAATTATCTAAGTATAATACTTAGACCTCTAAATTATAAAAAAACTATTAATAATTCTATAAAAATATAAGAAGTATATAGAACTCTTTAAAGAAATTAAAAGAAAAGAACTACTAGATTACTAGAAATAGAATTATAAGATACCTTTAAAAAAAGGTATAAAACTATAACTAGAATAGCTAAGGCTAATATTAGTAAACTAAAAAAAAGAAGTATAGAAATATTTATAAAAAAATCTAGAATAAAAGTATATCTAGAAAAGTTATAGTCCTATAGCCTTTTTAATCCTATAGATACCTAAAAAGAATAGTAAGTTATAACTCTATATAGACTATATATATTATAGAGATTTACTATAAGATAGAGTAACTTAATAAAGTAGGGGGGATAAAAAGGCATGTTATACTTTACTAATATATAAATAAAGGGGGACTAAAAAAGTGGCTAAGGCGCGCCTAGTGTCTATATATAGGCTAACTAGAAAGGGTATAGTACTAAGTATAGACTATAAATAGCTAAATAATACTATAATTAAAAATTAATATTTATTACCTTTAATTATAGAGCTTATAGATTAACTCTAAGGAGCTAAGTAGTTTATAAAATTTAATATATATAATAGATATTATTATATATAAATTACTAAAGGATATAAATAAAAAATAGTATTTAAAACTAAATATAGTCTCTATAAATACTAGGTTATACTATTTAAATTAATAAATACCCCTATAATATTTTAGGTAGTTATTAATAAAGTATTATATAAATACTTAGATATATTCTATATAATATACTTTAATAATATACTTATCTATTTTACTAGAATACTAGAGGAATATATAGAATATATAAAAAAAATACTTAAAAAGATAAAAGAATATTAATTACTTTTTTATTTAGATAAATATAAGTTTTATATTACTAAAATAGAGTATCTAAAATTTATTATTTTAAGGGAAGATATATTAATAGATCTAAAGAAGGTTACTACTATATAAAAATAGCTAGTTCCTAAGTTAGTAAAGGATATCTAGTTCTTTCTAGAGTTTATTAACTTCTATTAGAAGTTTATAAAGAATTATTTTAAAATTACTATACTACTAATAGACTTTATAAAGAAAAGTAATAATAAAGTTATATAACTAATCTAAGAGAAGCTATTAAAAATATTTAAAAAATTATAAGTAATATTTCTAATAGCCCTACTTCTATAAATATTTAATCTATAAAAACTAGTAAAGGTTAAAATAAATATATCTAACTATATATTAGAAGTAATTCTCTTATAACTAAATAAAAATAGAAAATAAAGACTAGTATTTTACTATTTATAAAAGTTTTTAGAAGTAAAACTTAACTATAATATTTATAATAAAAAACTACTAGTAATAATAGATACTTTTAAATAATAGGAAGTATAGCTTATAGAAGCCTACTTTAAAGTAAAGGTATAAATAAACTATTAAAACCTTACTAGCTTTATATTAATTAAAAAGCTTAACTAATAATAGGTATAATAGATAGAATTTCTAGTAAATTTTAATTTTATAATCTACTATTAATCTAGAACTCTTAATAGTATAGTAGATACCTTAAGTAGATAATTAAACTTAATTAAAGATAAAGTTAAACTATATAATATAGTACTATATAAATATAAAAATAGTATACTTAAGTATAACTAACTAAAAATTAGAGTATAAATAACTAGTCTAAAATATATAAAACTAGAAATATAAAATTTCTAGAGCTACTAGAAACTTAATTAAAGTTAGAAAAAGGAATATAACCTTTTTAAATATAATTTTAATAAAACTAAATAAAATTACTAATAATAGATTATTATTAATAATAGATATATACCTATTCTAATTAGAAGATTATATAAATTAAGAAAATAGAAATATCTAGGTATTAAAAAGATAATATATTATATCGCGAATAAATATACTATCCCTAAGCTTAAGTAGCTAGTAATATAAGAGATAAGTAACTATTTAGTTTATTAAAAAAATAAGTCTAAGAGATATAAGTTTTATAAACTTCTATAACTACTATTTATAGTAAAATAACTATAGTAAAGTATAATAATAAATTTTATTATAAAACTTCTAAAATTATTATAGCTAGAAATAAAGTATATATATAATACTATTATAGTAATAGTATATAGACTTATAAAGATAGCTAAATTTAGGCCTATAAAAGAGTCTATAATAGTAAAGAAACTAGCCTATAAAATAGATAATATACTATTCTCTAAGTATAAACTATTAAAAGAATTTATTATAAATAAAGATAAGCTCTTTACTTTAAAGTATTAGAATACTTTTACTATAGTACTAGGAATAAACTAAAAGCTATTAATAAGCTTCTATTCTAAAATAAATAAATAGATAAAATATATAAATTAAATATTTAAGTAGTATCTATAGTTTTATATTAATAAGTAATAGAATAATTAAATAGAATTCTTATTAACTATATAGTTAGTATATAATAGCTTAAGGTTAGATATAATAAGATACTTACCCTACTATATAAACTATAGATATAAGCTAGTTATTTATTAAAATCTAAAAAATATAGAAAGTAGTTCTACTAGAATCTAAGATAAAGCTTAGAAAATAAAGAAACTTTATAAAGTTTTATAGAAAAGGATTACCTATAGAGCCCTTATAGTATCTAAAAATATAAATAAGTAAAAGATTAAAAAACTAACTTTTAAAAAAGGGAATAAAGTTTTCTTATTATAAAAAAATCTAAAAATAAAATAATTAAGTAAAAAACTAGATTATCTTTAGATAGAACCTTTTAAAGTCTAAGAAATAAAGAGACTAATTATAATTAAGCTATTTCTACTAATAGATATAAAGATATACTCTACCTTTTATAAATTACTATTAGAACTAGTACCTCTAAATACTCTAATTAAAATATAGCTAGAGCTAGAAAATAATAAATATAAGGTTAAAGTAATTAAGAACCTATAAATAGTTAAGGGTTAATAAAAATATCTAGTTAAGTAGAAAGAATAGCTAGAATAATATAATATTTAGGAACTAAAAGGAAATCTTATAAACTATAAGAAACTACTAAAGGATTTCTACTAGTTAATAATAAAAAACTAACTCTAAAAGAGTTAGGTAATAAGGATAATAGTCTAAAATTAAAAAAGAAATTAAAAAAAATAAAAGGATTAATAATAGAAGAATTAGTCTATAACTAGTCTAAATTAATTAAGAATTTATATAGTAGTAATATAGAAGTAGTACTAGTATTTATACTCTTTAAAGCCTTCTCTTCTAGATAATCTAGTATATTAAGTATATAAGTATTATAAGTTATAAGTAATTATTTTTACTCTTCTATTTTTATAATCTCTACTTTTAAATAAATAACTTTAACCTTAGTATAGAAAAGGATAAGATACTTTTTATATTTCTTAAATTAAATTTATTCTTACTCTTTTTTAGAAACCTAAAGACTATATTCTATATAAATAATAATATATATAGTATACTCCCTAATTAAAGTATTTATAAAATACTTTAGAACCTTCTTCTCTATATAATAAGTATACTTTATTAATATTACTAAACTATAATAATAAATCTTATTAGTATAGGTATAGTAATAATTAGTTAATAATTATTTTAGTACCTTAGGTATAATTAGAGAGGCTTAGGAAATCTAGAGGAGGATATAATATTATATTTAAAAGTATAAAAGGATAAACTTTTATACCCCTAAACTATACTATAATAGTAGGTTATAAGGTAATAATAGGGTATTAAAATAATAACTCTAAAAGGGGGGATAATATTATAATTATAGTAAAACTAGACTAGAAGAAAGGAAAGAATTATATATAAAATATTAGTAATAGAAATAAAACTAATAGGTACTTATATATAAACTTATAGAGTAGCTTATATTATAAATTATATAACTATAATTCTACTAAGAGTATAAAATTCTAGGAGTACTAGATCTTAGTAGAAATAAAATAGATACTCCTATTAAAAAAGTAGAATCTATAAGAGTAGACTAGGGGATTCTAAAATAATAAGAATTAGAATAATTAATATATAGTCTAGAAAAATCTTTATATAGTTTCTATTCTTTATAATTAACTTTTATACTTAAATTAAAGTACTTTATTTATATATAAATACTTAGTCTTTTCTTAGTATTATTATATTATATTCTATTATAATATAGGATTATTAACTAATCTAGTACTTACCTCTATTATACTTTATTCCTTAAATAATCCTTAAGGTATAGACCTAGATTAGATATATAGGAAACCCCTTATAATATAAGACTTATTTAGTATTTATATATAGACTAACTAAAAAGGGTATAATACTAAGCTATCTAAAATAAAACTAGTATAAGACTAATTAAAATAGATTTAGTATATACCTACTAGTAATTATACTATAAATAAATATTACTTTTATTATATTAAAGCTATCCTTCTTCCTTACTAATCTAAATATAAAGTATAAAGTAGTAGTTAATTAAATAATTCTATACCTCTATAAAATATACTAGAAAGTAATTTAGTTTAATAGATATAATAGTTTAGATTTACTTATCTATTAAGAGATATCTTTTATAGATAATTTACTAATAAAATAATTATTCTATAGGTATATTACTTTACTATTTAGTAGTACTATTTTATAGAAAGTAGCTTAATAAAGTATAAATATAATTTTAATTATAAAAGTAGAGCTTCTTATACTTTAATATATTAGTAAAGAAGTAATAGTTTTAAAGTACTTCTTTACTAAGCTTATATTAGATTTAGAACTACTTTAGTAAATCTACTATAATAACTAGTAAATAATTAGACTAGTAATTAGAAAAAATAAAATAATTATAATATATCTTTAATATATTAATAATTATAATATATAGCTATAATAAAAGTATATAAAATAATCTTTTAAAATTTTATATTTTAAAATAAATAAAATACCTATAAATAGATTAATAAAGGTACTATTAAAGTAGTAATTTATTAAATTTATATAGCTACTTAACCTATAAAACGTAAGTTTTATAATTATAGAAGTAGAAGAAGTAAAATAAAAAGAAATTTATTAAATTCTATTATAAAAAAATTACTTTTTAATTATAAAATAAAGGGAAAATAAAAGATTTTTTTTTTAAATAAGTAAATTAAATATTTTACTAAGGAGTTTATAGAGTTAAATATACTACTATACCTTAAATAAATTAGTATAATAAATATACTTATCTCTAAAATAACTACTAGTCTTACTATAAATAAGAGATTTTTTAGTTTTAAAATACTTACTATATCTATATATATACTTATTAGATTTAAAATACCTACTACTACTATATATATATTTACTAAGGTAATTAAAGTTAGGCTATTACTAATTAGTATTATAATATAAAGTACTTAGGCCTATAGCTTTATAAAATAGATATTAAATATAATACTTATAAAAAGTAAATAAACTAGACTTAAGTATTTATATAAATTACTATAAGTTTACCTTCTAGTTATTTATATTATAGACCTACTAGAAGATAGATAGAGTAAATTTTTTTTTTTTTTTTAATATAAAGCTACTATTATAACTATATAATAATAAAGAAAATCTATAAATACTATATAGATCTATTAAATAACTCTAAAGAATAGTATTATTTATAATAAGAGAGAAAGAAGAAAGGGTATTTATAGTACTAGACTTAATTAACTAAATATTAACCTACCTATATATATTATATATAGTAGAGAAAAGGAACTTAAATATCCCTTTATTTAGGGAGTAAATTAATTAGATTACTATATAAGAAAAGATTACTAGAAAGACTAGTTTTTTTTTTTTTTTTTTTTTTTTAATATAAAGCTACTATTATAACTATCTAGTAATAAGGAAATATCTGGAAATACTATATAGATCTATTAAATAGCTCTAAGGAATAATACTATTTATAATAAAAAGGTTAGTTATATACTATACTTATTCTAAATTAGTTTAGTACTTAGATTAAGGTACCCCTTATTATAACTAATTAGAGCTCTATAAATTTTAATATTACTAAGTATTATTTATATTTTTAATATACCCCCTAGATAAATAGTACTTATTATTTATTTACTAGTAGAATTTAATTATTTAGATTAGCTTTCTTTAGAAATATATTACTTAGACTATAATTTTTTACTTATATTATACTATTATTAGTATTATAATACTAATTAGCTAGAGTAAGTAATTTTTAGTACTTAGTATAATACTTATAAATAGTAGTAGCCTTATAACTAGGTATAGTAAATAATAGTAAATAAGGTAAATAATTATTATATAGTATAAACTAGTAGAAATAAATAGAATAAAAAGGTATTTTTTATATTTTTTAAATTTTCTTTCTTTATCCCTATTATTCTATTTTATAGTATATTTTTATTTTTTACTTTTTAATATTCTACTTATACCTTTTAGATAGTTAATAATACTACTAAAGCTTATACTACTAAAGTATATAAATAAAAAAAAGACTTATAGCTAAATAAATAGCTACTACTAAAAAATTTACTATAACTCTTTAAATAATTTATTAATCTAGTTATTATTTTACCTAGTTTACTTTTTATACTTCTAGTTAAACTTTTTTATTAGTATTATATACTCCCCTAGTTATAGAAAAAGATTATACTAAAACTATTTAGTTACTAAGCTATCTTAGCTACTTAAATAATACCTTAAATAGTAGGTTAAATAGTCTCTACTATAATATTATAAACTAGTAAATAAGCTATTACTTTTATTATTATATATATTTATATAAATTAATATAAATTAGATTCTTTACTTATCTAGTTAAATTTTTACTAATTATTATAGTCTACTATTTCTAGCTATATATATAATATACTTTATCTTATTTTATAATAATCTAAACTCTAGTATAAGCTTCTTTTATTTTTTTTATTACTTAAATTTTTACTAACTATATATAGACTTATAAGGTTAATTATTTATAGTAGTATATTTAAACTATATAAAAAGATTAGAATAAGAATTAAAAAACCTATTTTATATTTTTATAAAACCTTTATTTAATAACTAGTTTTTTTTTTTTTTTTCTACTTTTATTTTTACTTTACTTATTTCTATTCTATTTTTATCTACTTTTATTTTTATTTTTATTTCTATTTTTTCTATTTCTATTTTTACTTTTACTACTTTTATTTTTACTTTACTTATTTTTTAGTAGGTTTATTCTATAAATAGCTAGGAAGTAGGCTTATAAAAAACTATATATACTTTTAAATATAGTAGACCTACTTCTTATAAGTACTATACTTTATAGTAACTTTATAAAATAGGCCTAAATATTAATTATTATAGTACTAATTAATAGTAGCCTAATTTTAATTACTTTAAAAAGTATCTATATAGTTATAGTAGATTTTTTATAACTAAAGAATCTTTTATTTATAGTTAGGATAGCTTTAGATATAAGTATATTAGGTATTTTAATATATTAGAAGTATAGTAGTAGATTTAGCTTTATAAACTCTTTAATTAGATACTTAATATATTTAAATAAAATAGATTTCTTTTATTTTCTTTTCTTTTTTCTTTTATTCTCTAGTTAAAAAGTACTTTTTATAATTAAATCTAATAAATCTCTATTTACTTTACTTCTTTTATATTTATAATTATAAAACTTATATTTTAAAGGTTAAGTAACTATATAAATCTAGTAAACTACTATTTTAATAATATCTTTATTAAACTATTTATAGGTATTTTATTTATTTTAAAATATAAGACTTTAAATAATACCTTTATATACTCTTATCTTAGCTATATATTCTAGATATTAATATAATAAAAATATATTATAATTTACTTATTTTTTCTAATTACTAGTTTAATTATCTATTAGTTATTATAGTAGATTTACTAGAGTAATCTTAAGTCTAGTATAAGCTTAGTAAAGAAGTACTTTAAAACTATTACTTTTTTATTAATATATATTAGAGTAAGAAGCTCTATTTTTATAGTTAAAATTATAATTATACTTTAGTAAACTACCTTTTATAGAATAGTACTACTAAATAGTAAAGTAATATACCTATAGAATAATTATTTTATTAGTAGATTATTTATAAAAGATATATCTTTATAGATAAGTAAATCTAGACTATTATATTTACTAAACTAAATTACTTTCTAGTATATTCTATAGAGGTATAGAATTATTTAATTAACTACTACTTTATACTTTATACTTAGATTAGTAAAGAAGAAGAATAGCTTTAATATAGTAAATATAATATTTAGTTATAGTATAATTACTATATATAATACTAATCTAACCTTCTCTTAATTACTTTTAATTTACTATAGTTATACTTTATCTTTACTTTTTTTAAACTTATTAATTAAGAGAGGAATAGATAGAAAGCTACTAGTTTTATAAAATTTAAATTCTTTTATAATCTTTTTTTTTTTTTTTTTATATAAAGCTACTATTATAACTATCTAGTAATAAGGAAATATTTAGAGGTCCTATATAGATCTATTAAATAGCTCTAAGGGATAGTACTATTTATAATAAAAGAGAAAGAAAAAAAGGTACCTATAGTACTAGACTTAATTAACTAAGTATTAACTTATATAAGTATTATATAATATTATAATATATAATACTATACTATAATACTATATAATATTAGTAGAATAGTATACTCCTTATTTACTAATATCTAATATATAATTATAGAGAAGTTATAAAATATTAAGAATATTATATATTAATAATATTATAATTTAAAAAAGAATATAAAAAAGAGGTTATCTACTAGTAATAAATAACTTATAATACTATATATAAAAACTAGCTCTTATAAGAAGAGATTTATACTAGAATATCCTACTCTATTAAAATAACTAATAATAAATAACTAATTATTAGTAATAAATATAACCTTATATATACTACTAATTCTATATATAATATAAATCTAAATAATATAGACCTTAATAAGGTTAAGTATATATTTTAATAAGTTAATTTTTATTAATATAATTAGTCTAGTATATAGATATTATAAGTTATAACTATAGACTATATAATTATAGAGTCTATTAGTAAGTTTCTTATATATATATATAGTATTACTAATATAATATTACTAATCTAGAATAGAATTACCTCTATAGTAGTTAACTAGAAATAGGAACTTTACTAGTAAGTAGTAAAAGCTAATTATAATAGTTCTTAAAGGTTAAGAAAAGCTAGACTTTATAGTAAAGGTAATTATAATTAAGTTAGAATAATCTATATAGTTAATAAATATAAAGTAGATAATAATAGCTTTATAAGATATATAAGGAAGTAGTAAATAATATTAATAGTAATAATAAATAGGTAATATTAATTATAATAATAGGTAGGTAGTATTAATAATAATAGCGATAGTAATAGGGCGAGCTATAAGCTATAAGCTATAGGTAAAAGTTAAGAATATTAAAAAGTATAAGTAAGAAGAGTTAGTATTTAAATAACTATTAGTTAGTATTATACTAATAATTAAAAAAGTATAAAAATATATAAAAAAAAGGTCTAAATCGCGTAAATAAAAGTCTAAAAATAAGTAAATAAGTATTAAATAAGAATAAAAAGGTCTCTTTTTTATATAAGTATACTCTATAGTTTTATAGGTCTAGATTAGAATCTAGACTATTTATAATCTTATTAATATATATATTATATATAAGTATAATTATTTAATTATTTTAGTCTTTAATTACTTATATTTTAAGAAACTACTTAACTAGTTATTTATTTTTAATTTTATATTTATTTATAACCTTATTCTCTCTAGTCTAAATTCTAATCTAGGCCTATAGAATTATATAATATACTTATAATAGGAGAGAGCTTTTTATCCTTCTTTAATATTTATTTTATATATTTTTATACTTTTTTAATTATTAGTATAATACTAACTAATAGTTATTTAAATATTAATTCTCCTTATTTATATTTACTAATATTTTTAACTTTTATTTATAGCTTATAGCTTATAGCTTATTCTATTACTATTACCTACCTATTATTACTATTAATACTATCTACCTATTATTACCTACCTATTATTACTATTAATATTATCTATTACTTCTTACTTTATTTACTACTATAGGGTAGCTATTATTTATACTATATTTATTAACTATATAGACTTTTCTATTAACTCCTTAATTATAATTACCTTTACTATAAAGTCTAGCTCCTTCTAATCTTTAAGAATCTCTATAATCTACTTTTACTACTTACTAGTAAAGTTTCTATTATTAGTTAACTACTATAGAGATAATTCTATCTTAGATTAGTAATATTATATTAGCGATACCACGTGTATATATATATATATAAGAAATTTACTAATAGACTCTATAATTATATAATCTATAGCTATAATATACGCGCTAAGCCTATTTCGACTAGCTTAGTACTATACCCTTTTTAGTTAGCCTATATATAGATACTAGGTAAGTCTTAGCTACTTTTTTAGTCCCCCTTTATTTATATATTAGTAAAATATAACGTACCTTTTTATCCCCCTTACTTTATTAATTTACCTACCCTTATAGTAATTATATATAATATATAGCTATAACTTATAGTATCTATATACTAGATTAATTATTATACTAATAGAAATTAATTTAATAGAGAATATATTTAACTTTATAGAAATTTATATTATTTAGCTTTATACTATATATAGAATTTATAGTATATATAAAGTTATATTTATTACTAATAATTAATTACTTATTATTAGCTATTTTAATAGAGTAGGATATTCTAGTATAGGTCTCTTTTTATAAAAGCTAGTCTTTATATATAGTACTATAAGTTACTTACTACTAATAGGTAATTTTTATTTTATATTCTTTTTTAAATTATAATATTATTAATATATAATATCTTTAATATTTCGCGACTTCTCTATAATTATATATTAAATATTAGTAAATAAGGAGTATATTACTCTACTAGTATTATATAATATTATAGTATTATAGTATTATAGTATTACTATATTATATAATATATATAGGTAGGTTAATATTTAGTTAATTAAATTTAGTACTATAGGTACCCTTTTTTCTTTCTCTTTTATTATAAATAGTACTATCCCTTAGAGCTATTTAATAGATTTATATAGTACCTCTAGATATTTCTTTATTACTAGGTAGTTATAATAATAGCTTTATATTAAAAAAAAAAAAAAAAAAAAATAAAAACTTTATTTTATAGTATTTAAGCTTACTCTTTATAATTATTATAATATAGAAGTAGTATATTATTTATATAGAATAGTACTAAGATTTTTTAATCTCTAGAAAGGAATAAATAAAGTTCTTTTTTTAAAGCTTTAAGCCTTTTAACTCTAAGTAAGCGGGAAAATTCTTTATACTAGAAAAGTAATAAATCTCTTAAACTAGAAAAAGTTTAATTTAATTTTATATATATTTTTAGTATTTTAAACTTATTTAGAAGTTTATAGATTATAAGATTATCTATTATAATTATAGTATTTAGGAATACTCCTATAATATTATATTATTTAATTTTAATATTAAACTCTATAGTAATTATTATTACTATTTAGAATAACCTTACTATAAGTATAATAGTATAGGTTAAGTATAAAATATTTTTTAGTTAAAAATCCCCTCTAACTATAATATAAGTTTTATAGTTTTTAAATTAACTATCTTAATTAAGCTTATATATAAATATTTATTTTAATAAAAGTAAGTATTTTATTATTTATAATTAGGGTATTTTTATCTAAGTTCCTTTCTACTATAGGGTAGTAATCTCTTTAATTATATATATATTATAGAGATTTATTATAAGGTAGGGTAACTTAATAAAATAGGGGGGATAAAAAGGTATATTATACTTTACTAATATATAAATAAAGGGGGACTAAAAAAGTGGCTAAGACTTACCTAGTATCTATATATAGGCTAACTAAAAAGGTCTCTTTAATTATAGTCTATTTAAATAGCTTTTCTAAAGGATAGGAAAATAGATATTTCTAGAATATTAGTTCTATTAATAACTTATTTCTATATAAATAAACTAGTAATATTACTAGTTTTAGTTTCTTAAATATTATTACTATAACTACTATATTTAATATTTTATAACTTTTATACTTATTCTAAATTTTATTTACTCCTAGTATAAATATATATATAAAGATAATCTAGAAACTTTTTTTTAAAAATAAATCTACTATTAGTATATATATATTAAAATTTAATTTATCTTCTAATTAATTATTATAATCTATATCTTATTATTTTAACTTTTAAACTAGTAAATACCTACTTATATTATAGAGATTTACTATAAGGTAGGGTAACTTAATAAAGTAGGTAGGATAAAAAGGTATATTATACTTTACTAATATATAAATAAAGGGGGACTAAAAAAGTAACTAAGGCTTACCTAGTATCTATATATAGGCTAACTAAAAAGAATATAGTACTAAGCTATTTAAAATAGAACTAGTATAAGGCTAGCTAAAATAGACTTAATATATACCTACTAATATATAAGAAATCTAACTATAGAGAGTTAATAAAATATTAAAAAGAATAGTTCTCGTTAATACCTACTTATTAGTTAGTTAATTTTAGGTATTTTTTTTAAAGTTATCTATTTATCTTATTTATTATAGGAAAGATATATTATTATCTTTAACTTACTAATAGATTTCCTACTTTATCTAGTAGTATAGAATTAGTTCTACTAAATTAAGAGATAGTAGTAGGGTTTTAAGGCTTCTACTCTAAAAAGGTATTATTTTAAGGCTCTAGTTTACTAACTTTTCTAATTAAATTCTAATTCTAATAGCTTCTAGTATTCTTATAATTATATTAATTAATTATTATAATATTTAGCTATAGTATATTATATACAATCACTATAAGGGTAGGTAAATTAATAAAGTAAAGGGGATAAAAAGGCGCGTTATACTTTACTAATATATAAATAAAGGGAGACTAAAAAAGTGGCTAAGACTTATCTAGTATCTATATATAAACTAAGACTATAATATTATATCTAGAGTTATAAGTCCTATATTTAAATCTTAACCTATATAAATTCCTAGCTACTAGTTAGCTATACCTATAGCTTATATAATAGTTAATATTATTACTTTTTAATTTTTTAGCTAGTTATTTTTAGAATTTATCTATTCTAATCCTTTATCTCTAAATAGTTACTTAGTATTCTTAATTCTTATAATACTTATATACTTATTTAAGTTAGAAGTAAAATTAATTATATTAAATATATTTTTTAGATTATTAACTTTATTCTTATAAATACTTTTTATAATTCTTAGAATTTTTATCTTTAGAAACTTAACTTTATATACTCTCTAGTAAAAAATTATCTTATTAAATATAATATTCCTAGTTATAATTATTTAATTAAGTATAGAAATCTATATTCTATAGATATTAGAAATTTAATAACCTATTAAATACTTAATATAAGCTTTTAAATTTATTTAGAATTCTTTTTTATTATACCTAGCTTTGCGATCCTTTATTAGAGGATATACTTAGTATCTATAGGTATAAATCCTACTCTAGTCTAGATAGAAATCTACTATTATATATTATATAATTCTAGACTTATAGTACTAAAGTACTAAATATATTATTAAAACTAGCTATTTAATACTTTATTTAGTAATTAGAAACTATATACTATATTTAGACTTATATTATATAGCTAGACTACTATATCTATAATCTCTAGCTATAACTTTATTAGTAGACTTATACTAAACCTTATTTTTACTATTTATTTAATTAGCTTTTTTCTAGTTTACTTTACTAAACTATTAGTTTTATATATATAAAATAGTAAAGGATTAATTATAATTACTTTTTTAATTATCTATTCTTTATATTATAATATCCTTTATTATAAAAGTATTATTATATTATTATTTTACTAGATTTATATAATTTAGAACTAGTACTTATTCTTTATAAAGATTAATAGGCGTTTTATTAATTATAGAATCTCTAAAAGTATCTTTTCTTATAAATTAAAATTATAGAACTTCCTACTAAATTCTTCCTTTATTATAAAAATCTAAGATTTAAGTATTTATCCTTATTTTATATTAAATAGGTTCTATATAATATAGTAGAATAGATATAGTAAATACTTATATAGTTATTATTATATTCCTTTAATTAATATACTATATATACTAGAAACTAGAGCTTATAAAGCTTTTTTTCTAAAGTATTCTAATTACTTATACTATAGTTCTTTACTATCTAAGTAGTAGATATTCTCTCTTAATAGCTTAGATAGTTAAATTATATTTATTATTTATAATAAATAAAGTAAGGAAGTAAACTATTATAGTAAAGCTTCTATATAGCTAACTAAACCTTAGGGCTATATATTATTTAATTAGAATAGAGGATTTTATACTTTTTATTAACTAAAAAAAAGTATTTTATATATTCTAATTAGTCCTTAAAATATAATATAATAATATTTCCCTAAATACTAATATAACTAATATATTATCTATAACTATTCTAACTATAAAATATTAAACTTAGCTATATATTTCTAAATATTTATTTAGTATATAATCCTTCTTTAAGTATTAGTCTAGCCTAATATTAACTAATAAATTAAAAACTTAAAACCTCTTTTATAACTTAATTTAATTTTATCCCTTATTTATCCTTTTACTATAATACTATTATAATACTTAACTTTAACTATATTTCTAGTAGTTTTATACTATCTCTTTTATTTATCTTAATATCCTTTAAGATATTCTATACCTATAGAATATTATTAATATTCTTTATTTTTATAATACTTCCTAATACCTTCTAATAGAGTAGAAGTTCTTTTAGTACTAAAGTATCTATTATATATAATATAGATATACTTATTTAGAATAATATTATAGCTATAATAAATAAAATAAAATATAAATATCTTTTCTTATTATTATTTTAACTAATATTAAGAAGAATTTATAGGTATTATATTATAGAGATTCACTATAAGGTAGGGTAACTTAATAAAATAGGGGGGATAAAAAGGTACGTTATACTTTACTAATATATAAATAAAGGGGGACTAAAAAAGTGGCTAAGGCTTATCTAGATATTATTACCCTCTAAATTTACCTATTTTAAAGTTATAATACTATATTCTTTTATATTAAAAAGTATACTATTATTCTTTATATTTTTACTAGCTAATCTATTATATTTTATTATAGATACTATATAATACTCTCTTTATAATACTTTACTTTTTTATTAGTATACCTTTTTTAAATACTATATAATTATTATAGGATAGTATTAGTAATATAAAGAGTATTCTAATAATTCTAACTAGAAATATATTCTCTTTTATAAGGTTCTAAAACTCTAGGAATAGACTAAGTAGTATCTTTATAAGGCTAAGTAATTTAACTCTATTATAGAAAATATTATTCTCCCCTTCTTTTAAAATTATATAAATAATAGTAAATAAAAATATTTCCTTCTATAATAGATTATATTTCTAAATTAGTATAAAATAAACTTTTAAAGTAGATTAGTTATATCTAGCCTTTTTTTTTATATATATATCCTTACTTAATATCTAGACTAATACCTATTTTATTAATATATTTTTATATTATATTATCTATTCTAGCTATATACTATTTCTCTATTAATTAGTAATAGTAGGCTAGAAACCTATACTACTCTATTATAAATATAGTTATCTATTTAATCTAGTTTTTAATATCTTTATTAATAGAAAACTAAAAAAAATACTATATATATTATAAATAAAAATATTCTTTACTAACTTCTATTATATCTCTTTCTAAATACTATATTATTAATAAACCTACTAATACTATAACTTAACTATATTTTATACCTTATATTCTATTATCTTTACTAAGTCTTTTATAGCTCTTTACTCTAATAAGACTAACCTTATAAAGGTGATTTTTTTTTTTTTTTTTTTTAATATAAAGTTACTATTATAACTACCTAGTAATAAGGAAATATCTAGAGGTACTATATAGTTCTATTAAATAGCTCTAAAGGATAATACTATTTATAATAAAAAAGAAAGAAGGATATCTATAGTACTAGACTTAATTAACTAAATAGTAACCTACCTATATATATTATATAATATAGTAATACTATAATACTATAATACTATATAATACTAGTAGAGTAGTATACTCCTTATTTATTAATACCTAATACGTAATAATAGAAAAGTTATAAAATATTAAAGATATTATAAAATATTAATAATATTATAATTTAAAAAAGAATATAAAAGAGAGGTTACCTACTAGTAGTAAATAACTTATAATACTATATATAAAAACTAGCTTTTATAGAAAAAGACCTATATTATATCTCTATTAAAATAGCTAATAATAATAAGTAACTAATCCTTAGTAATAAATATAATATAGTATATATTAGTAGTAAGTCTATTAGTAATATAGATATATCTAATTATATATATTATAAAATTTAATATATTATTTAGTAAGTTAATTTTTATTAGTATAATAATTAATCTAGTATATAAATACTATAAGTTATAGCTATAGACTATATAATTATAAAGTCTATTAGTAAGTTTCTTATATATATATATATATATAGTATTACTAATCTAAAATAGAATTACCTCTATAGTAATTAACTAGAAATAGAAACTTTACTAGTAAGTAGTAAAAGCTAATTATAATAGTTCTTAAGGGTTAAAAGGAGCTAGACTTTATAATAAAAGTAATTATAATTAAGTTAGAGTAATCTATATAATTAATAAATATAGAGTAAATAGTAGTAGCTTTATAAAATATATAAGAAAGTAGTAGATAATATTAATAGTAATAATAGATAAGTAATATTAATAGTAATAATAAATAAGTAGTATTAATAGTAATAGTAATAGTAATAGTAATAGTAATAGTAATAAAATAAGCTATAAGGGTTAGTATTAATTAGTTACCTCTTAATTTATTTATTTAGAATCCTTACTTTACTAAGTTAAGTTTATTTAATTACTATCTTTCTCTAGAACTAGTTATTAAAATCTATTAAAAGCTACTAATTATAGCTAAATACTAGTTAACTATATTATAATTCTTATTACTTTATTCTACTATTAATATAATATTAAGCTTCTATATTTAGTATTTTATAATTAAATACTATATACCCCTATTATTATTATTAAATACTAACTATATATAGCTATTATTTTTATCCCTATTTTTTATTCTTTATCCTTTACCCTTTATATATTACCCTATAGGCTCTATACTTAGGACTTAGAATAGAACTTAAAACTCCTTTACTATTACTATTACTATTATCTATACCTATACTATTATACTATATAGAATCTTCTATATTTAGTAAATACTTATCTTATTACCTATTACTTCTATTATAAATTTCTTATCCTTTTTAATTCTTTTCTTATTATTATAGTAATTTTATATACTCTATATCTTCTATTATTATAGTATATATCTATAGTTAAAAAATAATAAATATTATATTACTAGCTAATCTAGTTTATATAATTTAAATACTTTCTTTATACCTATATATACTTTAGATTTAGATTCTAGCTAGCTTTTAACTTTCTAAATATTATAACTATTACCTATTATTACTATTATTATTTAAATACTTTTATTATACTTTTTTATTTTATTATAGATATTAGTTATTAGTATCTCTAGATAAATAGTAGGGAATAGGTATATTACTACTTATATAAATTTATTAGTTAAGTTAATTCTAAGGTATAGATAATATATTAGTAAATTTAGAACTATAAGTATTATACTATATTATTAAATAAAATTTATAGTATACTAGAAATAGGTATTTTACTTATATTCTTTTCTTTTCTTATATATATATTATTAATAACTAATAGAGTATAGAATAGGAGAAAATAATATAGATAATAGTACCTACCTATATATATTTTTCTTCTAGTCTTAATAAAAACTATTTTTTTTAATACCTTATTAACTCTCTATTATTAGATTTCTTATATATTAGTAGATATATACTAAACTTATTTTAACTAGCTTAGTACTATACCCTTTTTAATTAGCCTATATATAGATACTAGGTAAGCCTTAGTTACTTTTTTAGTCCCTCTTTATTTATATATTAGTAAAGTATAATATACCTTTTTATCCCTCTTATATTATAGAGATTTACTATAAGGTAGGGTAACTTAATAAAGTAGGGGGGATAAAAAGGTGCGTTGTGCTTTACTAATATACGAATAAAGGGGGACTAAAAAAGCGGCTAAGGCTTGCCCAGCGTCTATATATAGGCTAACTAAAAAGGGCGTAATCCCTCTTATTTTATTAATTTACCTACCCTTATAGTAATTATATATAATATATATATATAATAAATATTAGTTACTAGCCTAAAGAAGTATAGTCTACTATATTCTTTTTTTATAAAGTCTAATAGATAAATAAAGTAGAGCTTAATTCTAATAGTACTCTATTTTAGAGTAGAAAATTAATACTCTAGAAATATAAGAAATACCTATTTATACTTAATAATCTCTACTATATTAATTTCCTTATATATTTTAATTATAAGAATAAGATTCCCTTTAGGTAATCTAGGGATAAACTATATATCCTATTCTATTATCTATAGTACTTTTCTATATTAAATCTAGTCTATTTTTATTATATTAAGTTTATACTTTATTATTCTTTCTAGTATATAGATAATATTTATAATATTTAAGAGTAGTTATTTAAGACTAATACTAAGGTTTATTACTATTATTATATATATTATACCTATAAATATATTAATTATTATAAAGATAATCTTAATTAGATAGAAGTAGAGAACTTAGAATTTAAAGAAATACTTATTTAAGACTAATTTAAGTTAAATAAGCTAGTAACTTAAAAATCTATAATTAATAGTAAACTATTTAATTAAAATATACTAGAGTCTAGGCCTATTAACTATATTAAGGACTAGGGTACTAAGGAATATAATAACTACTAAAATCTAAGTAGTTTAACCTATTAAAAATAGTTAATCTATAAGTATTTTATTACTAGAGTAGAATAGTCTAATATTAACTTTAATACTCTAACTACTTAATAAAGAATTACCTTTAATATAGTAATAAACTATTTTAAGGTAATTCTTAATAAAAAGGTATTATTATAGCTTTTTATTAATTTTAATAGAAAAGCTAGTACTAGTAAAATTTATATTATTAAAATAATTTTAACTTATCTTAATTAACTAGCTAAGGAAGTAGGTATACTATCTCCTATTATCTAATCTATACCTATTAGAATTATTATATTTCTAATTAATAGCTAAATAATTAATAGCCTTTTCTAGATTCTAATTATATATATAGGAGGGATTATACTACTACTATCTACTACTATTTTATAGTAATTATAGATTACTTTCTCCTTTATAGATTATTTTATTATTAATAAATACTCTATAATTAGTCTTAATATATTAGCTTAGATTAGTATTTAACTTAGTAAAATCTATTTTTAATTTATATACCTCTTTTTTACTAGCCTAAATATTATTATATCTAGAGACTTTTACTAGTTACTATTTATTACCTAGCGACCTTTATATAATCTATTACTAAGTAAAGGACCTATTAATACCTATATAAAGTAGTTCTATTAGTAATTCTTAAAGACTATTATTTTTAATACTATTTAATACTAATAAGGAAATAGTAAGGCTAACTTTTAAAATACTTTTTTATAACTTTAAGTTAATAAAAGTATTTAGTAGGACTAGTTACTATTCTAAACTTATTATAGGGCTATTTTTTTTAAATTTAAAAATAAATACTTTCTATAATTCTATATACTTCTATACTAAGTACTATAAAATTAATATAATTAATTATAATTATTTTTAAAACTAATACTACTTAGTATTAGCTTACTATACTAAATATAATAACTCTATATATATAATAATACTATTAATAAAAACTAGTATTCTAGAAAATAAACTTTTTTTTTATTAATACTAAGGTTATATTTCTAGCTAATATTTAGACTAAGTATAGTCTTATTAATAGAGCTATTAGTAAGGTTAATAATATTATATAGTATCTAGCTACTATAAACTATATAAAGGAATTCTTTTTAGTTATTTTTATTATTTTTAATTAGTATATAGGGCCTAGTCTATATACTATAAAAGTAAATAAAATAGTTATACTTATCTTTTCTATATTTTATAAATTTCTTTATAACTAAATAATTATTATATAGGTCTAGTTTCCTTTCTATTTAGTATAGGCTATTATAATATATAAATTCTAAGGTCTTAGTTTTACTTTAGCTAAAATACTTATATTAAAAAAAAAGAACTTTATTACTAGTTTACTATATATTACCCTATTATATATATAAAGTATTAAAGACTTTATATTTAAGACTTTTTTTTCTTTCTAGTATCTAAGATTTAAAAATAGGAAATATATAAAGATAAAAAATAAAGAATAAATAATAAAAGTTAAATTAGTTATTTTTATATTTAGGGACTATTTTCTAGCTATTATAAAACTTAATACTTTTTAGTATATCTAATACTATACCTTTTACTAATTTATTATCTAGTTCTTATCCTTAGTACTATAAAGTATATTTATAATCTAATCTATATTATTAAATAAATTCTTCTTATTACTAAATACTATATCTAGAATATAAGTAGTCTCTTTACTAGTAAATCTACTTACTCTAAATATATAGTTTTTAATTTATTAGTAATACCTAATACTATAGTTAATATTTTATTTATAAAATAGAATATAGTATATATTTTTTATATAGACTAGAAAGTAATAGAGTAATACCCTTTTTATATATATTCTAGTATACTATATAGACTATAGATTAGTAGAAAAAGCTACTAAATTAGGCTATATAAAATAAACTAATAAATATTATTTCCTATTTAAACTATAGAATTATAAATAGTAAATAAGTAATTTTTAAAGTTTTATATATAGAGAGATATTATATAGCTAATAAAGTTATCTTATATAGTATATAATACTATATTAAATTAGTTAAGAATATTATAATTTAAATAGAAACTTATTTTTATATTTTTTTAAAGTAATATTCTTTTTACTAGAATTAGATTCTAAACTTATATATTTAATCTAGCTAGTATCTATTTAATTTATATCTAGTAGATATTAATAAGGTATTAGTTTTAGAATATATAGTATAGAAAAGGAGCTCGAATATTCCTTTATTTAGGGAGCGAATTAATTAGATTACTATATAAGAAAAGATTACTAGAAAGGCTAGTTATATACTATACTTATCCTAAATTAGTTTAGTACTTAGGTTAAAGTACCCCTTATCGCGGCTAATTAGAGCTCTATAAACTCTAATATTATTAAGTATTATTTATATTCTTAATATACCCCCTAGGCGAATAGTGCTTATTATTTATCTACTAATAGAATTTAATTATTTAGATTAGCTTCTCTTTTAGAAATATATAGCTTAGACTATAATTTCCTACTTATATTATACTATTATTAGCGTTATAATACTAATTAGCTAGAGTAAGAGTCTCTTAGTACTTAGTATAGTACTTATAAATAGTAGTAGACTTATAACTAGGTATAGTAAGTAATAGTAAATAAGGTAAGAGATTATTATATAATATAAACTAGTAGAGGTAGATAGGATAAGAAGGTATCTTTTATATCTTTTAAACTTCTCTTCTTTATCTCTATTATCCTATCTTATAGTATATTCTTACCTTTTACTTTTTAATACTCTACTTATACTTTTTAGATAGCTAATAACGCTACTAAAGCTTATACTACTAAAGCGCTTAAATAAGAATAGAAACTTAAAACTAAATAAGTAGCTACTACTAAAAGATTTACTATAACTCCTTAAATAACTTATTATAGTTACCCTCTTACTTAGTCTACTTTCTATACTCCTAGCTAAGCTCTTTTAATAGTATTACACGCTCCCCTAACTATAAAAGAAGAGCGTATTAGGACTATCTAGTTAATAAGCTACTTTAGCTACTTAATAAGTACCTTAAGTAATAGGTTAGATAGCCTCTACTATAATATTATAAACTAGTAGACTAAGTACTACTTTTACTATTATATATACTTATATAAACTAATATAAGCTAGATTTTCTACTTATTTAGTTAAGCTTTACTAATTATTATAGTTTACTATTCCTAGCTATATATATAATATACTTTATCTTATTCTATAATAATTTAAACTCTAGTATAAATTTCTTTTATTTTTCTTATTACTTAGATTTTTACTAACTATATATAGGCTTATAAGGTTAATTATTTATAGTAGTATATTTAAGCTATACTAAAGGATTAGAATAAAGGTTAAAAGACCCTTTTTATACCTTTATAGAACCTCTACTTAATATCTAGCTCTCTTTCTACTCTTTTTACTCCTATTTTTACTCTACCTACTCCTATCCTATCTCTACCTACTCCTATCCCTATTTCTATCCCTACTTCTCTTACTTCTATTCCTACTTCTACTACTCCTATCCCTACTCTACCTATTTTCTAGTAGATCTACCCTATAGATAGCTAAAAGGTAGGCTTATAAGAGGCTATATATACTTTTAAGTATAGTATACCTACTTCTTATAAGTACTATACTTTATAGTAGCTCTATAAGGCAGGCCTAAGTATTAGTTATTATAATATAAATTAGTAGTAGTCTAACTTTAATTACCCTAAGGAGTATCTACGCGATTATAATAGGTTTTTTAAAGCTAAGGAATCTCTTATTTATAGTTAGGGTAGCTTTAGATATAGGTATTTTAAGTACTCTAATATATTAGAAGTATAGTAGTATACTTAGCTTTATAAGCTCTTTAATTAGATACTTAATATATTTAAATAGAATAGATTTCTTTTATTTTTCCTTTATTTTTCTTTTATTCTCTAGTTAAAAAGTACTTTTTATAATTAAATCTAATAAATTTCTACTTACTTTACTTCTTCTATATCTATAATTATAAAACTTATATCTTAAAGGTTAAGTAGCTATATAAATCTTATAAACTACTACTTTAATAGTACTTTTATTAAACTATTTATAGGTATTTTACTTATTTTAAGATATAAAACCTTAAATAATCCCTTTATATACTCTTATTATAGCTATATATTCTAGATATTAATATAGTAAAAGTATATAGTAATCCTTTTATTTTTTCTAATTATTAGTCTAATTATCTACTAGTTATTATAGTAGATTTACTAGAGTAATTCTAAGTCTAGTATAAATTTAGTAAAGAAGTACTTTAAAGCTATTACTTCTTTACTAATATACTCTAGAGTAGAAAGTTTTACTTCTATAGTTAAAATTATAATTATACTTTAGTAAACTACTTTCTATAGAATAGCGCTACTAAATAGTAGAGTAATATACCTATAAGATAATTATCTTATTAGTAGATTATCTATAAAAGATATATCTCTATAGATAAGTAGGTCTAGACTATTATATCTACTAAACTAAATTACTTTCTAGCGCGTCCTATAGAGGTATAAAATTACTTAATTAACTACTACTTTATATTTTATACTTAGGTTAGTAAGGAAGAAGGATAGCTTTAATATAGTAAATATAATATCTAGTTACAGTATAATTACTATATATAATACTAATCTAACCTTTTCTTAATAACTTTTAATTTACTATAGCAATACTTCGCCTTTACTCTTTTTAAGCTTATTAATTAAGAGAGGAGTAGGTAGGAAGCTACTAGCTTTATAAAACTTAAATCTTTTTATAATCTTATTAATATATATATTATATATAAGTGTAATTATTTAATTATCTTAGTCTCTAATTACTTATACTCTAAGAAACTACTTAACTAGTTTCTTATTTTTAATCTTATATTTATTTATAACCTTATTCTATAGTATTTAAGCTTACTCTCTATAATTATTATAATATAGAAGTAGTATATTATCTATATAGAATAGTACTAGGATTTTTTAATCTCTAGAAAGGAATAAATAAGACTCTTCCTTTAAAGCTTTAAGCCCTTTAGCTCTAAGCGAGTAGGAAAACTCTTTATACTAGAGAAGTAGTAAGTCTCTTAAATTATAAAGAGCTTAATTTAATCTTATATATATTCCTAGTATTTTAAACCTATCTAGAAGTTTATAGGTTATAGGATTATCTACTATAATTATAGTATTTAGGAATACTCCTATAATATTATATTATTTAATCTTAAAATTAAACTCTATAATAATTACTATTACTACTTAGAATAACCTTACTATAAGTATAGTAGTATAGGTTAAGTATAGGGTATCCTTTAGTTAAAGGTCCCCTCTAACTATAATATAAGCTTTATAGTTCTTAAATTAACTATCCTAATTAAGCTTATATATAAATACCTATTTTAATAGGAGTAGGTATTCTATTACTTATAATTAGGGTAGTTTTATCTAAGTTCCTTTCTATTATAGAGTAGTAATTTCTTTAATTATAGCCTACTTAAATAGCTTTCCTAGAGAATAGGAAAGTAGGTATTTCTAGAGTATTAGTTCTAGTAGTAGCTTATCTCTATATAGATAAGCTAGTAATATTACTAGTTTTAATTTCTTAAGTATAGCTACTATAACTACTATATTTAGTATTTTATAGCCTTTATACTCGTTCTAGGTTTTATCTACTCCTAGTATAAATATATATATAAAGTTAATCTAGAAACTATCTTTTAAAAATAGATCTACTATTAGTATATATATACTAAAATTTAATCTACCCCTTAGCTAATTATTATAATCTATATCTTGTTATCTTAACCTTTAAACTAGTAAATACCTACTTATTAGTTAGTTAATCTTAGGTACCTCTTTTTAAAGTTATCTACTTACCCTATTTATTATAGGGAAGATATACTATTACCTTTAGCTTACTAGTAGATTTCCTACTTTATCTAGTAGTATAGAGTTAGTTATACTAGGTTAAGAGATAGTAGTAGGGTTTTAAAGCTCCTACTTTAGAGAAGTATTATCCTAAGGCTCTAGTTTACTAGCTCTTCTAGTTAAATTCTAATTCTAGTAGCTCCTAGTATTCTTATAATTATATTAATTAGTCCCTATAATATCTAGCTATAGTATTATATCTAAGGTTATAAGTTCTATACTTAAATCTTAGCCTATATAAATTCCTAGCTACTAGCTAGCTATACCTATAGCTTATATAGTAGTTAGTATTATTATTTTCTAATTTCTTAGCTAGCTATCCTTAGAATCTATCTACTCTAATCCTTTACCCCTAAGTAGTTACTTAGTGTCCTTAATTCTCGCGGTACTCGCGTACTTATTTAAGCTAGAAGTAAGATTAATTATATTAAATATATCTTCTAGATTATTAACTTTATCCTTATAAATACTTTCTATAATTCTTAGAGCTTTTACCTTTAGAAGCTTAACTTTATATACTCCCTAGTAGAAGATTATCTTATTAAATATAATATTCCTAGTTATAATTACTTAATTAAGTATAGGAACCTATATTCTATAGATATTAGAAACTTAATAGTCTACTAAATATCTAATATAAATTCTTAGATTTATTTTAAATCCCCTTCTATTATACCTAGCTTCGCGATCTTTTATTAGAGGATATACTTAGTATTTATAGGTATAAATTCTACTCTAGTCTAGGTAGAGATCTATTATTATATATTATATAATTATAGACTTATAGTACTAAAAGTACTATTAGAACTAGCTATCTAATACTTTATTTAGTAATTAGAAGCTATATACTACGCTCGGGCTTATATTATATAGCTAGACTACTATATCTATAATCTCTAGCTATAGCTTTATTAGTAGATTTATACTAGACCTTATCTTTACTATTTATTTAATTAGCTCTTTTCTAGCTCGCTCTACTAAACTATTAGTTTTATACGTATAAGGTAGTAAAGGGTTAATTATAATTCCTTTTTTAATTATCTATTCCTTATATTATAATATCCCTTGTTATAGGAGTATTACTATATTATTATCCTACTAGATTTATATAATTTAGAGCTAGTACTTATTCTTTATAAAGGTTAATAGGCGTTTTATTAATTATAGAATCTCTAAAAGTGTCTTCCCTTATAGATTAAAATTATAGAACTTCCTACTAAATTCTTCCTTTATTATAAGAATCTAGAATTTAAGTATTTACCCTTACTCTATATTAAATAGGTCCTATGCGATATAGTAGAATAGATATAGTAAATACTTATATAGTTATTATAAGATTATCTTATTTATATATATAACTATATAATACTTATATTCTTATTATCGTGTTCCTTTAATTAATATACTATATACACTAGAAACTAGAGCTTATAAAGCCTTTTTTCTAAGGTATTCTAATTACTTATACTATAGTTCTTTACTATCTAAGTGGGAGATATTCTCTCTTAATAGTCTAGATAGTTAAATTATATTTATAATAGTAGGATAAGAGTATACAGGCTTATATTTAAAGAAAATAAGGTTATACTTATACTATAGATCTACTATTATAATACTTTATTTAATTATTCTAATCCTTAGGGTATTATCTAAGTTAAGATACTAAATACTAACTTTCTTAAGTTAAGCTTCTAAGATAATATTTATATAAAAGTTCTTAACTACCTTTATATCTTTAAGTAGTAGATTCTCTAATTATTTCCTATTCTTACTATAAAGAATATTCTTAATTAAATAATTTCCTATTCCTAAAATAGATAGAGCTTAAATTTCTACTTTAACTTAGTCTTCTATAGTTACTTTCTTAAAAGAACTAGTAACTAGAAGGTTCTAATTATTAATAAGGTAAATAGTAACTATACTATCTAGAATTATACTCTTAGAAAGTAGGTAAGGATTCTATATTATATTATAGATTCTATTCTTAGAAACTTTACTTAGAAAGTTAATTAGATTAATAAGAGCTACTATAATACTACTAGGGTAGTTAATAGTAAGCTACTTCTTATTACTTATTTTCTAATTAGTGCTATTAATCTTAGTCTATAGTTTTAACTATTATAGGAGCTTTAGATAGCTTAAGATCTTATTTTACTCTTTATTAGAAAGGTTAAATACTTAGAATCTATTAATTAGAGTACCAGTAATAGCTATCTATAAGTATTAGTATTTAATTAGTTACTATTTATATTAGGCGTTCTTATAGGGGTAGTTAAAATAATTATTATTTTATATATTATTAGATAATTCCCTGCTAGGCTTAGTAGTCTAACTACTAAATATTATATAAATACTAGTTCTTTTATAATTAGGGTAGAGTAATTATTTCTAAATTAGTACTAAAAATACCTTTCTAATCTTAAAAAGTATTATTATAGACCTTTTAAGTATCTTATTAAGCAGGATTTATTACTTAATTAAGCAGGACTACTTAGGGGCAATCTTCTTACCTAAAGTTTTAAGGAAATTATAGGTTATAAGCGCTCCTTTAGTTTCTTTAACTAAGTATATAATTACTTTATAATAGAGGAGTTACTATTCTTTAAACTAGGTTTCTAGATTCTACTATCTACTCTTTACTTTATTAAGATAAGTATAATACTATACTTAAATAAGGTTCTTAGTTACTCCTTTAGTAGGTACTAGATTATTCTTTAGTATATAAAGCAGATATTATAAGGTAGATTTATTATCTTTAACTATATTAATTATTACTAGAGTAAGGAGATCTTAAGAGATAGTAGTATAAACCTAGTTCTAGAGATTTTATAGCTTAGAATAGTATATCTACTAGTTAGAGACTATAGTGCGATATTCTATAATCTTTAAAATATAACTTTCCTTATCCTTCTTATATAATTTAAGCTCCTGCTTATAATCTTTAAGGTTATCTAAAGTAACTAGTTAATATAATTCCTCTAGAATAACTAGTTAAATAGGGTAATTATCCTTAATTAAGGGGACTATTAGACTATCTAGATTAATTTTAGACTAGATACCTTTAGAGTTTACTTAGAAATATAAGCTTATAAACTAATAAGGCTAGGTTATTTAATTAATAAGCTAGGTCTAAGTAACTAGAATAGTTAAATCACTTATAGCTTTATTAAATAAAGAAGGCTTTCAGTATAATAGGAGAACCTAAGAGGGTATATTTAAGTAGTAAAGTGTATAGGGAGAATTATCCTATATTCTAAGCGCTAGGCTTATAATTATAGTATAGAAAAGGAGCTTAAATATCCCTTTATTTAGGGAGCGAATTAATTAGATTACTATATAAAAAAAGATTACTAGAAAGGCTAGTTATATACTACGCTTATCCTAAATTAGTTTAGTACTTAGGTTGAGGCACCCCTTATCGCGGCTGATCGGAGCTCTATAAACCCTAATATTACTAAGTATTATTTATATTCTTAATAGAATACTTATATTATAGAGATTTACTATAAGGTAGGATAACTTAATAAAATAGAGAAAATAAAAAAATATATTATACTTTATTAATATATAAATAAAGGGGTACTAAAAAAGTAATTAAGGTATATTTAGTATCTATATATAGACTAATTAAAAAGGGTATAGTAAAATACTTATATATTTATAAATAGGAGATCTTTATTCTATAGATTATTAAGAAAGGTTTTAAGATTCTAGTAAAGATAGTTCTATTTCTAGTATAGAATTTTAAAGTATTTAGTAATTTTATTCCTTATAATAATCTAGGTATTAAGTATAGCTATATTATTAATATTAATTTTAATATTAAAAACTTTTTATCTAAAGACCTTTTAGTTTATTTTAATTTCTTTTTTTTTATTTCTTTTAAAAATTATAGATAGGTTAAGTAATTATTAGTCTAAAGTTTTTAATAATAAAACTCTAGTATTAGTTAAAGTATTAGATAGTTAGATAAATATTAGTATTATTAGAGTTAGAATAGAAAAATTAAAAATATTAAAATACTAAGCTTACTTTTTTATAAATTACTTAGCCTTAATTTTATTAATATTTTAGCTAGTATAAGCTATTATTTTATAGCGCTAAGTAGTTTTAGTATTAAAACTATTAAATATATTAGTACTTAATACTATTTAATACTTCTTTAACTTTTTTTTTTTTTTTTTTTTTTTTTTAATATAAAGCTACTATTATAACTACCTAGTAATAAGGAAATATCTAGAGGTACTATATAGATTTATTAAATAGCTCTAAGGAATAGTACTATTTATAATAAGAGAGAAAGAAGAAAAAATATCTATAATACTAGGTTTAATTAACTAAGTATTAATCTATATATATTATAGAGATTTACTATAAAATAGGGTAACTTAATAAAGTAGAGGGAATAAAAAGGTATATTATACTTTACTAATATATAAATAAAGGGGGACTAAAAAAGTAGTTAAGGCTTATCTAGTATCTATATATAGGCTAACTAAAAAGGATATAGTATTAAGCTATTTAAAATAGACTTAATACGTACCTATTAATATATAAGAAATTCGACTATAGAGAGTTAATAAGGTATTATAACCTATATAAGTATTATATAATATCGCGATATATAATACTATACTATAATACTATAATACTATAATACTATATAATATTAATAGGATAGTATACTCCTTATTTACTAATATCTAATATATAATTATAGAGAAGTTATAAAATATTAAGAATATTATAAAATATTAAGAATATTATAAAATATTAAAAATATTATATATTAATAATATCGCGATTTAAAAAAGAATATAAAAGAGAGGTTACCTACTAGTAATAAGTAACTTATAATACTATATATAAAGGCTAGTTTTTATAAAAAAAAATCTATACTATATCCTACTCTATTAAAATAGCTAATAATAAGTAACTAATTATTAGTAATAAATATAACCTTATATATACTAGTAGTAGTATTAATTTTATATATAGTATAAATCTAAATAATATAGATCTCTATAAAGTTAAATATATTCTCTATTAAATTAATTTTTATTAGTATAATAATTAATCTAGTATATAAATACTATAAATTATAACTATAAACTATATAATTATAGAGTCTATTAGTAAGTTTCTTATATATATATATATATATATATAGTATTACTAATCTAGGGCTTACTAGAATTATCTCTATAATAGTTAACTAGGAATAGGAACTTTACTACTAAGTAGTAAGAGATAATTATAATAGTTTTTAAAAATTAAGAGGAACTAGACTTTATAATAAAGGTAATTATAATTAAGTTAAAGTAATCTATATAGTTAATAAATATAGAGTAAGTAATAACTATTCTATAGTAATAGAAAAGTAAAAAGTAATAGGTAATATTAATAGTAATAATAGGTAGGTAATATTAATAGTAATAATAGGTAAATAATATTAATACTAATAATAGATAAATAATATTAATAATAATAATAATAGTAATAGGATAATATATAGAGCTATAAGCTATAAGCTATAAGTAAAAGTTAAGGATATTAGTAAATATAAGTAAGTAGAAGAGTTAGTATTTAAATAACTATTAGTTAGTATTATACTAATAATTAAAAAAGTATAAAAATATATAAAATAAATATTAAAGAAGAATAAAAAGGTTTCTCTCTTATTATAAATATACTATATAGTTCTATAGGCCTAGATTAGAATCTAGGCCGGTTCTTTAACTTACTATATTATATTATATATATTATTTAACTAGATATATAACTACTATAGTATATTAGGCTAGTCTTTTATTAGTAACTAATTAATAATTAGCTATATAGCTAGTAGGAAAATATTCTTCTAGAATTTAAAATAATATATATTATCTACTATTTTATTATACTCTATAGTAAACTTTTTACTAGTTTTTTTTACTTTAATATCTATATTTTTCTTTATTATTTTTAATAAATAAAGTAAGGAAGTAAACTATTATAATAAAGCTTCTATATAGCTAGCTAAACCTTAAAGCTATATATTACCTAATTAGAATAGAGAATTTTAGACTTTTTATTAACTAAAAAAAGGTATTTTATATATTCTAATTAGTTCTTAAAATATAGTATAATAATATTTCTCTAAATACTAATATAGCTAATATATTATTTATAATTACTCTAATTATAAAATACTAAACTTAGCTATATATTTCTAAATATTTATCTAGTATATAATTCTTTTTTAGATATTAGTCTAGCCTAATACTAACTAATACTTTAAAAATTTAAAATTTTTTTTTTAATTTAATTTAATTTTATTTCTTATTTATCCTTTTACTATAATACTATTATAATACTTAATTTTAATTATATTCTTAGTAGTTTTATATTATTTTCTTTATTTACTTTAACTTTCTCTAAAATATTCTATATTTATAGAATACTATCTATATTCTTTATTTCTATAGTACTTTCTAATATCTTCTAATAGAGTAGAAGTTTTTCTAGTACTAAAGTATTTATTATATATAATATAGATATATTTATTTAGAATAATATTATAGCTATAATATATAAAATAAAATATAGATATCTCTTTTTATTATTATTTTAATTAATATTAATAGGGATTTATAGGTACTATTACCCCCTAAATTTACTTACTCTAAAGTTATAATACTATATCCTTCTATATTAAAAAGTATACTATTATTCTATATATTATAGTATAAGAATTAGTTAGTAATATAGAATTAAAAGAATAATAGGCCTAATAGATTATTATAAAAAGTAAACTTAATAGAAATAGAGGAGATAAATAATACTTATTCTAATAGTCTATTATAAAAGAAATAAAAAAGACTTTATATAATAAACTTTTATTAGAATAATTTAATTCTATTCTTTTATATTTCTTTTTTTTTATACTATACTAATACTATAATATTTTTACTAGCTAATCTATTATATACTACTATAAATACTATATAATATTCTCTTTATAATATTTTATTTCCTTATTAGTATACTTTTCTTAAGTACTATATAATTATTATAGAATAGTATTAGTAGTATAAGAAGTATTTTAATAATTCTAACTAGAAATATATTTTCTTTTATAAAGTTTTTAAACTTTAGAAATAGGTTAGATAGTATCTTTATAAAGCTAAGTAATTTAATTTTATTATAAAAAATATTATTCTTCCCTTTTTTTAAAATTATATAGATAATAGTAAATAAGAATATTTCCTCCTATAATAGATTATATTTTTAAATTAGTATAAAATAAATTTTAAAAGTAGATTAGTTATACCTAGCTTTTTTTTTTTTATATATATTTTTATCTAATACTTAGTCTAATATCTATTTTATAAATATATTTTTATATTATATTACTTATTCTAGCTATATAGTATCTCTTTATTAATTAATAATAGTAAACTAGAGACCTATACTACTCTACTATAAATATAGTTATTTATTTAATCTAGTTTTTAATATCTTTAGAAATAGAAAACTAAAAAAATATTATATATATTATAGATAAAATATTTTTTACTAATTTCTATCTTATTTCTTTCTAAATACTATATTATTAGTAGGCTTATTAATACTATAACTTAATTATATTTTATATTTTATATTTTATTATCTTTAATAAGTCTTTTATAGCTCTTTACCCTAATAAGATTAACCCTATAAAGGTTATTTTAGAATAACTATTATTTATTATAGAAAGCCTATTAGATTCTACTTCTTATATCCTCTTTTAGGCTAAATATAATATAATTAATTCTATATACTCCTTTACTATTATATATAAAGGATTTAGATATAAAATCTATTTAATTTATAATAATATTAATATCTATCTAGTCTACTCTTATATCCTTAGATCTATAAGTATTAAGTAAAATATTAGACTTTACCTCTTCTAATAGTCCTATACCTAATTATAGTAATAAATATAGTAAGAATAAATTTAGTAATAAAAACTTATTTATAAAAAACTTTATAACTACTAAAGACTAAATATATTAATAGAATTTTCCTATTTAATAACTTTTAAATTCTATAAACCTAGACTATCTATAGGAACCTATACTTCTATCTAAGAAATTAAACTATATATTAGTATTCTATTGGAAGCTTAAGAGTATTTAAATAAATACTTACTCTATTTATAATTACTAGTAATTTAATCTTTATATTATCTAGAGAGAATATAATATTTACTACTAAAATTAAATAAAAAATAATAGAATAGATTTTATAATTACTATATATTTTCTTTTTAATTTTTATAGGTAATAAAGGTTTATTATAAATATAGTAATTTAGTTTATATAGATTAGTAATATATTTTAGTAGAGAAACTACTATTCTTTAAACTAAGTCTCTAGATTTTATTATCTACTCTTTACTTTATTAAGATAAATATAATACTATACTTAAATAAAATTCTTAATTATTTCTTTAATAGGTACTAAATTATTCTTTAGTATATAAAGTAGATATTATAAGATAGATTTATTATCTTTAACTATATTAATTATTACTAGAGTAAGGAGATCTTAAAAGATAATAGTATAAATCTAGTTTTAGAGATTTTATAACTTAGAATAAAATATCTACTAGTTAGAAACTATAGTATAATATTTTATAATTTTTAAAATATAGCTTTTCTTATATTATAGAGATTTACTATAAGGTAGGGTAACTTAATAAAGTAGGGGGGATAAAAAGACGCGTTATACTTTACTAATACACGAATAAAGGGGGACTAAAAAAGTAGCTAAGGCGCGCCTAGTATCTATATATAGGCTAACTAAAATTAACTTTTCTTATTCTTCTTATATAATTTAAACTCCTACTTATAATCTTTAAAGTTATCTAAAGTAACTAGTTAGTATAGTTCCTCTAAAATAACTAATTAAATAGGGTAATTATTTTTAATTAAGGGGACTATTAGACTATTTAGATTAATTTTAAACTAGATACCTTTAGAGTTTATTTAGAAATATAAGCTTATAAACTAATAAGACTAGCTTATTTAATTAATAAATTAGGTCTAAATAACTAGAATAATTAGATTACTTATAGCTTTATTAAATAAAAAAGGCTTTTAGTATAGTAGAAAAACCTAAGAGGGTATATTTAAGTAGTAAAGTATATAAAGAGAATTATTCTATATTCTAAATACTAGATTTATAACTATAGTAGAGAAAAAAAGCTTAAATATCCCTTTATTTAAAAAGTAAATTAATTAGATTACTCTATAAAAAAAGATTACTAGAAAGACTAGTTATATATTATACTTATTCTAAATTAGTTTAGTACTTAGATTAAGGTACCCCTTATCGTGGCTAATTAGAGTTTTATAAATCCTGATATTACTAAGTATTATTATATTCTTAATAATAAGAACTACTATAATACTACTAAAATAGTTAATAGTAAACTATTTTTTATTACTTATTTTCTAATTAGTACTATTAATTTTAGTATATAGCTTTAACTATTATAGAAACTTTAAATAACTTAAAATCTTATTATACTTTTTATTAGAAAGGTTATATACTTAAAATCTATTAATTAGAATACTAGTAATAATTATATATTATAGAGATTTACTATAAAATAGGGTAACTTAATAAAATAGAAGGAATAAAAAGGTATATTATACTTTACTAATATATAAATAAAAAGGGACTAAAAAAGTAGCTAAAACTTATTTAATATCTATATATAGGCTAACTAAAAAGGGTATAGTACTAAGCTATTTAAAATAGACTTAGTATATATTTACTAATATATAAAAAATCCGACTATAAAAAGTTAATAAGGTATTAAATTAATAGCTATTTATAAATATTAGTATTTAATTAGTTATTATTTATATTAGGTATTCTTATAGGAGTAACTAAAATAATTATTATTCTATATATTATTAGATAATTCCCTACTAGATTTAGTAGTCTAACTACTAAATATTATATAGATACTAGTTCTTTTATAATTAAAGTAGAGTAATTATTTCTAGATTAGTACTAAAAATACTTTTCTAATTTTAGAAAGTATTATTATAGGCCTTTTAAATATTTTATTAAGTAGGATTTACTATTTAATTAAATAGAACTACTTTATAGTAATCTTTTTACCTAAGACTTTAAGAAAATTATAGATTATAAGTACTTCTTTAGTTTCTTTAATTAAGTATATAATTATTTTATAGTAAAGTAACTATTATTTTTTAAACTAAGTCTTTAAATTCTACTATCTACTTTTTATTTTATTAAAATAAATATAATACTATACTTAAATAAAGTTTTTAATTACTTCTTTAATAGGTACTAGATTATCTTTTAGTATATAAAGTAGATATTATAAGGTAGATTTATTATTTTTAACTATATTAATTATTACTAGAATAAGGAGATCTTAGAAGATAATAGTATAAACCTCTTCTCCTAAGTAAAAGGGGTTACTTAAACTACTCTACTATATATTTTTAATAATTTATATTACTTTATATTATTTCTATATATATTACGTTTTTATCTAAACTTTTTCTAATTACTAATAATAACGCTAGTCTTAATTAGAATTATAGATTTAGTTAGCTATATTTTTCTATCTAATTCTACTAATACCTATAAACTATAATATACTATTATAATAATAATAATAATATTTATAGTAACTACTAATATTAAGATATATATATATCTAGCCTATATATCTTATAATAAAAAAATACTATATACCCTATTAGGTATTACTACTATCTATAAAAAAAAAGAAAACTATATACTATTATCTATATATATTACTAGTTTTAATATAATACCTATCCTTATATTATATATAATTACTATAAGGATAAGTAAATTAATAAAGTAAAGGGGATAAAAAGACACGTTATACTTTACTAATATATAAATAAAGGGGAACTAAAAAAGTAACTAAGACTTATCTAGTATTTATATATAGGCTAATTAAAAAGAATATAATACTAAGTTAGTTAAAATAGACTTAGCGTGTACCCGCTAATATATAAGAAATCTAATAATAAAGAGTTAATACCTATTCTTAAAATTAGTAATATACTTAATAATAATAAAATATAGAATCTATTTAATACTTACCTTTTTTATTTATATTTCTACTTATCCTATATTTTATATATATACTTAAATAAGTTTTATAATTCTATAGTCTACTTTTAATAATAGTAAAAAAAGCTCTTTATAAGTAAAGAATCTACTAAGTCTAAATTATTTTCCTCTTTAATAATATAGTTCTATATATTTTTAGTCTTATTAACTATAGCTCTATATTCTAGAGTAACTAAACTCTTAAAAAGGGATTAGAAGAAAATTAGTATAAGGAATTTTAGGAGGCTACCTTTTACTAGGAACTAATACTTTAAGATTTTAAAATAATTATTTATAATTTAGATATAGATAGCTAGATAGTCTTTTAATAAGTATTTAACTATCTTAACTTTTATAAAATTATTATATATTTAGCTATTAATAATAGACTAGACTAGAGATACTATAATAATAAATATAATAAAAAAAGATAAAGATATTTAATACTTAATAAGGTCTAATAAATATAGTATATAGTATAGAAATAATAGAGATAATAAATAATAGATAACTATATTATATAATACTATATAAAGAATAGTATAGTTTCTTACCTATTATTCTACTATTAAAGTAACTAACTAACTAATAATAGTACTAATATTTAATACTAGTAGCTAATTAATTTACTCTAAATTATAAGTATTCTATAACTACTTAGTATATATTTAATTTAGATCTAATTATAAGAGATATATATATCTAGTCTAGCCTTTATATAGATAAAAGCCTACTAAAAAAGGATAATCTATAATTTTTAAGCTATTTAAAATATTTATATTTTAGTACCCTACTAAGTTTCTTTATTAAGTTTTACTATAACTTACCTAAGCTCGTAAAGTATTATATTTAAATAGTATAAACCTAGTTTTAGAGATTTTATAACTTAAAATAGTATATCTACTAGTTAGAAACTATTATATAATATTCTATAATTTTTAAAATATAATTTTCTTTATTATTTTTATATAATTTAAGCTCCTACTTATAATCTTTAAGAATATTTAAAATAACTAGTTAGTATAATTTATCTAGAATAACTAGTTAAATAGAATAATTATTCTTAATTAAGGGAATTATTAGACTATCTAGATTAATTTTAGACTAAATATCTTTAGAATTTTCTTAGAAATATAAGCTTATAAACTAATAAGGCTAACTTATTTAATTAATAAACTAGGTCTAAGTAATTAGAATAATTAAATTATTTATAGTTTTATTAAATAAAAAAGGCTTTTAGTATAATAGAAGAATCTAAGAGAATATATTTAAGTAGTAAAGTATATAGAAAGAATTATTCTATTATACTAATAAAAGTTTTCGTCTATACTTTTTTATTTCTAGAACTAGACTATAATTAAAAAAAGTAAAATACTAGAGCTAGAGAACCTTTATAACTAATTCTAATTAGTAAAAAAAATTTAAGATTTATTCTATTTTTATAGAGATATTAGCTAACCTATACCTAACCCTATCTAACTTTTATTTTTAATTCTAATATTACTAATAGATAATATATTATACTTATAACTTAAATATAGTATAATATATATATAGTTCTAGATATTAAATATTTAAACTTAATTTATTATAGAGTATTAGCTTAAATAAATAAGAAAAAGGGCTAATCTATAGACTAACCCAGGCTAACCTATAGGTAACCCCGATCCTATTTATTTAACTAGTCTATATTCTATATTCTAAGTACTAGACTTATAACTATAGTAGAGAAAAGAAGCTTAAATATTCCTTTATTTAGGGAGTAAATTAATTAGATTACTATATAAAAAAGGATTACTAGAAAGGCTAGTTATATACTATACTTATTCTAAATTAGTTTAGTACTTAGGTTAAAATATCCTTTATTATAGCTAATTAGAGTTTTATAAACTCTAATATTACTAAGTATTATTTATATTCTTAATAATAATTAATACTAAGTATTATTTATATATTAAAATATATAAAATATATTTTAATTATTAAAACTATTAAATTTAAACTTTTTACTATCCTTTATTATTATTATTAATCTCTTTATTATTATTTTTTATTATTATAATTATCTAGAATATCTTTATTAAAGATATTTTTATCTTAATTATATATTATTTTAATTTTAAAATCTTTATCTTTCTCTTTAGTATATTTATTCTCTTTAAATTTAGTATATAGGTTACTAGTATCCCTAACTTCGCCTTTTATTACTAGTAGGGCTATAAGTTTTAATTCCCTATTATAATTAGTATATATATATATAATAAAACTCTATAATAATTAATATAAATTTATTTTTAGATACTATTTTTATTTTTTTAAATAAAAAGTCTTATATAAATTATAAATACTTAGCCTTCTCTTTAGTATTTTTAAAATAGTAAATATTAAGTTTTTTTTTTTTTTTTTAGTAAACTTTATACTTAATCTTATCTAATATACTACTAGTACCCTAAATCTAAATAATACTATACCCTTTTTAGTTAATTTATATATAGATACTAGATAAGTTTTAATTACTTTTTTAGTTCCTTTTTATTTATATATTAGTAAAGTATAACGTGCCTTTTTATCCCCCTTATTTTATTAATTTATCTACCCTTATAGTAATTATTTATAATATATATAGTACTATAACTTAAAAGCTTATTTAAAATAAAAAATAAAATTATAATTACTAGGTTTTTAGTTATATTATTAAAGGCTTTTTAGTTAATTTAATTCTAGATATTAATATATTTCTTATAGATAAGGAAAAGTTTTAACTTAAACTATTTAGTTATTAAGAAGTAAGTAGATATAATAAAAGCCTATAATAATACTAATTACTTTTCTAGTTATTAAAATACCTTTTAGTTTTACTTTTTTATTTATTTTTAAATATTATAGCTTTATCTATTTTTAATAAATTACTATATTTAGAATTCTTTTATAGCTTCTTCTTAAACTAGACTTTTATTTAATAATTTAAAGTCTAGACTTTTTTAATAATTTAGTCTTCTTTAGAATAAAAAGTAGTATAGTTTTTTTATTAAATTTTATAGTTACTTATATTAAGTTTACCTTTATATATTAACTTAAAATTTTAGAATAGTTTTTATTAGAACTAACGTAACTATAGAGTATAATAATTTAGTTAACTTTATTAGTTATAAAGGCCTAACCTTATATAAATTAGTAATAGCTATAATAAAAGACTAAGATAAATATCTTTATTAGTATAAAAAAATTTTTATATATAAATATATTAGAAATTAGAATATTAGAGAGTAAAGTTTTAAATAATTTATACTTAATATACTCTATTATATAGGAGTAGAAAAGAATAGTAATAAAAATATATAATTATTAAAGTATAAATATAAGTATTAGATAAGCTAATTTTAATTAGATTATTTATAGGTCTAGTATAATATTTTAGTAATATAATACTTAGTAATTATATAAAACTTTATAATTATATAAAACTTTATAATTATATAAAACTTAGTAATTATATAATACTATATAAATATAATCTATATAAAAATAATATACTTTTACTATAAAACTAATTTTTCTATTATAGTAAAAACTAAATAAACTAGTATTTAAACTTTTACTAGTAGTAAGGCGCCTAAAAAAAACTTTATAAATAAAACTATTTATAAAAAATTACTTATAAAGTCTAAGAAGAAAAATTACTATAAATTAAATAGTAAGTTATTATAATTTATTATTATAGCTTAAAACTAATTATATATAACTATTACTATTTATTAGATTAAATAATACTAAAAGTCTACTAAGTTTCTCTTTAGAAAACTATTATTTTTAAGACTTATATATTATAGAGATTTACTATAAGGTAGGGTAACTTAATAAAATAGAGGGGATAAAAAGGTATATTATACTTTACTAATATATAAATAAAGGGGGACTAAAATAATAGCTAAGACTTATCTAGTATTTATATATAAACTAACTAAAAAGAATATAGTATTAAACTATCTAAAATAGACTTAGTATATATTTACTAATATATAAGAAATCTAACTATAGAGAGTTAATAAGGCGTTAATAAAATTAATTCTTATTAAAACTAGAAGAAAAATATATATAGATAGGTACCGTTATAAAATTTATATATAAAATTACTTATTATAATCTTAACTATCTAAATTTCTAATTCTAATTAAATACTTTTAAAACTTTATAAAAATCTACTAAAGCCTTTTTAATTAGATTTTTAAAAAGTATATAATTTAATTTTTAGTTTTTTATCTATTTTTACTAACTAGAATAGATTATAATATAAATATAATTTATACTAAATATATTATTATTTAAGTAAGGAATTTTTAGCTTATATAGTAGTAATATAATAAGTTATAGTATATAGATTTTAGTAAATAAATAGGATTTTAATTCTAGTTCTAGTTTCTAGATTTTAGTTTTAAATTTAATTCTAGTTTCTAGGTTTTTATTCTAGTTTTTAAGTTCTAGTTCTAGTTTCTAAGTCTTAGTTATAATAAAAGTATTAGTTTTAAAGTTTCTAATAAATATAATTTAGATAGCCACTTTTTTAGTCCCCCTTTATATATATATTAGTAAAGTATAACGTGTTTTTTTATCTTCTCTTTTATTTTATTAAATTATTCTATTTTATTATAAATCTCTATTATATAATTTAGATAGTATTTACTATATTTAAATAAAACTTAATATCTATATCTATAATAATTATTTATATTAAACTATATATTTTTAATATCTAAAAATATATCTTTTTAAATTCTAAGTAACTAAAATATTTCTTACTTTATTTTATTTTATATTTTTTAGTATAAAGTTTTATTTATATATTTATATTCTAAATTATAGGGATTTTATTTAGTTATAATAATTAGCTATAATAATTTTAGAATATATTTTAGCTTAATAAAACTTATTCTAACCCTATTATTTATAATTCTACCCTAATTTAGAGTCTATATAACCCCTACCTAATCCCTATCTAAAAAAATAACTAAAAATCTAGATAAGAATTAGATTAGAGTTAGGTATATTTATAAAATATATTACTAATTTATATAAACTAAATTAGTATATTTATAATAAATTTTTATTATTTATAAAAATTAAAAAGGAAGTATATAGTAACTATAAAATCTAGTCTATTATTTTTTATTTAATTCTAGTAATAGTTATTATACTCTCCCTAGATAATATAAAAGTTAAACTACTAATAATTATAAATAGAGTAAGTATTTATTTAAATATTCTTAAGCTTCTAATAGAATACTAATATATAGTTTAATTTCTTAGATAAAAGTATAGGTTCCTATAAATAGTATAGATTTATAGAATTTAAAAATTATTAAATAAAAGAATTCTACTAATATATTTAGTATTTAGTAGTTATAAAGTCCTCTATAAATAAGTTCTTACTATTAAATTTATCCTTACTACTTTTATTACTATAATTAAGTATAAAACTATTAGAAGAGGTAAAGTCTAATATTTTATTTAATACCTATAAACTTAGAAATATAGAAGTAGACTAGATAGATATTAATATTATTATAAATTAAATAGATCTTATATCTAAATCTTTTATATATAATAGTAAAGAAGTATATAGAATTAATTATATTATATTTAGCTTAGAAAAGAATATTAGAAGTAGAATTTAATAAGCCTTATATAATAAATAATAGCTATTCTAAAATAACCTTTATAGGGTTAGTCTTATTAGGGTAAAAAGCTATAAAAAATTTAGTAAAAATAATAAAATATAAAATATAAAATATAGTTAAGTTATAGTATTAATAAATCTACTAATAATATAGTATTTAGAAAGAGGTAAAATAGAAATTAGTAGAGAATATTTTTATTTATAATATATATAGTATTTTTTTAGTTTTCTATTTCTAAAGATATTAAGAACTAAATTAAGTAAATAATTATATTTATAGTAGAGTAGTATAGATCCCTAGCCTACTATTATTAATTAATAAAGAAATAATATATAGCTAGAATAAATAATATAATATAAAAATATATTTATAAAGTAGGTATTAAGCTAGGTATTAAATAAAGATATATAAAAAAAAAAAAAAAAACTAAATATAACTAATCTATTTTAAAAGTTTATTTTATACTAATTTAGTAATATAATCTATTATAGAAGGAAATACTCTTACTTACTATTATCTATATAATTTTTAAAAAAGGGGAGAATAATATTTTCTATAATAAAATTAAATTACTTAGTCTTATAAAGGTACTACTTAATTTATTTCTAGAGTTTAAAAACCTTATAAAAGAGAATATATTTCTAGTTAGAATTATTAAAATATTCTTTATACTATTAATATTATTCTATAATAATTATATAGTACTTAAGAAAAGTATACTAATAAGAAAGTAAAATATTATAAAGAAAATATTATATTATATTTATAATAATATATAATAGGTTAGCTAGTAAAGATATATAAAATAATAGTATACTTTTTAATATAAAAGGGTATAGTATTATAACTTTAGAATAAATAGATTTAGAGGTAATAGTACCTATAAATCCCTATTAATATTAGTTAAAATAATAATAAAAAAGAATATTTATATTTTATTTTATATATTATAGCTATAATATTATCTTAAATAAGTATATTTATATTATATATAATAGGTACTTTAGTACTAAAAGGACTTCTACTCTATTAGAAAATATTAAAAAGTATTATAGAAATAAAGAATATAAATAATATTCTATAAATATAAAATATTTTAGAGAAAGTTAAAATAGATAAAAGAAATAGTATAAAATTATTAAAAGTATAGTTAAAGTTAAATATTATAATAGTATTATAGTAAAAGAATAGATAAGGGATAAAGTTAAATTAAATTAAAAAAAAAATTTAAATTTTTAAAATATTAGTTAGTATTAGGCTAGACTAATACTTAAAGAAGGATTAAATACTAAATAAATATTTAAAAATATATAACTAAGTTTAGTATTTTATAATTAGAATAGCTATAAATAATATATTAGCTATATTAGTATTTAGGGAAATATTATTATATTATATTTTAAGGACTAATTAGAATATATAAAATACCTTTTTTTAGCTAATAAAAAGTCTAAAATCCTCTATTCTAATTAGATAATATATAGCCCTAAGATTTAGTTAATTATATAAAAGCTCTATTATAATAGTTTACTTTCTTATTTTATTTATTATAAATAGTAAGACTTTAATTTTAATCTAACCCCTATTTATTTACTAGTCTAAATATAAATATAATCTATATTATAAATAATTACTATAAGGTAGAATAAATTTATAAAGTAAAGGGAATAATAAGGTATTATATTTTACTAATATATAGAAACTAAAAAAGTGGCTAAGGTATACCTAGTATTTATATATATACTAAAATATAATCTATACTAAATATATTACTATTTAAATAAAAAACTTTTAGTTTATATAATAGTATTATAATAAGTTTTTATATATAGGTTTTAGTATATAGATTTTAGTATATAAATAGAATTTTAATTTTATTTATAGTTTTTAAATTTTAATTTTAAATTTAGATTTAGTTTCTAGATTTTAGTTTTAGTTTCTAGATTCTAGTTATAGTTTCTAGGTTTTAGTTATAATTTATAGCTATAATACCCCTAAAAGCTTTAGTTTTAAAATTTCTAGTAAATATAATTTAGATAGTATTTATTATATTTAAATAAAACTTAGTATTTATAGCTATAATAAATATCTATAATAAATATATATTTTTAACTTTTAAAAATATTTCTTTTTAAATTCTAGCTAACTAAGACTTAATATAATCTATTTATTATAATTCTATTTTAATCTAGAATCTATATAACCCCTATCTAATCCCTATCTAAAAAAGTAACTAAAAATCTAGATAGGGATTAGATTAAGGTTAGATAGCCTTAGTAAAACTCTAATTCCAATCTAATCCCTACCTATTTACTAGTCTAAGTATACTATTATAGGCTAGCCCTAGATTAGGATCCAGGCCGGAATAGAGTTTAATCTAACTAATGGCTGGGTTCGATCTTATCTGATCACGCCATAAAAAGTGGGACAAAATCTTATCTGATTAGATTACTCGCGATATTACCTAACCTATTCCCCCTTCTAGGTTAATGCCGCACGACAAGCTTTGTATAAGACCTATTGACTCAACTAAGCGTTCTTTGCGATCCTTCCATCAGCGATCGTAGCTTATAGTAACGAAGAGTTTTTATAGCGCCCCGAGAGTCGGATCATTACGGCTCTATAATGGTTAGATCCTCCGGGACACACACTAGTCTTGTAGAATATATAGACAAGTATACACGGCACTTTAGCAGCGTTGGTATTTTCCATCGGGGTCATTAGGAGTTGCTGACGATGCCTTCGCTCTCCAAACTTCGACCAACGTTTCGCCGCACGGCCACCGACGCTGTAACTGCTACCACGGACACTATTGAAATAACGGAGCAACCCAATGACGGCGAAGTTGAGGGCCAGATAGACGAAATTGCTGAATGGAAAGCCCAGCAGCCAAATGAAGATGCCCAGCGCGGTGTACGCATGGTCGAGGGCATCACCCTGACCTGGTCGAAAGGATCGCTCATCTGGATCTTTATCAAGTGAGTGCGCAAACTTCTAGGCATATCGACCATTTCAGTCTAACCGAAACAACAGCATGTGGCTCTTGTACTTTGTCAATGGTTTCCAGTCCTCGATCCTCAGCAATCTCACGCCTTACGTCACAAGTGAATGGGAAGAACACTCTCTCCTCACCGTCATCTCCATCATATCGTCCTGCATGAGTGCTGCAACGTATATCCCTATGGCTAAGATCCTCGATATCTGGGGTCGTGCAGAGGGTTTTGCATTGATGATCGCTTTCGCGACACTTGGTCTCGTGTTGATGGCTTGTTCCAACACTCTCGCCATCTTCTGTGCCGCACAGGTATTTTACTCCATTGGTTTCGCCGGTGTCATCTATTCGATAGATGTTATCACTAGTGATGCCTCGCATCTCCGCAATCGAGGTCTGGCGTTCGCCTTCACGAGCTCACCTTACATTATAATTGGTGAGATACTCCCCAGTACAAAGTCTTCATGTCTTAGACATAGACAGTTTGTACATAAACACTCTTTGTTGACTCAAGCTGACTTTGTATCCGCGAGTATAGCATTTGCGGGACCAAAGGCGAGTGAAGGCTTTTATGAAAATATTGGGTGGCGCTGGGGCTTCGGAGCTTTCTCGATAATTCTGCCCTGCATTGCGCTGCCTATGTTCATCGTTCTGAGATTGAACCTGAGCAAAGCAAGGAAGGAGGGCCGGGTCATCAAGCGAGAGACGCAGAGGACAGTGTTACAGAGTATTTGGCACTACACGAAGGAGCTCGACGGTAAGTTATGTCTTTCACAGTTAGTAGTCATTGTACTGATCCACTGTGTAGCACTGGGCTGCTTTCTGTTCGTTTCTGGCCTAGTTGTCTTTCTGTTGCCATTTTCTCTTGCCGACTCGGCGCCCAATGGCTGGTCTACCGGTTACATCATCGCTATGATCGTTGTCGGTTTCTTCATTCTCGTAATATTCGGGTCGTGGGAAGCATTCCTCGCGCCCCATCCGTTCTTGACTGCCAATCTCTTGTTGAACCGAACAGTCGCAGGCGCATGCCTCCTCTCCTTCAACTACCAGATTGCGTACTACTGCTGGGCTTCGTACTTTAGCTCCTTCTTGCAGGTTGTCAACAACCTTTCCATCAGCGAAGCAGGCTATGTGACGTCTACTTTCGACGTTGTGTCTGGCGTCTTACTGTTTGGAATCGGATTCCTTATCCGCAGATTCGGCTACTTCAAGTGGCTTCTCTGGGTCGGTGTCCCGCTTTACATCTTCGCTCAAGGCCTGATGATATATTTCCGACGGCCCAATACCTACATTGGGTACCTGGTTATGTGTCAAATTTTCATTTCAGTTGGGGGCAGCGTTATGATCATCTGTCAACAACTCGCCGTCCTTGCAGCCGCCGATCACCAGCACGTCGCCGCGGTCCTGGCCCTTTTGAACGTCGTTGGCACCATCGGTGGAGCTATAGGCAATACCATATCAGGCGCCATCTGGACGAATACGTTTAGCCAAGCTTTGGCCCGTTATCTGCCCGAGGATGCGCAGGCTAGTCTGGAGGATATCTACGGCAGTCTTGACGTTCAGCTAAGCTACGAATGGGGCTCGCCTGCCCGGATCGGAATACAGCAGGCGTACGGATACTCTCAGCAAAAGATGCTAATCGCTGGAACGGCGATCATGAGTTTGTCTTTGGTGTGGGTGTACATGATTCGGAACATCAACGTTAAGAACATTGAACAGGTCAAGGGTGTGCTCTTCTAGAGTATCGAACAACCCCGCGAAGCGATTGGGAGGAAAGTCCGTGTTGTGCATTACGTATCCTACACAATTGGCTAAGGCACACCCATACAGGCTTGCCACTTTGGTTCAATTGACGACAGGGGCCGGCCTTTCAACCGGACTTGAACGCTGGCTCCGTGTTATTCTACCCAATGTGTAGAGTCCGATGATATACTGAAATGACCAGGGTTATGTTGTTGTAGTCCTGACATGTTTTGAAGCCTCGAGATATAGCAGCGTATTACTGAGTTCTCATTACACACGAGAGCCACGTTGCCTTTCTACATATACTTTCTCGGATCCAAGCTACTCAAGTTTGCACTCTTAACCTTCCCATCCCACACCAACTCACTAAGACACTTGGCAGTTCCGGGCGCATTCTGGATGCCCCAACACGTGTGACCAGCACCCATCAACAAGCCCCTCACTTTCGTCTCCCCAATCATTGGACCGCCTCCCCTGCTAACATTAGGCAGGTAGCATGCCTGTTTTGCTGTGACCTCCCCATCTCTCAGCTCCTCTGATATAGATGTGACCTCGTCTACTATATCCTGGCACCGGGACTCGTCGACTTCGACGAGGTCCGAGGAAGCCGGCAAGGGAATCAGCGTGTCACCTTCGCCGCAAGCGTATACTTCGTTGTTAGGGCGGGCGTATATCTCCGGCGTTACGGTCTTGGACCTGCGTGTATTTCCGCGAGGAAGGTCAATGGATGTGAAGAGGCAGTATGCAGAGACCGGGCGGCTCGGTCTGATGGTGACGGAGTGCGCACGAAGCGCCGAGATTGGGGCAGCGGGCCATATGGTCTTTGTCCAAGGGCCAGCGGTCAGGATTATGGTGTCTGCGTCCAGAGTTTTTCCCTTGGCACCTTCCCGCGACTTGTATGTTACTGACTTGACCGCTCCTGCTTCCTGGTTGATATTCGTCGCGCTTCCATAGATGATGTTGACGCCTTGCTCTTCCGCAAGCGATGCCATGCTGGTTGTGAACTGATACGGATGTACTTGTGCTGTTGTAGACGGCGTACCCATCTCGTCATACGACTTGAAGCCCTCTGCTGCCACCCAGTCCAGCTCTTTTGGTACGCCGGCCGCCCTTAGAAGTCCCAGTGCTTTTTCGCTCCTTTTCTGCAAGGACACGGAATCCAATGTGTCATTGTCCATGGAAGAAGGAGCCTTGTTCCTATGGAGGATCTCGTGCATGTCTATTTGGCCGCAATGCACGGCACGATAGCCCCAACGGTCAACACCACCGTGCTTTTCTGCTAGCTCCTGGTGCAGTTTGTAGGACAGAGGGACGATGCATGATGGGTATGCCCAAAGAGCGAGAAGACCGCCTGCTTTTCCGGACGCTCCGCCCGCGATCTTCGTTGCCTCGAGCAGCGTTATGCTATCTCTTTCTTTGTTGAAATTGGGGTGACGCGACAAAAAATAGGCGGTTGTCGAACCTATGATTCCACCACCTGTACACCGTTAGCACCATAATTAGATCGGAGTGTGGTAAGGAGCATGAACAATGAGGGCAAACACACCGATAATGACAATGTTGCGTTTCTGTTGCTCGGTAGCCATGATGAGATTTGAGTTGAGATTGTCAGGCGTTGATGAGGGTTGACGTTTCTAGCTGCAGATTAGCAAATATTTAACCTACGTCATAGATCAAGCTATGCAGCCAACGTACGCTAATTGCCCCACAACGAAGCTCTTACCCGAGTACTGGGCATCACAAGGGGCGCCCCATTTACGGCAAATGTACAGATAGCATTCGGCGGTCCTGACTTGCGAAGGTAGGCCTAGAAGTCGCCGCCGCCCATGTCCCCGCCCATGTCCCCGCCCATGTCCCCTCCATAATCCCCCCCATCGCCACCTCCATAATCCCCCCCATCGCCACCTCCATCACCACCATCTCCAGCATCTCCCATGGCCTCTCCCATCAAGCCACCCGCCAACAAGCCGCCGCCGAGACCTAAGGCGGCCGCGCCGCCTGCTCCCATTCCTCCAGTCTTCCTTTGCGGCCTACCGAACATTCCCCCTCCCATTCCCCCTCCATAACCTCCATGTCCACCCCCCATAGGCTGCCCGTACCCAGGCTGTCCATATCCACCATATCCCTGCTGCGGATAACCTTGCTGCTGAGGATATCCACCATACCCGCCTTGCTGTTGGTATCCATGGCTGGAGCCACCACTCGCCTTGCCCAGCAACTTGCCCAAGAAACCGCCTTTGCTCTTGCCCCTATCCTGCGAGCTCGAGTCGCCGTAACCCGAGTTCAGACCTGCCGACGAAGAGCCGCCAGGGTTTGGATATGCGCCTCCGGCTGGTGCGGAATTGTAGTAACCGCTCGCCGAACTTGCGCCACCGGCTTCGCCGTGCGTCCTTGCGCGGGCCTGCTCTTCCTCTTGCAGTTTGCGTGCCAGGCGCTCGTCTTCACTGATATCTGGCTGCTGGCCATAGGGGTTGTTGTTGGGGAGGTAGCTCTTCTCCGTGGACGTGTAAGGGGCCGCGCCAGGTCCCCCGGCGTAGGAAGGCGGCGGGCCGTCGGGAGGTCTTTCGCCAGGTGGGTAAACGGGCTCGGTGGGCTTGTCCCATTGCGATTTTTTGGTGTAGATGTTGACGTAGAAGTATTCGCTGTACTGCTCATTCCAAACGGCCTTGTAACCTGCGGGGACTTTAGGCGGAGGCGGCCCCTGCTGCTGTTAGTAGACACTCTCTGAAGCCTAGGGCATTTCATACGGTAGGAGGTGCGAAATCTGCCATGATCTCTGGTTTCAAGTCGACCTTGGTTGGTATGCTTTCGTGCTTCGTTCCGTTAAAGCCGAGCTGCGGAGATGGGAGTGTATATCTGGATAACCAACAAAGAGACGCGTCAAGCCTCTAATACCGTTCTCAGACTGACGTATGCGCACCAGAGGGACAGAGGGGCAGAGCGGGAGCTAGCGCAGGTGCAGGTGCACATGCATGCGTCATCGGCTGCGCGTGGCGACACAACTGCGCCACCCGCGGACGAGCTCGCTACCTGTTCGCAACCACCGCAAGCTTCTGAACCACCAGAGTAAATAGCCGTACGCAGAGAGAATTACCATAGATTATTACGAAGTATGTGCAGAGCGAAAGTCATCACTGGTCTGTCAATCCCCAAAGTCCTCCCACAACTATGTCCAAAAGAATGCCAAGCGACAAGCAAGCAACATATGAAATGGCGGGTTGAGACCGCGGCGTGTTAGTAGTATATGCGCGTACACTGAGTATACTCATCCAGAGAATCCAAACCAGACGCTAAGAGCGAGTCGAGACCAACAGTTTGTGTGGTAGACATAAGCCATGCAGTGAACAACTATTCGTACAGCACAAATCAATCCAATGTTCCTCCCGTGCTGGACGCTACCCAGGTACGCATTCTAGAAATGTCGCACCGCTAATGCGAGGATGCCAGGTGATCAGCGGCCTACGAGCGTCAGTACGGTAGCGATGGTACGACAGGCAGACCACAGCTTGAGCCATCGACCCTGTAAACCTCTATCGAGGGATAATGAGGGGTATTTGTCCCTGGGGCCACTAGTCAGGGTAAACATACCTTGTTGATGTCGTAGTCGAACTTCTCCAAGGCGTCCAGAGCAGCATCCCTCGAGTATCCCATTCCCGTCAACTTCTTCAAGATGGGATCGTCATGTTCCGTGCCAGTGCTGATAGCGCGTCCCAGTTGAGGCATCGTGGGCGACTTCAAGGACCCGGTGCCTTCGTCTCGGTCAAGGGAGTCGAACACCGACTTACTGAAATCGCTCGGCGCCTGCTGCGAACTCTTGTCCTGGGATGACTCCATGTTGGAGAAGATCGCATCCCAATCTTGAGAAGAAGCTGCTGGCTGGGGTGCCGCGGGTTGCCCGAAGCTCCTAGAAAGATGCTCGAAGTCGCTGAAGCTGTCTTCGCCGCTGTGAGCTTTACCTGTGGGTGTCTGCTGCGATTGAGTAGTATTGGCCTTGGATGCCGCTGGTGAGTCGAAGACGGGATTAAATTCATCGAACCCTTCGCGATGTTGTGACGCAAACAGGTCATCGTCCGTCTTATCGTCCGCCTCCTTGGCATCGGTAAGGTCATCGAACCCAGCGTCAAAGTCATCGTTGAAAGCGGATTTGGGCTGAGGCTGAGCTGTGGTATCACTGGGCGGTTGGGAAACAGCCGAGTGATAAGCATCTGAAGGTACTGTTGACGATGGAGTATCCGCAGGAGGTGGCGATGCTGTTGTTGGCTTTGCAGCAGAAGACCCACCAAAGAGAGCGGCACCATGCCCCCCGGCAGGTGAAGCAAACGACCTCTCGGGGGATTGGGAAGAAGGTAGTGCGGTGGGATCAGTCCTAGAAGGAAGCAGACCTCCGAACTCTGGCGGGAACTGGTTCGAGCCGCTTCGATGCGGGACACTGGATTCATAGCTGGGTGGCGACTTTTGTGCGGTGGGGGAAGGAAGCCCGCCTACATTAGAATCAAGGCGAGTGGTTGGAGGAGGAGGCGCGTAAAGATCGTCATGAGAAACGTCTCCGCCAGCTGAACTAGGGTTGGGTTGCGGAGCCTGGCTTTGTCCCACACTTGAACGATGCTGTTGAGGAGAGGCCGATGTAAAGTTGTCAGCAAAACCTTGTTCGCTTGCGCTGTCAGTGTCATCGTCACGGCTCAAGTCCTCAATCGGAGGGAATTCCTTGTTGAACTTGCTCGCGGCGCCGTGGGACTCTCCGTTCGTTCCGCTGGGCTCGGTGTTCTGGCGACTCGAACCAAAGCCAGCAAATGCAGCGTCGAAATCAACCTTCTGTCCAGGACGTGGCTGGTCGTTAGCGGCGGGCGAGAATGGGTCACTACGACCGTTGGCCTTGTTCTGCTCGCTGAAACTGCTACCACCGGTAGGCATTTGCTGAATCGGAGAGCTTGTGTCTCTTGGAAAAGATCCAGGAAGATCCTTGTTAGGCAGCGGGCCACCAAAAGCGGAGAAGGCATCCTTTCTGTCCTCCCCCCTGGTTGTGGACTTGGTATCGCTCGTGATGCTTGCTACCGGTGAAGCTGTAGAGATACGGTCAAAAAGCGATGAGTTGAAGTTGTCGGTCTCGGTCTTCAGTGTTTCGGAGGAAAGAGAGCGCTCCACCGCCGGAGGCTTGTCTTGCACGGGTGTTGCGGCAGGCGAGGCCGCTGAAATGGTGGGCGTCTCGTTGCCCGTTCCACTGGGTCCGCCGTACCGACTCGCAGGGGCTGAAACCTTGACCGACGAGCTAAAAGAGTCTGAGCGGGGGAGCTCGTTCCGCAACGGGAGGAACGCGGATCCAAATTGACGCGATTCAGGGGGTGCAGGTGGCTCTGCGGCACGAGGAGATTCCTGATAGGACGACAATGGTGGGGAGGTGGACGGAGTTGGCACATCTGGTCCCTCTGAGGAGCGAACAGACTGGCCAGAAGGAGCTGAGAACGACGGCACTTGAATTTGGCTGTCCGCTCGGAAAGACGTTGGAGGCGCTGAGGTTTGGGGCGAAGCGAACGAGCCGAAGACACTGTCAAAGTCTTTATGAGGGCCAGTTTGGGCGAAGCCAGAGGGTGACATGGTGTTTTCGGTAGGCTGAGGCGACTTGCGGAAGAACGGGTTGGTGTTGTGGCTCGCAGTGGAAGTTGCAGGACTGGCTACGTTGGAAGCTGGCCCCGCAGTGGGAGTACGGTACTCCTCGGCAGCCTTGTTCAGATCGTTCATCTCATTCTTGATCTTGTCTCGCTCGCCTTCGTTTGTAGCAAGCTGCTTCTTGTTGATGGCTACCATTCCCTTTTGCTGCCTAGCATCATTCCTTAACTTGTCAAGCTGAGGCCGCAGGCTGCTAACCTCAGCATTGGCTTGCCTGATACGCTCCTTTAGATTATGGTTCTCGCGCTGGTCCGTCTCAAGAGCCGTCCTCACTTGCTGGTGCTGGTTCTGGAGGTCTTTGAGGGTGCCCTCAAGTATAGCCAGGTCCTGCTGGAGCTTCCGTGTCTCATTCTTCGAAGAGACTAGTCGATCTTCCAATGATTTCACGTCTTTGACCTCCTTCTCATATGCAGCCTTGAATTGCGAGAGTCTAAGCTCAAGTTCGCGCTTCTGGCTGCTCACACTGTTCAGGTCGCTTTCAGTTGCGCCCTTCTTGTTCTGCACCTCTTGCATTTGATTCCGTAAGGTGGTCATCTGGTTCGACATGTTGGCCAGTTCTGTAGAGTCCTGGGTCAGCTTTTTGTTAATCTCGGGGTCGCTCTCGCCTAGAAGATCGTCCATAGCTGAAGGTGGGCCCCGTGGTGGACCGGAGCCTGCAGAAGCCCCGGTAGACTGGGTGGTGAGCGTCTGGCCAAACGAAGAAGTGGGCAGAAAGGGTTTGAAAGTTGAAGCAGGGTTGCGCGGTGTGGGCTGGAAAGGCTGAGGCGAAGTGGGCGAGGCGGCCTTGCTCCCGAACGGGTCGATGTCAAAAGGTTTGGAAAAGGGCGCTGATCCGCCCGTTGTCTGCTGCAGCTGCAGGGGTGCAGGCGGTGCGGGAGCAGAAAAGGCATCAAGCCCAAATAGATCATCAGCGGCAGACTTGGCTTGCAGAGGTGCAGGTGGGGGTTCGGGCGCTGCGAGCGGCGCTTGTCTGATCTGATTCCGCATGCTCGGAGGAATTAGGTGCGGTGGTAGTGTGGTAGGTAGCGGAGTACGGTCTTGTTTCCGCTGTTGTCTGATGAGGTACATAGCAACTGCAAACTCGTCCCTCGAAAGCTGACCCTCGGAGTTTATGTCTGCGAGATCCCAGATGCCGGCCAGCACGTCTTCAGGAAGACCAGAGTCACTGAAGAAGTGCACCGCCTGCTCCCCTGTTATGAAACCGCGGCCTGTCGTGTCGACCTTGTTGAACAGATTATCGTACGAAGTCTTCTCTTGCGCGCTGATGGCCCAGTCGCTTCCCGTCGTTTGGACAGACTGGGGCGGGGTGCTGTACTGATTTCGCAGGGGACTGTGGGTACGTTGTGGTCCCTGTCCGCTGAACTGGCGCGGGATGGGCGTAATGGGATCCTGGCGGCCAATTGGCGGAACGGGTCCTCGCCGTGCTGCGGCCTCGTAGAGACCAGCAGGCAACGTGGTGGGCACCTGCTTCATGGCGCCGGTGCGGAACGAGGCGAGGAGGTGCATCGCAATGATGAACTCGGTCACGCCCAGGGCGCCGCGCTGTTCGGTGTCGGCCAGATTCCATATGCGCCCCAGCGTCTCATTCGGCAGTCTGGCCTTCTCGAAGATCTGCTTTGCGTTCTCGCCTGCATTGCCGGGTCAGCTTGGGGTGGGTTGTGTTGCACGTGGCGGCTTACCAGACAAGAGGCCATTGGAAGCACCCGACTTCTCGAACAGGCCGGCATATTCGGCTGCTTTGGCAGGAGACAACGGTGGCACGCGGATGGGGCCTCCTCCGCTGACCTGCGGCGTGATGTTGCTGGCAGGCGGCTGGGCGAAGGGCCCGGGCACGGGAGGCGCGGGAGCAGGCGCGGAAGGGATGGAGAGGCCCTCAAACTTGGGCAGCGTCGGGGCGGCTGCAGGGGTTGGGGCAGTCAGCGTGCGGAGTCGCGGGCAGTGGGCACGTCGTGCTGGCAGGGAGTCTTACGCTGGAAAGCAAGCTCTGGCGAGGGGTCGCGGCCTGCCTGGTAGTGGCCGATCAGGCGCAAGACCTGGCAGAAGCCGGCCGACGTCAACAGGCCGCGGTTCTCCGTGTCTGCGATCTGCCATATCTCGCCCAGCACGGCGGGCTGCAGCTTGGTGCGCTCGAAGAACTTGACGGCGACCTCGCCGGTGATGACGCCGAGCTTCTCGGTGTCGGCCTGCTGGAAGAGGTACTGGAAGGCGCGCTTCTCGTCGGGCGTGAGGTTGAGAGACGTCTCTGTAGCGCCGTTAGCTGGTGGGCCGCAGAGCCGCGTGCACTCGACATACCGAGGGCGCCGTTGGCCGCGAGGTCGGCCATGGTGACTGTGGAGCTCTGGCGATGGCGAGCATGCAACGAAGGAGGAGGCTGGAGCTTTGGCGCTGCCGTGCAATGGCGCGGTGGGGAAGCTGGACGTGCGCGCGGGCTTGGGGGCGGCTGCGAGGTGCAACGACTCAGGACTGACTGCGAGGTACGGTTGCGACCGAGGCCTCGTCCGCTCGCAGAGGCTCGTCGGGAGGAGGCTATGGATGGCGTGGGGAGGCACGAAACTGCGCAGCGCAACGGCACGAGCAGCAATGGCAATGGCAATAGCTGTCTGCCCAGTCGGGCACGAGCCACGTCCAGCCTGGCCTATCAAGCCTGCTACCTGCGTCTCTCCCCCGTAGCCAGCATCCATGTGCTGTGCTGCGGCAGTGGGCAGTGGGCAGTGGGCACCACCTGTCAACGCCCCTGTCCTCCACGTCTGGCTCTGGCCTGCCGTCTGCGTGCGGCGGGCGGCCATTCACACGTCGCTGCGCCATGCACCCGGCCGCTTCGAGTCCCACCTGCATCCGCACTACACACCGGGAAACCCGACTTTCATCGACTTGCATTACTATTGCTATCCTACAGACGGCCCCATGGTTACACGTTTTGTACAGCTGGCACCGAACACAGCTCCCACGCCCGACAACGCATGCTCGGGAGCTTGACGGTAGCGCCAGACACGCGGCACTTTGCGGCGGCGTCGATGCCGATGCGCGTGGCAGAAAAGAGCCGAGAGCCTAGAGTCCATCTCTGAAGTACATGCGAAAAGAGAACAGCGGCCGTTGGCAATCGTGTCCGGAGAGGAGAAACAACCCACCTGCTGGTGTAGAGCACGGGTATACACGTCGGTCCACCCGTTAGGTGGCTAGGAAGAGAGTGTCTGAGGGCCCGTCACCGGTAGCCGTCGTGTCGGTGCGCCTGCTTTGGCTTCGTGCTCTTCACGTACGCCAGACTTGGCACGGGTTCCCCGCGTCGTCCCCACGCACGCCCGAGCAGCCAGTCGGTGACGGAGATGACCTTCGCCGTCTTGTCCCACTGGCCGTTCTCCTCCACGTGCTCGATTGTGTGCTTCGCGATTCTGCCCTGCTCGTCGAATTCAAAGAGAAAAATACCAGAGAACTTGTCATCCTCCTTGTGCGGGCGATTGATGATGCTGGTGATCTTCTCGACTGCTTCACTGACTGGCCCATGCTCTTTCTCCGACTTGCACGTCTCCCACTTCACAATCAGCCTCTCGTTCTGAGTGGCTGTCGACGTGGAAGCGCAGCCGCTCTTGATCATGCGTTCGGATGTTATCTTGAGCTTGACATTGCCGACCACGGGCACGCGCCCCCAGGCCATCGGCGCAGTCCACAACGCGGCGGTATACGCGAGCCTGCCGCTCACGGTGGGCAAGTGTGGATGTGACGACGGGAATAGGTGGAGGCTAATGCTTGGGGCAAGCATGTCTTGTGGAAGCGGCGAGACCAAAAGTGTAGGAAGTCGTTCGTGGAGTATGCGTATCGCTACATGGGTTCATAGGTTAGCACCTACCCGGCTCCCTAGCAACACGTTGGAGGTGCGTACTGTTTCCGAGTTTGAGGTTGCGCTCGCTCGGCGGGCCGTCACTGCCGCCCTCCGGATGCAGAGAGGTCGCGGACGCCGTGAACCATGTTCGCGACACCGAGGCCTGGCGCGCGCCGACGTCGGTGATGGTTCGCTGGTACTGCCTGAGGCCGAGCAGCCGCGGTGCCGTCAGCGAGGTGGATGATACGGCGGGGATCTGAAGGTTTGCGCGCGTGGATGAGGAGAAAAGCCGTCGCATTCGACCGGTGGTCATCGGTACGAGGATGCGACCATAGATGGGCGATAGGAATAGGGTACCGAGACGTTGAGAGGCCCTGGTGATGGCCGCTGGTGCTGGGTGTAATTGGTGATCGATGCAAGGTAGCGCAGAACCGCAGATGACGCCAGCACTCCCCAATCAGGCAAGCCTTTTACCAGCCGCGGAGTCCCAGTACCTTCCATTCACCCCGCGTTTCAACCCGTGGTTGAAGACGGCAGTTACAGCTGGTTAATATCTGCTAGTGCTTTTGGCATTTAAATAAATAGACGCCTGAATTTACCAAGCACACACTATCCTATGAGCAACCCGATCCTAAAGTCAACTCTGAAATTAACGCGATCCTTGTCCTACAAGATGGCTCCACGCATTGTCTTCACAGGCGGCTCTGGCAAAGCTGGCCGACACGCTGTGGGTTCTTGGTCATTGCTACAGTGTTAGGACAAACGTGCGAGTACAATTGGCCAATGCACTGCCCAATCTGGCGTAACACACTGTACTCAGACCTTTGGCCCGGCACTGTAGAGACACATGAGTGTTGATAGCTAATGAGACCATTCTACAGATACCTGAGCTTATCAAACGTGGCTACGAGGTGCTGAACGTCGACCTCACCGACTTCCCAGACAAGGAGGCCAATGTCTTCACTCTCAAGACAGATCTAACCGACAGTGAGTGACCCGGAAATACGCCGCGATGGATAAGTTAACTAAATCAATACCTATATAGGTGGACAATGTTTCAACGCGTTGACAACCCACTTCAACTTCTCCGGATACGAGGGTCCACACGTTCCTGGTCCGCCTGATGCAGTCATCCACTTTGCTGCGTATGGTGAGCATAGCTCCTAGTAGACCGATCTGTCGACGTGAGCAACTAACGCTCCATGTCGCAGCCAGAAACATGCTCGTTCCCGATAACGAGTGTTTCAAGGGGAATGTCGCATCGACATACAACGTGATTGAGGCAGCATGTATATGCAATCATGGCACTGTTGGCATCCCGAAACTGACCCCGGCAGGCAAGCTGGGAGTGAAAAAGGTCATCATTGCTTCTAGCGAGACCACCTATGAAGTGTGCTTTGGCCAGGGCGATCTCGATTTCACATCCTTTCCTCTGGACGAAGAAGCCGTCAGTGCATCTCAAAATATATGGCAGGTTGATTGAGCGCTTATCGTCCACATACAGGATGTCAACCCGATGGACACATACGCCATATCCAAGCTTTGTGGCGAGCGCGTAGCTCGAGGGTTTGCTCGCAGATTTGATGCTGACATCTACGCGCTCCGCATTGGTAACGTCGTGGAGCCGCACGAGTATGCCCAGGACTTCCCAAAGTATATCAGTGACCCCAAAGTGCGAAAGCGGAACGCGTGGTCGTATATAGATGCTAGAGACCTGGGTCAAATATGCGATCTGTGCATCAAGAAGGATGGGCTAGGTTTTCAGGTCTTCAATGCGACGAACGACACCATCACGGCTACGTTCCCGACGCGGCAGTTCCTGGAGCAATTTGCTCCGAACACGCCCATTACGCGAGAGATGGAGGAATGGGAAGCACCGTTAAGCAATCGGAAGATTCGCAAGGTACTTGGATTCAAGGAGAACTATAATTGGAGGATGTACTACAACCCAGAGTAGTGGCAGGAGTGGACCAAAATATAGTCAAGCAATATTGGAGTGGGGAGTAAAACTTCCAAGTCAGAACTTGCATCATGTACCCTAGGTCAACCCAAGCTATGATGAAATATACACATTCGCGATGCCCACGTTCACGCGTGAGAGATAGTGTAGAGATAGCGATTATCGGAGCTGTACTAGCGCCTTGGCCGGTCCTCCCTGTTCGTGTCGCAACTTTTTTGTCTGCGTCGCATCGTCAAGATTCCATCTCAGTCACTGGCCTACGAAACCCGTCCGCTGCTTTTGCCTGTCGCTCCTTGCAATTCGCTCGCTCTCTTAGCCTGCCCACACCAGCCCAAACGACTCGCTGAGATGACTGTGCCATCCGCATCAGAGGCCGCGGCGAAGGTCGCCAACGCTGCCGCTGGTACCAAGTCGTCGGCGAAGGAGTTCAAGAAGGAGTCGACAGCAGCACGCTTCCTCGGCGCTGGTGTGTCCAACTGCGTTCTTGCTATGTCATGTTCACGGCTCTAACGTCTCCAGGAACGGCCGGTATCGCCGAGCTGATGATTTTCCACCCCGTCGACACCACCGCAAAGCGATTGATGAGCCACCAGGGCAAGGTACAGCTTCTGGCGTTCAAGCCCATGGGACTCCGCTAATTACGACCAAATCAAGATTTCATCGGCCTCTCAACTGAACCAAGTCATCTTCAGGGACAGCGCACAGGCGTCCGTCGGAGGCCGTTTCTTCTCGTTGTTCCCAGGTTTGGGATACGCTGCTGCATACAAGGTACACGAGCTCCCTCGGTGGATTTGAACATACACCTAAACGTAATAGATCCTTCAGCGTGTCTACAAGTATGGCGGCCAGCCCTTCGCTCGGGATTATCTCGCAAAGAACCATGGTGACAGCTTCGATCGCACATTTGGCAAGGGCAACGGCAAGGCGATAATGCATGCCACCGCAGGCAGTCTTGTTGGCATTGGTGAAATTGTTCTCCTGCCATTGGATGTTCTCAAGATCAAACGCCAGACAAACCCTGACGCCTTCCGAGGACGGGGATTGTTCAAGATCATTGCGGATGAAGGTTTCGGCCTGTACCGCGGGTGGGGCTGGACGGCAGCTCGCAACGCCCCAGGATCGTTTGCAGTACGTTAGACACCATTTTGGTCGAGGAGAAGTTGCGCTAACTGTGGGACAGTTGTTCGGTGGTTCGGCTGCTGCAAAAGAATACTTCTACAAGCTTAGCGACTACAACGCAGCTACCTGGGGACAAAACTTTGTCGCTTCAATCGCCGGTGCTAGCGCATCGCTCATTGTTTCGGCTCCTCTGGACGTTATCAAGACTAGGATACAGAACAGGAACTTTGAGAACCCGGAGAGCGGCTTCCGGATTATCTCCAAAATGATGAAGAACGAGGGCCCCAGTTCCTTCTTCAAGGGCTTGACACCGAAGCTTTTGATGACGGGCCCCAAGCTCGTCTTCTCGTTCTGGCTGGCCCAAACGTTGATACCCGCTTTCAACAAGATGATGTAAAAGTAGACGCGCTACGCTTTCTCGGCTGTACAATATTAGGGCTCGGGGTTTTGGGTTATGCAGAAGGGATTTCGGCGCCAACGAAGCGTCACAGGCGACATATTCGGCTTGACCACCAAAGCCCTCGACCGGGCTTACGTCCTAATACACTCTTCTCCACTGTGTGCACTCAGCATCTGCAAGGAGGTCACCACGTGATGTACTTTGACATGACCCACGTTGTGCTTCTATCGCCCAGCTTCACCTCTCGCAGAAGGTTGTCATGTGCATACGAGAAGGACGGGCGGGCGCCCGCGATCAAGGAGTCACGTGATTGGCCATGCGCCACATTGCCGTCACCTAGCGAGTCCCAGATGGCACGTCCGCAGCGACGCAAGACTAGGGCGGGTAGTCAACATAGTGGTCGTCGGGTACATACATGACATGATAGACTGAGCCACGGGAACGGTGCCCGCAATGCAGGAGGCAGCCGAACGCGTTGCCATCGTGACGTCTCCGCAAAGGCACACCGAGTGACCTTGATGTGGCTTGGCGCTGATTGCGCACGACCCAAGCCTCCTGCACCTGGGCACCTTTAAACATCACCGCCTTGCTACCTCGAGCAACCTTGACCCCGACCGTCGCCGCCTCCCACGCTTCTGCACACGCACACCCTTCCACACACACGTTCCCGTCGACACGAGTCTGTTTCCGTTCCCTCGACGCCATCATGAATCCCGAGTAGTACGTAACCTCTGCCTCGTTTTCAGCGCCGCCCACGCCTATATGCCCACGCCTGAGCCGGCGCTGGCTGCTCGCAGCATGTGACTGACTGTATTCCTCAGAGTACCTCTGGCGGCCTTGCGACGCTGCCGTTGCCCGCCTGCTTGTCGCTCTGCGGCTGCGCTGATGCCCGCCTCCCAGATACGACTACCTTTTCAAGCTCCTCCTCATCGGCGACTCCGGTGTCGGAAAGTCTTGCCTGCTGCTTCGGTTCGCAGACGACACATACACCGAGAGCTACATCTCCACCATCGGTGTTGACTTCGTACGTCCTCGACGCGCGGCACCCCCGACATGGGGCACGGCTAACGGCTAACCCGCGCGCAGAAAATCCGAACCATCGAACTCGATGGCAAGACGGTCAAGCTGCAAATCGTACGAGTCCACGCCCGCCATGTTTGCGCGAGATGCTGACGGTGCGTAGTGGGACACAGCCGGCCAGGAACGCTTCCGCACAATCACGTCCTCGTACTACCGAGGTGCCCACGGCATCTGCGTCGTGTACGATGTCACCGACATGGACTCGTTCAACAACGTGAAGCAGTGGCTCCAGGAGATTGACCGATATGCTACCGAGGGCGTCAACAAGCTGCTGGTGGGCAACAAGTCCGATATGGCCGATAAGAAGGTGGTCGAGTACACCGTGGCGAAGGTATGACGGGCACCGCACCTACAGCCACACTGCATGCTGACCGGCCCCTGTAGGAATTCGCAGACAGCCTCGGCATCCCGTTCCTCGAGACGTCGGCAAAGAGCGCAACCAACGTCGAGCAGGCCTTCTTGACCATGGCCCGCCAGATCAAGGAGCGCATGGGCACAACCACGGCCAACACCAAACCCACAGTACCCATTGGACAGGGTCAGGGCGTCCAGAGCGGCTCCGGCGGCGGGTGCTGCTAGAGCCGCGGCGTGCGGCGATGCGTACACAGATCGGCGTGGGTGTTATATCGGCTCGGTTCTAATGCTCGTCATCACCATCTTCCTCCCCAGCAAGCTGCTGTTCATGTCCATCATCCCTCGGTCTTCCTCGCATGGTTTAGATGGAGTGAGTGGATAGGTCACGTTTATATCCCGTTGGTTGGAATACTCTGGATCTCGGTAGCGATTTTGCTGCATCCTACGGCTTGGTGGCCGACTTGAGTCGAGGCTGGACGGTAGAAGAGACTGCTATCATGGCCATTTTGTGTTGATCACGGGCGTCTTTCTTCTGCGTTTCTTGGGTTGTTTCTTAGGACTGCAAATCACATATTTCCTAATCGGCCTACGCGCAGGTGGCCCTCTTCATGCATGATATTACCGACAACGTGACTACTCACATTTTCCCTACTACGTTTGACCAATCGACCATTACGTTGTTGCTCTCCCCTCATTCCAGACCAGATGTCATGTTGGAAAGTTGTGTGCGCTTTACCTCACCTTCCCGATGAGGTAAGCATGTCCCTGACGTAGGCGCGTCTGCCTCTCAGGCAGCCAGCGACCTTCACCGGAGCAGCAACATGGCTGTGCACGCCTTTTCAACCCTTCACCAATCTCCTCATTTGCAGCGCTCGTTCCTCAACGCTTGTTTGGCCCGGATTAAAGAATAACGTTCTGATTCTGTGACACCAAATGGCTTGGTGCGAGAACTAGTCGCAAAAGCACCGGATATCGCATTGGAGTTTTCAACAATACGGGATCTTCTTTTGTTACGATCTTATTCGTTGCAACTTATCGATGCCCATCGCCTTTACAGAACAAGGTTGCAGTATCTGTTCCCATTTTATGTCGTGGCAGAATGTCTGTCACAAACGGCATCTCAGACGCACTGCGATGGTTGGCCAACGAGCTCGGCCTGCACACTATGAGCTCCGCAGGGAGGGACGTGTACATCATCATCCTCGCCCGGTACCTACGCCTCATGGCCTACGGCGCTGTAGCGCTCATCCTCGCGCTGTACTTTGAAGAGCTCGGTTTTTCGGATGCGCAGATCGGTCTTTTCATGACCTTGACTTTACTTGGAGACGTCTGCATCAGTCTGCTTCTCACGCTCATTGCGGATGCTTTGGGACGGAGGAGGACTCTTTTTCTTGGGGCGCTATCTATGGCTGTTTCGGGCGCCGTATTCGCTCTTACCAGTAACTACATTGCATTACTTGTTGCAGCCATCATCGGGGTGATAAGTCCGACAGGCAACGAGATTGGACCTTTCCGCGCAATTGAGGAGTCGACACTTGCGCATCTTGTGCCTGAAGAGAAGCGAAGCGACGTCTTCACATGGTACGTCGTCTTGGCAGTGCTGGGAACATCTTCTGGTTTGATCATCGGCGGTGTCTCTGTGGATAAGATGCAGGCTTTTGAAGGATGGACAGAGCTGGATGCGTATAGGGCCATGTTTTGGATATACACAGCTCTCGGCTGCGTCAAGGCACTGATGACGCTATTCTTGAGCGGCAGATGTGAGCATGGTGTTGATAAAGACCAGGCAGAGGGTGGCGAGAGGGAGCCCCTCATGAACGGACATGGAGGGAGCAACAATAGCAGCCCTCCGCCGTCTCCTGTTGCTAAGGATAAAGCAAAATGGTGGGAAGTGTTTAGCCAGATATCGAAGCCTACGCGCTGGACCCTGCTCAAGCTGTGCAGCATCTTTTTCCTGGACTCGTTAGGGAGTGGTATGGTCCCGTTTTCTCTCATCAACTTCTACATGGAGCGCAAATTCAAACTGGACAAGGGGAATTTGGGTGGCATCATGTCAGCTACATGGTACGTACTGCCACGGGTCTTATTGTGTCCATCCTGACAATGTTTGTTTACAGGTTCATTTCAACCTTGGGCAACATTTGGTCAGCAAGCCTGGCGAAACGGGTCGGATTGATACAAGCCATGGTTGCCACACACTTACCCAGCTCCATCTTCCTTGCTCTGCTTCCTGCGCCGCCACAACTATCTTTCACCATTTGCCTTCTGGTGGCACGAGCGGTGCTGAACAGCATGGATCAAGCACCCCGATCGGCCTTCTTGTCTACCGTGGTCCTCCCGCAGGAGCGCACTGCAGTCATGGGTGTGGTGAACATCCTCAAGACTCTCTCACAATCAGCTGGACCGTGGGCCACAGGCCTGCTGGCAGGTCACGGCCACTTTTGGGTCGCCTTCGTGGCTGCAGGGTCGCTCAAAGGCATCTACGATCTGCTGCTGCTAGCCTTGTTCGCAGGCAGAGTGCATCAGCCACCCGAAACGGGTCTGGCGGGACAAACAGACGCAGATGCCGTGGAGCCGCCTGGAGACAGCAGCGGAGCCCCTGAAACAAACCCAGACATTCCAGCAGACGAATCGGACGCGGGCGTCACGTCGGCGAGGATCACTTCTGAGGCCGAAGACGGAGCGGTGGCAAGGAGCCCCTTTGGGCCGTCAGGGTCCAGCCGTCTCTGATGGCATAACCCAAATCGGGCAGGGCTGGTGTGACCGGAGGGGGATCTGATTGCGCTCGCGGGATTGCCGCGGGGCGCACAGGACGGGCCGTGGTGTTTGATGGTGTCTCCTTGGGGCGACTATGCCGTATCAGGAAAGGCCGACCTGGACCCTGCATGACCGAGCCACGGGGCTGTCGGGTCGGGACGAGTGTAGTGATAAGGGCTCGAATCGCGCCCCGAAATAACAGTCATCTTTCACACTCTCACTGCAGCTTTGCTGCTGTACATCGTCTTGGTGTCTTTTACCTTTGCATGTGGCTTCAGTCTCTCCCTACTCTCCTTTGGCTGGCTTGCAGCCTCACTATCCTTCTTTCACCACCTTCTAGAAGCGGCTGGCTGCATCTCAGGGTCTCAGCCCTACGCGTTGTGCCCGACACCGTTCAGGATATCAACCCAAATCTTGTTCAGCTCAGTGCATATCCCGTCGTCCCTCTAGCAGTCGACTCTCCTGCCTTCTGCTCTTCTCTGGGTACCAAACCCGCCTCATTCCACTTTCAGCATTGTCGAACCTCCCCGATTGGTGCACCAAAGATGGCTGCGGCCCTCCCAACGAGGCGCCCCAGGATCTTGTACCTGGACGCATACGACTCCTTCTCAAACAACGTTATCGCTCAAGTTGAGCAGAGCATCGATGCCGAAATCGTCAAATGCTACATCGACAGCGACCCAGATGCCTGGACCGTCCCAGAGGCATCCAAGGCACACGCTGCTTCCCCTGCAGCATTTATAGACTACGCCGAAACTTTCGATGCTGTCATCGCGGGACCTGGACCTGGCTCGGCAAAGCGTGACGAAGATGTGGGCTGGACGAAAGTGTTGTGGAAACTCCAAAATGACCACGTGCTGCCTGTTCTCGGTATATGCCTGGGTTTCCAGTCCATGTGCTTAGCCTTTGGAGCTAGCATTGATAAACTTGCAGAACCACGCCACGGACTCGTTGCCAATATCCTGAATAACGGTTCATCCATCTTCAGCGGCACCAAGCAGCTATGCGCCACTCGATACCATTCATTACACGTTGTGCTCCACCACCGAATACAGGCAAAGAAAGCCGTGCGTTATCCTGCAGAACTGTGGGAGCCCACTGAGACGTGTCCGGAACTTCAGCCGCTGGCTTGGGACTTTGATAACAAGCAGAATGGGGCTATTTTAATGGCTGCAAGACACACCACCAAGCCTTTTTGGGGCGTACAATTCCACCCTGAGTCGGTCTGCACAAATGATGAAGGTGCTCGAATAATCAAGAATTGGTGGGCCGAAGCAAGCTCGTGGAATCGCAAACGCAATCTCGCAGCGCTTCTTAACACCAAATTCACTCAACACATCGCGGTTGGTGGTACGTCCCAGCCCAAACTTTCCTCAATCGAGGCGCTAGCTATGCGTCTTGTACTCGGGAACGCAGCATCACACGCAACAGTTCTCGATGTGCAATGTGCTACGACGGGAAGCGGACGATTGACCGTATCGGACGTTGTAGGGCTCTTTGACAGTCGTGGCGAATCAATAGTGCTTGAGTCGGGCCTACATCAAGACCTACGTCCGATGGACGCAGGCACCGGCCGACATAGCATCATCGGGCTGATCATCCCTGGCGAGACGATGCGTCTGCACTACTACACTCAAACACACGTCATGGAGCTTAGGGATGGCTATGACCAAATAGTACAGAAGTGGCACACACAAGATCCATGGCAATGGATTAGGGGCGTTATGTCACACCTGAGAAGCATGCTTGGCCAAAAGCCAAAGACGACAACGTGGGCACCATTCTGGGGCGGCTTGATGGGCTATGCGTCATACGAAGCAGGGTTGGAGACGATCAACATTCACTCGAAGCAAGAAGCTGAGTGCCCAGACATTTGCTTCGCGTACATTACGCGAAGCGTTGTGATAGATCATCAGCTGAAAAAGCTATACGTCCAGAGTATACGCAGCACTGACGACCAATCCTGGGTCGGTGAGTCTTTAGAGAAACTGTACGATGCCGTAGGTAGGAAGAGCTTGGAGTCAACGCCAAACCCGACACCACTGCCGAAACCAAACCCCTTCGAGCATCAGGACACCACACTGAGCACCTACCTCGCTTCTTGTACAAGATCAGTCGTCAATTACGAAAAATACTGCGCTTCTGTTATCTCATGCCAAAAGCATATCGCAGATGGTGAGTAAACCCGCTACTACCTTAGACAATACGCATACTCAATTTGCATTTTGTACGCAGGTCAAAGCTACGAACTCTGCCTTACGAACACGAACAATATTCGCGCCCGTCGGCCCCGCATTTGCCGCCTTTCGAAACCCGAGGACAATGAACTCTCGTGGAAACTCTACAAGCGCCTCACTGCCCGCAATACCGCACCTTTCAGTGCGTACATGCGTGTTCATAACGTGCACATCTTGAGTTCATCGCCCGAACGGTGTATTAGCTGGGACCGTCAGCAGACAGCACAGTGTCGTCCAATGAAAGGGACCGTGGCAAAAGCTCTAGGTTTCACGGCAGCAGATGCACACAACATCCTCTCCACTCCCAAAGAGCGTGCTGAGAATTTGATGATTGTTGATCTTGTCCGGCATCAACTCCACGGCGTATATGGCGCAGGTAATGTGCACGTGAATCAACTTATGCAAGTTGAGGAGTACGCAACAGTTTGGCAACTCGCGTCTGTAGTTGAAGGTATTCCATTCTCCATCACCAGCCGACAACTGCAGACGCCAGACAATTCATGGGTGGACAACAAAGATTCCGCATCCGCACCCACACCCACCTTGCATAGTCAGGATACAGAACAATTGCTTGGCTTCGACGCATTCACACAATCGCTACCGGCATGCAGCATGACTGGTGCACCCAAGAAACGTTCTTGTGAACTCCTTAGAGACCTTGAAAACGGCCAACACCGCAGCATATACTCGGGCGTGCTAGGATACCTCGACATTGGTGGTGGAGGCGACTTCAGCGTCGTCACTCGCACCGCTGTAAAGATCGACGCTCCCAATCCAGCATCCGCTGTCGAAGACGTCTGGAGTATCGGGGCCGGCGGGGCCGTTACTGCGCTCAGCGACCCGCAAAGCGAGTACGATGAGATGCTGGCCAAATTCTCAAGTACAGCAGCGGCCTTTGAGGAGGATAGCGGCATCGAAGAGATGGAGAAAGAGACTGACTTGAGGGGCATATGGAGTAGGCTTATGGAGGTCGAGGAAGCCGACGACGGAGAAGACGGTGTTCTACCGTCAGCGCCGTTGCTCCTCAGGACTTTGCAGGATTTCCAGGCGGGACTCTTGTCCGGAGTGGTGAGGACCACTGATGAAATTGTTAGAGGAAGGGAATAAAGAGGTAGGCCCTAGACGGTTTCACTATTCGCAAAGTCATAGAGGATACACCGCAGTGTGCATACGCACGATACCCCATATAGCGATATAACAACAACCGATGAAATAGACATTCCTTCTCGGCACTGGCTTCGTAGCTGCGGGTAAGCAACCCATGCATTGCCATTTGCGTGCAGGCACGAGTGCCATCATGCCTCGCTTTTGATTGCTTACTTCAGTGAAAGAGCCGTTTTCTATGACGGCCACTGATGAAGACGAGTGGGAGTTAGAACAAGATGAAACCCCGGCAGTTACCGTGCTTACCCGACAGGATCTCTAACTAGAAGCCCAATGAGTCAGAGTGTATGATTGAACCGGAATGATTGACTCACGAATTTTCTTCCAGATAACACAGTCCCATATTAATCATTGCTTCATTATATTACATGTGTTGGGTATACCATAACCCATCATTCGGCCATGTCCACGTTCCACCTCCAACCCCTCCACCTCGCAGACTTCGACACCCTAATCTCCCACTCTCTTTCCAGTCCCCCAGGCGAAGACCTCGTGGGACCCCCAACCCCACTTTGCTGCCCCGTCACCACGCAAGAAGAAGCTTCAGCTCGGCTCGCCTTCCACTTCGCCAAGCAGCGCGCCCGCGTCCTCGGCGACCCCACAGTGCGGTATATGAAAGTAGTCGAGCGCAGTTCTGCAAACGCGAACGACGAGGACATCATCAGCATAGCGCGCTGGCACTATTACCCCACTGGCTACAACTTCACTCGCGACATCCATTGGGAGACACACAATGATCCTGCTGCCGACCTCGTTCCAAAAGGCTTCAATATTGCGCTTCACAACCACATCCTCACTAGGCGTGACGCGGCGCGGAGCGAATGGATGGCCGCGGGTGAGCCGTGCTGGGTGCTGATGCACATGGTGACGCATCCGAGGCATCGCGGGAAGGGCGCGGCGGGGATGCTGATCAGATGGGGCATCGATCAGGCAGAGAGGGATGGCGTGCCCACGTACCTCGAGGCCGGTGTCATGGGGAGGCCCATCTATGAGCGGTACGGGTTTGCTCAGATGGGTGAGCTGTTAGAGGTGGATTTGAGGGAGGGGGGAGGTGATGGGGTTTTTGTGATGTGTAAGATGGGATATTTTCCGCAAAGAAGGAGGATAGGCGTGTAATGGGGGACCTCACCTAGTTTTTTATATGAGAATAACATTAGTACACTGAGCACCCACCACGATTAAGTAGTAGAGGCAAGTAAAGATGGTATATTAGATAAGATAGTAAAGAGTAATATAGATAGAGTATACTATATTAAAGTATTAGGAAAAGTTACTCGCCTATACCTACTATAGTGCTTTTAAAAGGTAGTAACTCTTTAGTCTTCTATTTATAATTCCTAGCCTCTTAAATATAATTTTTAGTTTCCTATTAATACTAGTATACCCCTACTTAGTACTAGATATAAACCTCCCCTATTAAAAGTTAGCCTTTAAATACTATATATAAATAGTATTACTTTTTATTAAGTATTTCTATAGGGGTAGCTAGTAAATTACTATAAAATAGTAGCTACTTAGTACTACGCCCTTTCTAGTTAGCCTGTATATAGATACTAGATATATCTTAGCTACTTTTTTAGTCCCCCTTTATTCGTGTATTAGTAAAGTATAATATACCTTTTTATCCCCTCTACTTTATTAAGTTACCCTACCTTATAGTGAATCTCTATAATATATATAGTAGCTAAAATTATAATTTTAATAGGGGGGGTTTTTTTTTTTTTTTTTAATATAAAGCTACTATTATAACTATCTAGTAATAAGGAAATATCTAGAAATACTATATAAATCTATTAAAAAACTCTAAAGATAGTATTATTTATAATAAAATAAAATATCTATAGTACTAGACTTAATTAACTAAATATTAACCTATATAAATATTATATAATACTATATTATAATACTATAATACTATAATACTATAATACTATAATACTATAATACTATAATACTATATAATAAATAATAATTTTTTAATAATTTATTTTAGATATTTAGTAATCTATTTAGACTTCTCTATAATTATATATTAGATATTAGCGAATAAGGAGTATATTACTCTACTAGTATTATATAGTATTATAGTATTATAGTATTATAGTATTATAATATTATAGTATTATAGTATTGTGGTATTGTGGTATTACTATATTATATAATATATATAGATAGGTTAATATTTAGTTAATTAAGTCTAGTATTATAGGTACCCTTCTTTCTTTTTTATTATAAATAGTACTATTTTTTAAAGCTATTTAATAGAATTATATAGTATTTCTAGATATTTTCTTATTATTAGGTAGTTATAATAGTAGCTTTATATTAAAAAAAAAAAAAAAAAAAAAAAAAAAAACCTATTTAGATTTTTATTAATCTATATTAAAACTAAGAAATATTAGTAATCTAAAATATTAGTTTAATAGAGTTATATCTATAATCTATTTTATAATTTTATAATTTTAGATTTTTTTATAATCCTTTATAGTTTAGTACAGTAGGGTGACAGAAAGAAAAAGTATACTTTTTTTTAATAGTTTTTAAAGCTTTATAACTTGGCTAATATAGCTCCTATAGTTAAGCTAAATATACCGTTTTAAAGAGAAAGTTTAGGAGATTAGCGTGATTCATTTAGATTAAGCTTAGTCAGCACTAGTAAAAACTTATAAGTCACTAATTTAAGGAAATATTTTTAGGCTAGGTTTCTACCCCTATAACTTTTTAACTAGCGTATAAAAAACTTTAGTTTAAATATATATAAGACCTTTATAATAGCTCTATTTATACCTGAATTTATAGATTAGTTAAATAATAAATTAAAATAAATAATTAAGAAAAGAATATTTCTAGTTTTTTAGTAAAAGGATAATATTAAGTAATTATTTAATACTTAGTATAATATCCTTTAGCCTCTTTTACTACCTCCCAACACCTAGGTATAGATAAAATACAATTATCTATTATTTCCTGGGGAATTAAATCCTACTCTTCTTTAATAGCCCTAATATATAGGCCTATACTTTCACTAGAAGTCCTATAACCTAAAGAACCTCTAGGTCTTTTATTTAGCCTATCTTTAAGAATAGCCCAAATATTTTCAATAGGATTTAAATCCAGACTATAGGGGGGGTATGGATAAAGAGATATTTTATTTCTCTTAAACTACTCCTCTACCGCCCTAGCCCTATGGATTTTAGAGTTATCCTGTTGAAATTTCTAACCTATAAATTAATTAGTATATATAAAAAGATTATTTAAAAAAATCTTTAATTATATATATATATAATTAAAAGAATTAATTAAAAAGGGGTAAAAAAGGATTATTAAACTTACTAGCTTTTATATGGCGTTTAACTATAGGATTTAAAATCCTACTAATATAGGCCTTATGTTCAAAGTTCGTTTTAGTTTCCGGAGTCTTTAGGATAACTAATTCGGATCTTCCTCCTATCTAAATTAATCCCTAAACTTGGATAGTTATATCCCGGCCTATAATTAAGTCAATTTAATAGTTATTAAAAAACTAAAATTATAGAAAAATAGAGAAATTTTTTCTCTATAATTCTATAATTTTAAAAGTTAGAAAAACTTACTTTTATCACCAGAATTAACCATTTGAGGTCCTACTTTAGAATTTCCCCTTTTTCTATAGTATTCCCTCCTACTTCCGTGTCCTCTTTGGATAGCAGCTTTGTCAGAAAATATAACCTTATTAAGGTTTTTTTCCTGAATTTTTTTAGGAATTTCTTTAATGTAAATAAGCCTATTTTTAGCTTTAAAAGTATTTAGAATAGGCTTTTTACTAGCCACGTTTATATTATATCCCTCCTTTTTTAATAGCCTTTATAAACCCCTAGTAGAAAGGTCTATATTATTTTCTAATAATAGCCTCCTATTTTCCTTTTTAGGACTTCTAGTTAAGTCCCTATTAATAACTCTTTTTTCTCTACTAGAGGTCTTACTAATTCTACCTAAACTAACTCTTTTAAGGCTATAATTATTTATTTCTTTCTTTCTAATACGTTGTATAGTATTTTCTATACTTCTTTTATTTTTTTTTAGTGTAGTAGCTATTTTTTCCATAGAGATATTTATCTTTAAAAGAAGAGAAACTTCAGTTTCGAGTTTAGAAAGAGTAGGAGCCATTTTAAAGGTATTTTAAGGAAATAGGTAAAAAGAAAAATTTTTCTAAAAGATTTTACTAATATTAAATCTATACTAAAAATATTACATAATTAGGGCTTACCTAACTAGCGTAGAATTTTTTAAAAATTAAATATTAAAATAATTAGATAAAAAACCTATCCCAAAAAATTGCTTACGTAATCTACGCTAAGCCTATATTAGGTAGTAAAAAAATTAGATTTTTCCTAACGCTAGTTAAAAAGTTATAGGTCTTTACTTTTTTAAAAAAAAAGATTAGGTTTTTACCCCTTAGATAAACTTTTATATTGCTTACTAATCTGGCATTTTAAATACTAGTCTTAAAGAGGAAGTTACTAGTACTAAAACTATATAATTTTTATAATTATAGCCCCTATACTCGTAGAGTTATATAGGTTTAAAAATCTTAAAAAAAAAGTATACTTTTTCTTTCTGTCACCCTACTGTAGTTATTAATAGTTTAAGTAGTAGTTTTTATTAATAAACCTATTTATATTTAAGTAATATAAATAAATATATAAAATTATTTTTAAACTAATATATAGCTTTTATATATTTAAATATAATTTAATATAATACTTTACGAGCTTAGATAAGCTATAGTAAAACTTAATAAAGGAACTTAATAGGGTACTAAAATATAAATATTTTAAATAGTTTAAAAATTATAGATTATTCTCCTTTAGTAGGTTTTTACCTATATAAAAACTAGACTAGATATATATATTTCTTATAATTAGATCTAAATTAGATATATACTAAATAATTATAGAATACTTATAATTTAGAGTAAATTAGTTAACTATTAGTATTAAATATTAGTACTATTATTAGTTAGTTAGTTACCTTAATAGTAAAATAATAGATAAGAAGTTATATTATTCTCTATATAGTATTATATAATATAGTTATTTATTATCTACTATCTCTATTATTTCTATACTATATACTATATTTATTAGATCTTATTAAGTATTAAATATTTTTATTTTTTTTTATTATATTTATTACTATAGTATCTCTAGTCTAGTCTATTATTAATAGCTAAATATATAATAACTTTATAAAAATTAAAATAATTAAATATTTATTAAAAGACTACCTAGCTATTTATATCTAAATTATAGATAATTATTTTAAGGTTTTAGAGTATTAGTTACTAATAAAAGATAGTCTTTTAGAATTCCTTATACTAGTTTTCTTCTAATCCCTTTTTAAAAGTCTAGTTACTCTAAAATATAGAGTTATAACTAATAAGGCTAAAGATATATAAAACTATATTATTAAAAAAAAAAATAATTTAAATTTAGTAAATTCTTTATTTATAAAGAGTTTTTTTTTTTACTACTAAAAATAAACTATAGAGTTATAGAACTTATTTAAGTATATATATAAAATATAGAATAAATAAAAATATAAGTAAAAAAGATAAATACTAAGTAAATTCTATATTTTATTATTATTAAGTATACTATTAACTCTAGAAATAGATATTATATTAAGGCTAGTAATATATATAAATAATAGTATATAGTTTTTTTTTCTTTTATAGATAGTAGTAATATCTAATAGGGTATATAGTATTTCTTTATTATAAAATATATAGGCTAGATATATATATATCTATTATAAGGGGTTTTCTATATATCTAATCTAGATTTATATCTTAAGGATTATTCGAGGAATAAGATATAATAGAGATAAATATAAAATTAAATAATAATTCTATATTATAATAGAATATAATATAATAATACTAAAAGAAAATTAAGTATTTATATATATATAAATAGCTTTAATTTAAGTATAAAAGTAAATTACTTTTAAATAATATTTTAAATTAACTATAAAGAATAGAAATTATATAGAGATTCTTCTAGATTATATACTAGTTATTCTAATTTTTATTATTCTAGAATCCCCTAGTTTACTTCTATAGATTCTATTTTCTTAGTAAAAGTATCTACTCTACTTCTACTAAAATCTAGTACTTTTAGAATCTTATACTTTTAATAGGATTATATTTATATAATTTATAATATAAGCTATTTTATAAGTTTCTATATAAATACTTATTAGCTTTATTTCTATTACTAATATTTTATATATAATTCTTTTCTTCTTTCTAGTCTAGTTCTATTATAATTATAATATTATCCCTCTTTTTAAAATTATTATTTTAATATCTTATTATTACCTTATAACCTACTATTATAGTATAGTCTAGGGGTATAAAGATTTATTTTTTTTATACCTTTAAATATAGTATTATATTCTCCTCTAGATTTTCTAAGCCTCTCTAATTATATCTAAGGTACTAAAATAATTATTAACTAATTATTATTATATCTATACTAATAAGATTTATTATTATAATCTAATAATACTAATAAAGTACGTTTATTATATAGAGAAGAAGGTTCTAAAGTATTTTATAAATATTTTAACTAGGGAGTATACTATATATATTACTATTTATATAGAATATAGTTTTTAGGTTTCTAAAAAAGAGTAGGAATATATTTAGTTTAAAAAGTATAAAAAATATCTTACTCTTTTTTATACTAAAACTAAGGTTACTTATCTAAAAGTAAAAATTATAGAAATAAAAGAGTAGAAATAGTTATTTATAATTTATAATACTTATATACTTAATATACTAGATTATCTAGAAGAGAAGGCTTTAAAAAGTATAAATACTAGTATTACTTCTATATTACTATTATATAGACTCTTAACTAATCTAGACTAGTTATAAACTAATTCTTCTATTATTAATTCTTTTACCTTTTTTAACTTTTTTTTTAATTTTAAATTAATATTTTTATTAACTAACTCTCTTAGAATTAATCTTTTACTATTAACTAATAGAAGTTCTCTAGTAGTTTTTTATAATTTATAAAGTTTTCTTTTAGTTTTTAAATATTATACTATTCTATCTATTCTTTCTATTTAACTAGATATTTTTACTAACCCTTAATTATTTATAGATTCTTAATTACTTTAATTTTATATTTATTATCTTTTAACTCTAGTTAGGTTTTAATTAGAGTATTTAGAGGTACTAGTTCTAAAAGTAATTTATAAAAGGTAGAGTATATTTTTATACTTATTAATAAAAGTAACTTAATTATAACTAGTTTTTTTATTTTTTATACTTTAAAAGGTTTTATCTAAAAGTAATCTAGTTTCTTACTTAATTACTTTATTTTTAGATTTTTCTATAATAGGAAAACTTTATTCCTCTTTTTAAGGGTTAGCTTTTTAATCTTTTATTTATTTATATTTTTAGATACTATAAGGGCTTTATAGGTAATCCTTTTCTATAAAACTTTATAAAGTTTTTTTATTTTCTAAACTTTATTTTAGACTTTAGTAGAGATACTTTCTATATCCTTTAAATTTTAATAAGTAATTAATTTATATCTATAATTTATATAGTAGGGTAAGTATTTTATTATACCTAATTTTAAATTATTATATACTAACTATATAGTTAATAGGAGTTCTATTTAATTATTTTATTACTTATTAATATAGAACTATAGATACTATTTAAATATCTAATTTATATATTTTATCTATTTATTTATTTTAGAATAAAAGCTTATTTATAACTTTTAGTTTATTTCTAAAGCTATAGTAAAAGTATTCTAATATTTTAAAATAAAGAGTTTATTTCTATTTATAATAAATTCTTTTAGTAGTTTATACTTAGAAAATAATATATTATTTACTTTATAGGCTAGTTCCTCTACTATTATAGACTTTTCTATAGGCCTAAACTTAGCTATTTTTATAAATTTATATACTATTACTATAATAGTATTATATATATACTTTATTTCTAGCGATAGTAATCTTAGAAGTTTTATAATAAAATTTATTATTATACTTTACTATAATTATTTTACTATAGGTAGTAATTATAGAAGTTTATAAAATTTATATCTCTTAGACTTATTTTTATAGTAAACTAAATAGTTACTTATCTTCTATATTATTAGCTATTTAAGCTTAGAAATAATATATTTATTTATAATATAATATATTATCTTTTTAATATCTAGATATCCCTATTCTTTTAATTTATATAGTTTTCTAATTAGAATAGATATATATCTATTATTAATAATAATCTACTATTAGTAATCTTATCTAGTTTTATTAAAATTATACTTAAAAAGGTTATATTCCTCTTTTTAGCCTTAATTAAATTTCTAGTAGTTCTAGAAGTTTTATACTTTTAATTTTATATATTTTAGACTAGCTATCTATACTCTAATCTTTAACTAATTATATTTAAGTATATTATTTTTATATTTATATAGTACTATATTATATAATTTAATCTTATTTTTAATTAAGTTTAATTATCTATTTAAGGCGTCTACTATATTATTAAGAGTTCTAGATTAATAATAAATTATAAAATTAAAATTTATTAAGAATTCTACCTATTATATCTATTATTAATTAAGCTTCTTAATTAATATAAAGCTAGTAAGATTCTAGTAATTTATTTATATCTCTATTTTAAAGTAGGCTCCTATAAGCTATATTTTTTATTATTTAAAAATATTTACTATTACTAGTAGTTCCTTATTATAAATATTATAGTTAAGTTTTACTCTAAAGAACTTATATAAATAGTAAAATATTAGTCTCTATTTTCTATTTTTATTTAGTTATAAAAGAATTACTTCTAATATATAGTTAGATATATTTATTTTAACCCTAGTTAGTTTTTATAGATTAAATATTTATAAAAGTAGGGCTATTAGGAATATTATTTATAATTTCCTAAATACCTCTAATAACTTCCCTTAAATTAGCTATATAATTTTATTATTACTTTTTTTTATAAAATTTATTAATAATATAGTAGTTTTAGAATAGTCCTTTATAAACTTCTAATAGAAGTTAGTAAATTCTAGAAAGAATTAAATATTCTTTACTAACTTAGAAACTAGTTATTTCTATATAGTAGTAATTTTCTTTAGATCTATTAATATATCTTCTTTTAAAATAATAAATTTTAAATACTTTATTTTAGTAATATAGAACTTATATTTATCTAGATAGAAAAATAATTAATATTTTTTTATTTTCTTAAATACTTTTTTTATATATTCTATATATTCCTTTAGTATTCTAGTAGAGTAGATAAGTATATTATTAAGGTATACTATATAGAATATATCTAAGTATTTATATAAAACTTTATTAATAACTACTTAATACTATATCCTTTTTAGTTAGCCTATATATAGATACTAGATAAGCCTTAGCCACTTTTTTAGTTCCCCTTTATTCGTATATTAGTAAAGTATAATATACCTTTTTATCCCCCTTACTTTATTAATTTACCTACCCTTATAGTAATTATATATAATATAACTACTTAAAATATTATAGGGGTATTTATAAATTTAAATAGTATAATCTAGTATTTATAGAGACTATATCTAGTTTTAAATACTATTTTCTATTTATATCTTTTAGTAATTTATATATAGTAATATCTATTATATATATTAAATTTTATAAATTACTTAACTCTTTAGAGTTAATCTATAAACTCTATAATTAAGAGTAATAGATATTAATTCTTAATTATAGTATTATTTAATTATTTATAATTTATATAGAGTTATAACTTACTATTTTTCTTAAATATCTATAGAATTAGAAAGGTTATAGAACTATAACTTTTCTAAATATACTTCTATTCTAGATTCTTTTATAAATATTCTTATACTTTTTTTTTCTAGTTTATTAATATTAGTTTTAGCTATTCTAGTTATAGTTTTATACTTTTTTTTAGAGGTATTTTATAATCTTATTCTTAGTAATCTAGTAGTTCTTTTTTTTTAATTTCTTTAAAGAGTTCTATATACTCCTTATATTCTAGTAGAATTATTAATAGTTTTTTTATAACTTAGAGATTTAAGTATTATACCTAGATAATTTATATTTATTCTAGATTTATTTTTAGAATTCTAGTAATTTTAGTAACTAAAATCTCCTTAGTTTATTATTATATAGCCTACTCTATTAAAATATTTAGAGTTTTTAATTTTATTTTCTATAAGTACCTTATACTAATAATCTATAATATTAATCTTTAGCTATATATTATTTAACTTTTCTAGTTAATATCTAGATTATTTTCTAATAACTAGTTATAGTCTAGAATAGTTTCTAGACTTTCTATATCTATTATAGTAAAACTATATTAACTCTTAAATCCCTTAATACCTATTAGTAATAATAGTATTTTAAAGTATAACTAGTCTTTATTATATCTTTAAAAAAATATTCTATCTACTATTTCTAATTAGACTAGTTCTACTTTATTATAATATAATAAGTTATATTTCTCTATTACTCTAGATAAGATTAGATATCTAGTAGTACTAGAGTTTATTAATATATTTATTTAGAATTCTTTAATTATAATCTACTTTTTTATATAAAATTCTATAGTCTTATTATTTCTATTTATTCTTTAAGCCTTTAAAATACTTTTACTAGCTTAGTTTATTATTTAGTAGTATTCTAGTTTTTTAATATTATTTATATTTTAATTTATAGTCCTTTTAGATATCTATAATTATTATAAAGGGGGTAATTAGTATAGTATAGTCTTATAGTATACCTTTTTATTAGTTTTAAATAAACTTAAGGATTTTTAGAATAATTTTAAATTATATATCTTTAATATTTTCTTACTTTTATTACTTTTATAATTTCCCCTTTATTAATCTTATTTTAGTATTTTAAGTATCTAGTAATTATATATTTAAAGAAATATATTTTTTTATAATTCTTATTACTTTAGTTATATATAGTAGCTTCCTTTTTACTTAAATATCTTAGATACTATTCTAGGTAGTTATAGTAGTACTACTTAATTTTATATATATATTATATTTTATCCTTAGTTAAATAGATAGTTTTTTTATACTTATAGAGTACTTTTATATCTTTTAAATTTTTTCCTATTAGCTAGTAATATATAGTATACTTCTATTTTTAATACTTAGAATAGTTTTCTATATAGTATTATTACTATTCTAATATATTATAGTTATATAATTATTATTCTAATTAGTAAATATAGTATTATACTTCTAGATAGTTTTCCTTTAGAAGCTTTTTATAGTCTAGTTATCTAGGGGCCTTAGCTATACTAATTTTTTCTTTTTTATAATATTTATAGCTATTATAGTTATAGTACTATTATTTAACCTTTAAATAATTATTATTAATCTAAATTTACTATATAGATACTAAGATATTTCTTTATTACTTTTTTATTTAATAGTATATTCTATTAGTATTTATACTTATAATTCTAATTTTATAATTATAGACTAATATAAAATACTTATTACTTTTATATATCTAGTATAGATTTTATAGAATTTAATTTATAATATTCTTTTTATTAGTTATTTCCTAGACTTTCTCTAGTAACTTAGAGGAATTAGAGTTATTTTCTATATTATCCTTCTATAGTAGTATAGGGGTTCTAGACTATAGTATTATTATAGCTACTTTTATTATTTAAGCTTATTTACTCTAGAACTTCTTAGAAGAATATTTAGTCTTAAAATATCCCTTTTCTCTATAGTTTAAATAAGCCCTATCTTTAAAGTATTATTATTAAATATTATTCTACTTCTTTTATTATAAGGTTTATTTTTTTTTTTTATAGATTTTATTTTTTATAATTATATCTCTATTATAATCCCTTTACTTATAATATAGCTTCTATATATTAGTCCTTAAACTAAATACTAGTTTAGTAAATTTTTTCTTCTCTAGTTATTATTTATATAATTAATAGTTAATTTATACTACTAGTTTAATTAAGGCTTTTAGGCTATTAGGCTTTTTATAATAGAGTAGTTTATTTTTAACTAATTTCTTTAAGCTATTATAGTAGGCTATCTATAATAAGATATTATTCTAATTAATTTTAGTCTAAAGCTATTAGAATATAATAGAGTATTTACTAGTTAATTCTATTTATTTAATATATTAAATAAATTATTTAATCTATTATTCTTTATTTACCTTATTAAATATAATCTTAATTTATTTCTTAAATTTTCTCTAGAATATAAAGATTTTTATAGTTTCCTTATTTTATCTTTCTAGTTCTATTTTATATACTAGAAAGTCTTTAATAATTAGATATATCTATTTTACTACCCTTTCTATTATATATATTATAGTAGCTAAAATATTTACTTAGTTATTTCTAAATATATTATAGTTATACCTATAGTATAATTCTATATTTATTAAGAATATTTTAAAATTAGTTTTTATTTCTTTATTATAGAGTTCTAGAATTTTAAAGTTAACTTTTAGTAGGTATACTACTATAGTTATAGGAGTTTAAACCTATTCTATAATTATAGCTAGCTATACTTTAAACTATTCTATCTTCTTAACTTATACTACTAAAAGGATTACTAAGTTATTAACTAAATCTAAAATAGTATTTACCTTAGAACCTTTTAAGTTAGTAGGTATATTTAGTAATACTATATTAACTTAAATTTTTAGATAATTAAAGTATTATAAGGGGTTTTCTATATATCTAACCTAAGTTTATACCTTAAGAATTATTTAAGAAATAAAATATAATAGAGATAAATATAAGGTTAGATAATAATTCTATATTATAATAGAATATAATATAATAATACTAAGAGAAAACTAAGTATTTATATATATATAAATAGCTTTAATTTAAGTATAAAAGTAAATTACTTCTAAATTCTATTTTAAATTAACTATAAAAAATAAAAACTATATAAAAATCCTTTTAAATTATATACTAACTATTTTAATTTTTACTATTTTAGAATCCCTTAGTTTACTTTTATAAATTCTATTTTTTTAGTAGGAGTATTTATTTTATTTCTATTAAAATCTAGTACTCTTAGAATTTTATATTCTTAATAGAATTATAGTTATATAACTTATAATATAAGCTATTTTATAGACTTATATATAAGTATTTATTAGTTTTATTTTTATTATTAATATTTTATATATAATTCTTTTCTTTCTTTTAGTTTAGTTCTACTATAATTATAATATTATCTCCTTTTTTATAGTTATTATTCTAATACCCTATTATTACCTTATAACCTATTAATATAATATAGTTTAAAAATATAAATTTTTTTTTTTTATATTTTTAAATATAGTATTATATTCTTTTCTAGATTTCTTAAACTTCCCTAATTATATCTAAGGTACTATAATAATTATTAACTAATTATTATTATATTTATACTAATAAGGTTTATTATTATAGTCTAGTAATACTAATAAAATATACTTATTATATAGAAAAAAAGGTTCTAAAGTATTTTATAAATATTTTAACTAAGGAGTATATTATATATATTACTATTTATATAGAATATAATCTCTAAATTTTAAAAAAAAAAATAGAAATATATTTAGTTTAAAAAGTATAAAAAATATCTTACTCTTCTCTATACTAAGGCTAAGGTTATTTATTTAAAAATAGAAATTATAGAGATAGAAAAGTAAAAATAATTATTTATAATTTATAATATTTATATACTTAGTACACTAGATTATCTAAAAGAGGAGGTTTTAAAAAGTATAAATATTAATACTACTTTTATATTATTACTATATATATTATAGACCTTTAACTAATATAGACTAATTATAAATTAATTCTTTTATTATTAAATTTTTAATTTTTTTTAATTTCTTTTACTAGTTTTAGACTAATATCCTTATTAGCTAATTCTCTTAAAATTAATTCTTTACTATTAACTAGTAGAAGTCCTTTAGTAGTTTTTTATAATTTATAACTTTTTTTTTTATTTCTAAATATTATACTATTTTATTTATTCTTTTTATTTAACTAGATATTTTTACTAACCCTTATTTATTTATAGATTTTTAATTACTTTAACCTTATACTTATTATCTTTTAACTCTAGTTAGATTTTAATTAGAATATTTAGAAATACTAGTTCTAAAAGTAATTTTTAAAAAGTAGAATAAATCTTTATACCTATTAGGAAAAGTTACTTAGTTATAACTAGTTTTTTTATTTTTTAAACTTTATAGAGTTCTATTTAAAAATAATCTAGTTTTTTACTTAATTATTTTATTTTTAGATTTTTCTATAATAGAAAAACTTTATTTCTTTTTTTAAAAATTAGTCCCTTAATTCCTTACTTAGTTATAATTTTAAAAACTATAAGAACTCTATAAATAATCCTTTTCTATAGAATTTTATAAAGTTTTTTTATTTTCTAAGTTTTATTTTAGACTTTAGTAGAAATACTTTTTATATTTTTTAGATTTTAATAAGTAACTAGTTTATATCTATAGTTTATATAGTATAGTAAATACCTTATTATATCTAACTTTAAGATATTATATACTAATTATATAGTTAATAAAAATTCTATCTAGTTATTTTATTCTTTATTACTATAGAATTATAAATACTATTTAAATATTTAATTTATATATTTTATTTATTTATCTATTTTAGGGTAAAAGCTTATTAATAACTTTTAGTTTATTCCTAGAGCTATAGTAAAAATATTTTAATACTTATAGTTAAAAAAGTTATTTACTATTATTATAAACTATTATATACTTAAATACTTCTCTATAAAATAAAAATTTATATTCTACTAGACTTATTAGTTAGAATTATTATTCTAGTATAACTATATAATTATATTTCGCCCTAGATTTATAAATTTTATAGCTAATATACTATTATGGAAATAGAAAGAACTAGTTATATAAAAGGTAAAGACTAAATTAGCCTATATAATATATTTCTTCCCCTAATAATAGGATATTACTAATAATAATACTAATAATAAAAACTATAAAATAGTAGTATTAGTTACTATAACTAAGCTAAACTAATAAAATAAAGAAACTAAATTATAAAACTCTTCTAATATACTAGTAAACTACCTACTTAAAATAAATTATACTAATCTAACTTTAAAATTACTTTAAGAGACTATTTTTAAACTAAATAGTAAGTATAATATTATTAAGAATATTAATAATACTTAGTAATATTAGAATTTATAAAGCTCTAATTAGCCGCGATAAGGGGTACCTTAATCTAAATACTAAACTAATTTAGAATAAGTATAGTATATAACTAGCCTTTCTAGTAATTTTTTTTTATATAGTAATCTAATTAATTTACTTTCTAAATAAAGAAATATTTAAATTCTTTTTCTTTTTTATAGTTATAAGTCTAGTACTTAGAATATAAAATAATTCTCCTTATATACTTTACTATTTAAATATACCCTCTTAAATACTTTTATTATACTAAAAGCCTTTATTTAATAAAGCTATAAACGATTTAATTATTCTAGTTACTTAGACCTAACTTATTAATTAAATAAACTAGCCTTATTAGTTTATAAACTTATATTTTTAAATAAACTCTAAAAGTATTTAGTTTAAAATTAATCTAGATAATCTAATAGTCTACTTAATTAAGAATAATTATCCTATTTAACTAGTTATTCTAAAGTAATTATACTAACTAGTTACTTTAGATAATCTTAAAGATTATAAGTAGGAACTTAAATTATATAAAAAGAATAAAAAAAACTATATTTTAAAAATTATAAAATATTATACTATAGTCTTAAACTAGTAGATATACTATTCTAAGCTATAAAATCTCTAGAACTAAATTTATACTATTATTTTCTAAAATCTCCTTACTCTAGTAATAATTAATATAATTAAAGATAATAAGTTTATCTTATAATATCTATTTTATATACTAAAGAATAATTTAGTACCTATTAATAGAATAATTAAAAACCTTATTTAAGTATAATATTATATTTATCTTAATAAAATAAAGAGTAGATAGTAGAATCTAAAGACTTAGTTTAAAAAATAGTAATTTCTCTATTATAAAGTAATTATATACTTAGTTAAAAAAACTAAAGAAGTATTTATAATTTATAATTTTCTTAAAGCCTTAGGCGAGAAGATTACCCCTAAATAGTCCCGCTTAATTAAGTAGTAAATCCTACTTAATAAGATACTAAAAAGGCCTATAATAATATTTTCTAAAATTAGAAAAATATTTTTAGTACTAATCTAGAAATAATTACTTTAACCTAATTATAAAAAGACTAGTATCTATATAATATTTAGTAATTAGACTACTAAACCTAGTAGGAAATTATTTAAAAATATATAGAATAATAATTATTTTAGTTATCCCTATAAAAATATCTAATATAAATAGTAACTAATTAAATACTAATACTTATAGATAGTTATTACTAGTATTCTAATTAATAAATTCTAAGTATTTAATCTTTCTAATAAAGAGTATAATAAGATTTTAAATTATCTAAAACTCCTATAATAGTTAAAGTTATAAATAAAAATTAATAGTACTAATTAGAAAATAAATAATATAAAGTAATTTATTATTAACTATTTTTATAATATTATAGTAGCTCTTATTAATCTAATTAATCTTTTAAGTAAAGTTTCTAAGAATAGAATCTATAATATAATATAGAATTCTTATTTACTTTTTAAAAATATAATTCTAAATAGTATAATTACTATTTATTTTATTAATAATTAGAACCTTCTAGTTACTAGTTCTTTTAAGAAAGTAACTATAAAAGACTAAATTAAAGTAGAAATATAAGTTTTATCTATCTTAGAAATAGAGAATTATCTAATTAAAAATATTCTTTATAGTAAAAATAGGAAATAATTAGAGAATCTACTACTAAAAGATATTAAGGTAGTTAAAAACTTTTCTATAAATATTATTTTAAAAGTTTAATTTAAAAAAGTTAGTATTTAGTATCTTAGTTTAGATAATACTTTAAAAATTAGAATAATTAAATAAAGTATTATAATAGTAGAACTATAATATAAATATAACTTTACTTTTTTAGAATATAAGTCTATATACTTTTATCCTACTATTATAAATATAATTTAATTATCTAAGTTATTAAAAAAGAATATCTCCTATTTAGATAATAAAGAATTATAGTATAAATAATTAGAATACCTTAGAAAAAAAACTTTATAAGTTCTAGTTTCTAGTATATATAATATATTAATTAAAGAAATATAATAATAAGAATATAAGTACTATATAGTTATATATATAAGTAAGGTAATTATATAATAACTATATAAATATTTATTATATCTATTCTACTATATTATATAGGACCTATTTAATATAAAGTAAGAATAAATACTTAAATTCTAAATTTTTATAATAAAAAAAGAATTTAGTAGAAAGTTCTATAATTATAATTTATAAGAAAAAATACTTTTAGAGATTTTCTAATTAATAAAACGTCTATTAACCTTTATAAAGAATAAGTACTAGCTCTAAATTATATAAATTTAATAGAATAATAATATAGTTATACTTCTATAGTAAGGGATATCGCGATATAAAAAATAAGTAATTAAAAAAGAAATTATAATTAATCTTTTACTACCTTATATATATAAAACTAATAGTTTAGTAGAGTAAACTAGAAAAGATCTAATTAAATAAATAGTAAAAATAAAATCTAGTATAAATCTACTAATAAAGCTATAGTTAAAAATTATAAATATAATAGTCTAGTTATATAATATAAATCTAAATATAGTATATAGCTTTTAATTACTAAATAAAATATTAAATAACTAGTTTTAATAGTACTTTTAGTACTATAAGCCTATAATTATATAATATATAATAGTAGATCTCTATTTAGACTAGAGTAGAATTTATATCTATAGATATTAAGTATATTCTCTAATAAAGGATCGCGAAGTTAGATATAATAGAAAAGAATTTAAAATAAATCTAAAAGCCTATATTAGATATTTAGTAGATTATTAAATTTCTAATATCTATAAAATATAGGTTTCTATACTTAATTAAGTAATTATAACTAGGAATATTATATTTAATAAAATAATCTTCTACTAGAGAGTATATAAAGTTAAGTTTTTAAAAATAAAAGTTCTAAGAATTATAAAAAGTATTTATAAGAATAAGGTTAATAATCTAGAAAATATATTTAATATAATTAATTTTATTTTTAGCTTAAATAAGTACGCGAGTACTATAAAAATTAAGAATACTAAGTAATTATTTAGGGGTAAAGAATTAAAGTAAATAGATTCTAAAAATAGCTAGTTAAGGAATTAAAAAGTAATAATACTAACTACTATATAAATTATAGGTATAGCTAACTAGTAGCTAGGAATTTATATAGACTAAAATTTAAGTATAAAACTTATAACCCCTAATATAATACTATAGCTAAATATTATAGAAATTAATTAGTATAATTAAAAGAATACTAGAAATTACTAGAATTAAAATTTAACTAAAAAAACTAGTAAACTAGAGCCTTAGAATAATACTTTTCTAGAGTAGAAGTTTAAAATCTCTACTACTACCTCTTAATTTAGTATAATTAACTCTATACTACTAGATAAAATAAAAAATCTATTAGTAAATTAAAGATAATAGTATATTTTTTCTATAGTAAATAGGGTAAGTAGATAACTTTAAAAAGAGGCGCCTAAAATTAACTAACTAATAAGTAGATATTTACTAGTTTAAAAATTAAAATAATAAAATATAGATTATAATAATTAGCTAGGGAATAGATTAAATTTTAGTATATATATACTAATAGTAGATCTATTTTTAAAAGATAGTTTCTAGATTAATTTTATATATATATTTATACTAGGAGTAAATAAAATCTAAAATAAGTATAAAAATTATAAAATACTAAATATAGTAGTTATAGTAGCTATACTTAAAAAACTAAAACTAGTAATATTATTAACTTATCTATATAAAGATAAACTATTAATAAAACTAATATTTTAAAAATATCTACTTTTCTATTCTTTAGAAAATCTATTTAAATAGACTATAATTAAAAAAATTACTACCCTATAGTAGAAAGGAACTTAGATAAAACTATTCTAATTATAAGTAATAAAATATCTACTCCTATTAAAATAGATATTTATATAGAAACTTAATTAGAATAATTAATTTAAAAACTATAAAGTTTATATTATAGTTAGAGGGGATTTTTAATTAAAGGATACCCTATACTTAATCTATACTACTATACTTATAGTAAAATTATTCTAAATAGTAATAATAATTACTATAAAATTTAACCTTAAAATTAAATAATATAATATTATAGAAGTATTTTTAAATACTATAATTATAGTAAATAATTCTATAATATATAAATATCTAAATAGGTTTAAAATACTAGAAATATATATAAAATTAAATTAAGCTCTTTATAGATTAAGAGACTTATTATATCTCTAGTATAAAGAGTTTTCCTATTTACTTAAAACTAAAGGGTTTAAAGCTTTAAAGAAAAAGCCTTATTTATTTCTTTCTAGAAATTAGAAAATTCTACTACTATTCTATATAAATAATATACTACTTCTATATTATAATAATTATAGAGAGTAAACTTAAATACTATAAAAAAAAATTATAAATAAATATAAGATTAAAAATAAAAAACTAGTTAATTAGTTTTTTAAAGTATAAATAATTAGAGATTAAGATAATTAAATAATTACACTTATATATAATATATATATTAATAAAATTATAAAAAGAATTAAACTTTATAAAACTAGTAGCTTTCTATCTACTTCTTTCTTAATTAATAAGTTTAAAAAGAGTAAAGGTAAAATATTACTATAGTAAATTAAAAACTATTAAAAGAAAATTAGTTTAGTATTATATATAGTAATTATACTATAACTAGATATAAACCTATTTTAGCTAGTTTTTTACTAGTTTCTTTTTAGTTATTTTTATACTATATCCTTTTTAGTTAGTTTATATATAAACGCTAGATATACCTTAATTACTTTTTTAGTCCCCCTTTATTTATATATTAGTAAAAGTATAATATACCTTTTTATTTCTTCTATTTTATTAAGTTACCCTACCTTATAGTAAATCTCTATAATATAACTAGATATTATATTTACTATATTAAAGTTATTCTTCTTTCTTACTAATCTAAATATAAAGTATAAAATAGTAGTTAATTAAATAATTCTATACCTTTATAGAATATACTAGAAAATAATTTAGTTTAGTAGATATAATAGTCTAGACCTACTTATCTATAGAGATATATTTTTTATAGATAATCTACTAATAAAATAATTATTCTATAAATATATTACTTTATTATTTAATAGGGCTATTCTATAGAAAATAGTTTACTAAAGTATATTTATAACTTTAATTATAGAAATAAAACTTCTTACTCTAGAGTATATTAGTAAAGAAATAATAATTTTAAAATATTTTTTTACTAAGCTTATATTAGACTTAGAATTACTCTAGTAAATCTACTATAATAACTAGTAAATAATTAAACTAGTAATTAGAAAAAATAAGTAGATTATTATAGATTTTTACTATATTAATATCTAGAATATATAGCTAAAATAAAAGTATATAAAGGAATTATTTAAGATTTTCTATTTTAAAATAAGTAAAATACCTATAGATAGTTTAATAAAAGTACTATTAAAATAGTAGTTTACTAGATTTATATAGTTATTTAATTTTTAAAATATAAGTTTTATAATTATAGATATAGAAAAAGTAAAATAAGTAGAGATTAATTTAATTTAATTATAAAAAGTACTTTTTAACTAGAAAAATAAAAGAAAAATAAAAGAAAAATAAAAAAAAAATAAAAGAAATCTATTCTATTTAAATATATTAAATATTTAATTAAAAAGCTTATAAAGTTAAATATACTACTATACTTTTAATATATTAGAATACCTAATATACCTATATTTAAAACTACCCTAACTATAAATAAAAGATTTTTTAGTTTTAAAAAACCTATTATAATTATATAAATACTTTTTAAAGTAATTAAAATTAGACTATTACTAATCTATACTATAATAATTAATACTTAAATCTATTTTATAAAATTACTATAAAGTATAATACTTATAAGGAATAAATATACTATATTTAAAAATATATATAGCTTTTTATAAATCTACCTTTTAATTATTTATAAAATAAATCTACTAGAAAATAAATAGAGTAGAGATAGAAGTAGTAAAAGTTAAATATAATACTTCGCGAGCTTAGGTAAGCTATAGTAAAACTTAATAAAGGAACTTAGTAGAGTACTAAAATATAAATATTTTAAATAGCTTAAAGGTTATAGGTTATCCTCCTCTAGTAGGCTTTTACCTATATAAAGGCTAGACTAGGTATATATATCTCTTATAATTAGATCTAAATTAGATATATACTAAGTAGTTATAGGGTACTTATAATTTAGAGTAAGTTAGTTAACTACTAGTATTAAATATTAGTATTATTATTAGTTAGTTAATTACCTTAATAGTAGAATAATAGGTAAGAAGCTATATTATCCTCTATATAGTACTATATAATATAGTTATTTATTATTTACTACCTTTATTATCTCTATACTATATACTATATTTATTAGGCCTTATTAAGTATTAAATACCCTTATCTTTTCTTACTATATCTATTACTATAGTATTTCTAGCCTAGTCTATTATTAATAACTAAATATATAATAACTTTATAAAAGTTAAGGTAGTTAAGTACCTATTAAAAGACTACCTAGCTATCTATATCTAGATTATAAATAATTATTTTAAGGTCTTAAAGTATTAATTACTAGTAGAAGGTAGCCTTCTAGAATTCCTTATACTAGTTTTCTTCTAATCCCTTCTTAAGAGTCTAGTTACCCTAGAATATAGAGCTATAGCTAATAAGGCTAAAGATATATAGAACTATATTATTAAAGGAGAGAGTAATTTAGACTTAGTAAATTCTCTACTTATAAAGAGCTTTTTTTACTATTACTAAAAGTAGACTATAGAGTTATAAAACTTATTTAAGTATATATATAAAATATAGGATAAGTAGAAGTATAAGTAAAAAAGATAAATACTAAGTAGATTTTATACCTTATTATTATTAAGTATACTACTAACTCTAGGGATAGGTATTATATTAAGGCTAGTAGTATATATAGGTAATAATATATAGTTCTCTTTTCTCTTATAGATAGTAGTAATACCTAATAGGGTATATAGTATTTCTTTATTATAAGGTATATAGGCTAGGTATATATATATCTTAATATTAGTAACTACTATAAATATTATTATTATTATTATAATAGTATATTATAGCTTATAGACGTTAGTAGAATTAGATAGAAAAATATAGCTAACTAAATCTATAATCCTAATTAAGACTAGTATTATTATTAGTAATTAGAGAAAGTTTAGATAAAAATATAGTATATATAGGAATAATATAAAGTAATATAAATTACTAAAAATATATAATAGAGTAGTTTAAGTAACCCCTCTTACTTAGGAGGGGAGAAGTAGTAAAAGTAAAAATAAAAATAGAAAAAATAAAAATAAAAATAAAAATAGAAGTAGATAAAAATAAAATAAAAATAAATAAAAATAAAATAGAAATAAATAAAATAGAAATAGAAGTAAGTAAAATAAATAAAATAGAAAAAGAGTTAATTATTAAATAAAAGTTCTATAAAAATATAAAATAGATTTTTTAATTTTTATTCTAATTTTTTAATATAGCTTAAATATACTACTATAGATAATTAACCTTATAAGCCTATATATAGTTAGTAAAAATCTAAGTAATAAATAAAAAAAGAGAAGTTTTTAATAAAATTTAAATTATTATAGTATAGAATAAAGTATATTATATATATAGCTAAAAATAGTAAACTATAATAATTAATAAAGTTTAACTAAATAAGTAAAGAATTTAACTTATATTAATTTATATAAATATATATAATAGTAAAAGTAATAGGTATTATATTAATTTATAATATTATAGTAAAGACTATCTAATCTACTACTTAAAATATTATTTAAATAGTTAAGGTAACTTATTAGCTAAATAGTTCTAATAAGTTTTTTTTCTATAGCTAGGAAAATATATAATACTAATAAAAGAGTTTAACTAGAAATATAAAAAATAGACTAGGTAAAAAAATAACTAGATTAATAAGTTATTTAAAAAGTTATAATAAAGTTTTTAGTAGAAGTTATTTATTTAGTTTTAAGTCTCTTTTTCTATTTATATACTTTAGTAGTATAAGTTTTAATAAGGTTATTAGCTATTTAAAAAATATAAATAAAATATTAAAAAGTAAAAAATAAAAGTATACTATAAAATAAAATAATAGAAATAAAGAAAAAAAGTTTAAAAGAAATAAAAAATATTTTTTTATTCTATTTACCTCTACTAATTTATACTATATAATAATTATTTACTTTATTTTCTATTACTTACTATATTTAGTTATAAGGTTACTACTATTTATAAATACTATATTAAGTACTAGAAGTCTTTTACCCTAGTTAATTAGTATTATAATACTAATAATAGTATAATATAAATAGGAAATTATAGTCTAAACTATATATTTTAAAGAAATACTAATCTAAATAATTAAATTTTACTAATAGATAAATAATAAGTATTATTCGCCTAGGGAATATATTAAAAATATAAATAATACTTAGTAATATTAGAATTTATAGAGCTCTAATTAGCTATAATAAGAGGTATCTTAATCTAAATACTAAACTAATTTAGAATAAGTATAGTATATAATTAGTTTTTCTAGTAATCTTTTCTTATATAATAATCTAAATAATTTACTTTCTAAATAAAAAAATATTCGAGTTCTTTTTCTCTACTATAAATATAATATCTTCTAGACTTTTTTTATACTAAAACTATTTAGTTATCTCTAAAACTAGTTAGTTTTAAATAATTCTTATTAATATAGTTTACTTTTACTAGATAACTATATATTCTAGTATTAAAAAGACCTATAAATTTATTTAAAAATTATATTATTAGAGTTATATATATATAAATATTAAATAGTTTATATAAAATTATAAAATTTACTATTAGACTAAGTCCCTTTATAATAAAAAACTAGATTTACTCTAGCTACTATCTATTCTAGAGGCTATATAGTAAAATATTTTTATAAACTTTAAAAGTTTTCTACTAGACTAAAAGGGCTTTAATAATATTATAATTTATATATATTATTTAAATAAATATACTTTTTTACTACTATACTATAAGATAATTATTATAGAATAGGCTATCTCCCTTTATTACTAATATATTTAGAGGATTTTTAGTATTCTAAAATCTATTATATTAAATTAAGGGCTATAGTTTACTTTTAATTTTATTAATAAAATATATTATTTTATAGATATATAATAGAAACTTATATATATAGATTATACCTAAATAAATAACTAAACTAAAATATATAATAAATATATTAACTAGTATTTCTATTTATTTATTAATAAATTTTAAAATAATTAGTTAAATCTATTCTTTTTAATAGACTAGATATAAACTTTTTTATCTAATAAATTTACTAGTTTCTTTTTATATAAAATTAAGTTTAGCTATAAAACTAAAGTTTTCTAAAACTAAAAAAATAAAGTTAAATTATCTAAAAACTCCCCTAATAATATTAGTTTTAAATAAGCCTATAAGTTTATTATTATCTATTTTAAAACTATTACTTAGGTTTATAATTAGGCCTATTAGAACCTTATTATAGTATAAAATTTAATAGTAAAATAAGCTAATAAATATTACTAATTATTAAATTTTATTATTAGTAATTTTATTTATATTATTCTAAAAGGTTTTTTAATATTATATTCCTTTACTAAGTTTAATAAATAAATATATAGTCTATACTATATTATAGAAATAAAAGAATTATTTTATAAATTTAAATTACTATTATATATAAAAGTTTATTTAGTATTTTATATAGACTATTTTTAGAAAGTACTTAATAATCTACTTTCTAGATAATACTAATTATAGAAACTACTAACTAAAGTTAATAGTATTTTTAAGTAGAAGATATTATTTATTTATAATAACTAACTAAGTTAGAGAAAACTCTAGTACTAAGTAATATAATAAGGCTATAATCTAGATAATATATAATATCTAGTATTTAATTTTAAAAATATTCTAAAGCTAATAGATAACTTTTATAATATTAATTCTTAAATACCTAGGCCCTCTAAATATCTAAATACTTAAAAGAAAGCTATTCTTAATAAAATATTTTTAGATAGTAATTCTAAAGATAATATATCTATTAAAATAAATAATTACTAAAAAATTATCTAAAAATAGACTAGTTAGTAAAGTAGTCTAATCTAGATAGTCTATTTAATATTAATAAGGTATATTTATTTTATACTTTTTAGTATTATAAAGGATTAAACTTTATATATTAAATACTTTAGAACTTTAACTATAAATAAGAAATTTAAGGTTTTAAACTAGAGTTTAACCTCTTCTTATAGGATTAGGGAATTCTATATAATATATATATAATAGCGTATAGTTAACTATTTAGAAAAATTCTAAATAAAAATATTTTTATATAGAAATTTATAGAGCCCTATATAATTATATTAGAATAGAATATTCTAATCTAGTCTATAATTATATAAGTTTAATAGAAAATCTTTTAATAGTATAAAGAATATTTTTTTTTATTTTTATTTTCTTCTCTCTAAACTAATATATTTTTTTTTTCTTTTTATAGATTTAAATATTTTTTTAGTTTTTAAAAACTATTATAATCCTAGATAGCGCTTAGAAGAGAGTAGTATAAGGATTAATTTAATTTAAGATTAAATCCCTTTATAAAATTTATTTACTTTTAAGTTTAGGTTTTATTTAGTAGTCTATATATAGATTAGTTAGTAGATTTTAAATATCTCTATATAAAGAGCTTTTTTCTAGAATCTTTTCTATTTTAGTATTTTAAGTTTAGTTTTAATTTATATAGTTTTTTTTATCTATTTAATTCTAAGAATATTTATTCTATTTAATTATATTCTAGTTTTATATAATCTACTTATTCCTAAACTACTATTCTAGTATCTAGTAAAAAAGATAATTATTAATTATAATATCTTTTACTTTATTTATTATTCTTTTTCTAAATTTATTAATAAAAATCTAGTTTATAGTTTTTATTTCTAGTTTAGTACTATTATAACTTGTTAAAAAGCCTTTAAAACCTTTCTAGTTTATTTTTTTAAAGTATAAATACTAGTTCTAGTATTAGACTTTATTATATTTATTAACTAAATTTAGATATATTACTAGTCTATATTTATATTAAGTATATTACTATTATAAAATATAATATCTAGTATATTTACTAACTTACTAAAGTAATTAATTTTTACTAGAGTATACTATTTTAGTTTATCTAGTACTAGACTTATATATAAGTATTAGACTAAATACTAGAATTAATATATTATAAAGGGTTTCCTATATATCTAATTTAAATTTATACCTTAAGGATTATTTAAGGAATAAAATATAATAGAGGTAAGTACTAAATTAGTTAATAATCCTATATTATAATAGAATATAATATAATAATACTAAAAGAAGACTAAGTATTTATATATAAATAAAATATTTTAATTTAAGTATAAAAGTTAACTATAAAGAATAGAAACTATATATAAATTCTTCTAGACTATATACTAGTTATTTTAATTCTTATTATTCTAGAATTTTCTAGTTTACTCCTATAGATTCTACCTTTTTAGTAGGAGTATTTACTTTACTTCTATTAAAACCTAATACTTCTAGAATCTTATACTTTTAGTAGAATTATAATTATATAACTTATAATATAAGCTATTCTATAGGTTTATATATAAATATCTATTAGTTTTATTTTTATTATTAATATCTTATATATAATTTTTTCCCTTTTTCTAGTCTAGTTCTATTATAATTATAATATTATTCCTCCCTTTAGAGTTATTATTTTAATATTTTATTATTACCTTATAACCTATTATTATAGTATAGTTTAAGGGTATAAAAGTTTATTCTTCTATATTTTTAAATATAATATTATATTTTTTTCTAGATTCCCTAAGCCTCTCTAACTATATCTAAGGTACTAAAATAATTATTAACTAATTATTACTATATCTATACTAATAAGATTTATTATTATAGTCTAGTAATATTAATAAAGTATACTTATTATATAGAGAAGAAGGTTCTAAAGTATTTTATAAATATTTTAATTAGGGAGTATACTATATATATTACTATTTATATAAAGTATAGTTTTTAAATTTCTAAAAAAGAGTAGAAATATATTTATTCTAAAAAGTATAAGAAATATTTTATCCTTCTCTATACTAAAACTAAGATTATTTACTTAAAAGTAAAGATTATAAAAATAAAAGAGTAGAAGTAATTACTTATAATTTATAATACTTATATACTTAATATATTAAATTATCTAAAAGAAAAGGTTTTAAAAAATATAGATACTAGTATTACTTCTATATTATTACTATATAGACTTTTAACTAATCTAGACTAGTTATAGGCTAATTTTTCTATTATTAATTCTTTTACCTTTTTTAATTTTTTTTTTAATTTTAGACTAGTATTCTTATTAATTAACTCTTTTAGGGTTAACTATTTACTATTAACTAGTAAAAGTTCTCTAGTAGTTTTTTATAGTTTATAAGATTTTTTTTTAGTTTCTAGATATTATACTATTCTAGCTATTCTTTCTACTTAACTAAATATTTTTACTAATTCTTAATTATTTATAGGTTCTTAATTACTTTAACCTTATACTTATTATTTTCTAGCTCTAGTTAGGTCTTAATTAGAGTATTTAGAGATACTAGTTTTAATAATAATTTATAAAAGATAGAGTATATTTTTATATTTATTAGTAGAAGTAGCTTAGTTATAACTAGTCCTTTTATTTTTTAAATTTTAAAGGGTTCTATCTAAAGGTAATCTAGTTTTTTACTTAATTATTTTATTTTTAGATTTTTCTATAATAGGAAAACTTTATCCCCCTTTTTAAGAATTAGTCTTTTAATTCTTTACTTATTTATATTCTTAGATACTATAAAGGCTTTATAGGTAATTCTTTTCTATAAGATTTTATAAAGTTTCTTTATTTTTTAAGCTTTATTTTAGACTCTAGTAGAAATACTTTCTATATTTTTTAGATTTTAATAAGTAATTAGTTTATATTTATAGTTTATATAATAGGGTAAATACCCTATTATATTTAATTTTAAGTTATTATATACTAACTATATAATTAATAGAAGTTCTATTTAATTATCCTATTACTTATTAATATAAAATTATAAATACTATTTAAGTATTTAATTTATATATTCTATCTATCTATTTATTTTAAAGTAAAAGCTTATTAATAGCTTTTAGTTTATTTCTAGTACTATAGTAAAAGTATTCTAATATTTTAAAGTAAAAAACTTATCTTTATTTATAATAAATTCTTTTAATAGTCTATATTTAAAGAATAGTATATTATCTACTTTATAGGCTAGTTTCTCTACTATTATAGATTTTTCTATAGTTCTAAACTTAGCTATTTTTATAAGTCTATATACTATTACTATAATAATATTATATATATATTTTATTCCTAGCTATAGTAATTTTAAAAGTTTTATAATAAAATCTATTATTATACTTTACTATAGTTATTTTATTATAATTAATAGTTATAGAAGTCTATAAGACTTATATCTCTTAGACTTATTTTTTTAGTAAACTAAATAGTTACTTATCTTCTATATTACTAGTTACTTAAACTTAAAAATAATATATTTATTCGCGATATAATATATTATTTCTTTAATATCTAAATATCTCTATTCTTTTAATTTATATAGTTTTTTAATTAGAATAGATATATATCTATTATTAATAATAATTTATTATTAGTAATCTTATCTAGTTTTATTAAAACTATACTTAAAGAGGTTATATTTTTTTTTCTAATTCTAATTAAATTTCTAGTAGCCTTAGAAATTTTATACTTCTAGTTTTATATACTTTAAACTAGTTATTTATACTCTAATCTTTAGTTAATTATATTTAAGTATACTATTTTTACGTTTATATAATACTATATTATATAGTTTAATCTTATTCTTAGTTAAGTCTAATTATCTACTTAAGGTATTTACTATATTATTAAAAGTTCTAGATTAATAATAAATTATAAAATTAAAGTTTACTAGGAATTCTATCTATTATACCTATTATTAATTAAACTTTTTAGTTAATATAAAGTTAATAAAATTCTAGTAGTTTATTTATATCTCTATTTTAAAGTAGACTTCTATAAGTTATATTTTCTATTATTTAAAAATATTTACTATTACTAGTAGTTTTTTATTATAAATATTATAGTTAAGTTTTATTTCTAAAAACTTTTATAAATAATAGAATACTAGTCTCTATTTTCTATTTTTATTTAATTATAAGAAAATTACTTCTAATATATAATTAGATATATTTATTTTAACCCTAGCTAGTTTTTATAAATTAAATATTTATAAAAGTAGGGCTATTAGGAATATTATCTATAATTTCTTAAATACCTCTAATAGCTTCTTTTAGATTAGCTATATAACTTTACTATTACTCTTCTTTATAAGGTTTATTAGTAATATAGTAGTTTTAGAATAGTTCTTTATAAACTTCTAATAGAAATTAGTAAATTCTAAAAAGAACTAGATATCCTTTACTAACTTAGAAACTAGTTATTTCTATATAATAGTAATCTTCTTTAAATCTATTAATATACCTTTTCTTAAAATAATAAATTTTAAATACTTTATTTTAGTAATATAGAACTTATATTTATTTAAATAAAAAAGTAACTAATATTTTTTTATTTTTTTAAATACCTTCTTTATATATCCTATATATTCCTCTAGTATTCTAGTAGAGTAAATAAATATATTATTAAAGTATACTATATAAAATATATCTAAGTATTTATATAATACTTTATTAATAACTATCTAAAATATTATAGGGGTATTTATTAATCTAAATAGTATAATCTAGTATTTATAAAGACTATATCTAGTTCTAAATATTATCTTCTATTTATATTCTTTAGCTATTTATATATAATAATATCTATTATATATATTAAATTTTATAAACTATTTAACTTCTTAAAATTAATTTATAAGCTCTATAATTAAGGGTAATAAATACTAATTTTTAATTATAGTATTATTTAGCTATCTATAATTTATATAGAGTTATAGTTTACTATTTTTTTTAAATATCTATAGAATTAGAAAGGCTATAGAATTATAACTTTTTTAGATATATTTCTATTCTAGATTTTTTTATAAATACTTTTATATTTTTTTTTTTTAGTTTACTAATATTAGCCTTAGCTATTTTAGTTATAGTTTTATATTCTTCTTTAGAGGTATTTTATAATTTTATTTCTAATAATCTAGTAGTTCTTTTCTTTTAATTTCTTTAAAAAGTTCTATATATTTTTTATATTCTAGTAAAATTATTAATAGTTTCTTTATTATCTAGAGATTTAAATATTATATCTAGATAATTTATATTTATTCTAGATTTTCTTTTAGAATTCTAGTAATTTTAGTAGTTAAAATCTCCTTAGTCTATTATTATATAGCCTACTTAGTTAGAGTATTTAAGGCCCTTAGTTTTATTTTCTATAAGTACCTTATACTAGTAATTTATAATATTAATCCTTAGTTATATATTATTTAACTTTTCTAGTTAATATTTAAGTTATTTTTTAATAACTAGTTATAGTCTATAATAGTTTTTAGACTTTTTATATTTATTATAGTAAAGTTATATTAGCTTTTAAATCCTTTAATATCTACTAGTAATAATAGTATTTTAAGGTATAACTAGTTTTTACTATACCTTTAGAAAAATATTCTATTTATTATTTTTAATTAGACTAATTCTATTTTATCTTAATATAGTAAGTTATATTTCTTTATTATCCTAGATAAAATTAAATATCTAGTAGTATTAAAGTCTATTAGTATATTTACTTAGAATTTTTTAATTATAATCTACTTTTCTATATAAAGTTCTATAGCCTTATTATTTCTATTTATTTTTTAAATCTTTAAAATACTCTTATTAGCTTAGCTTATTATCTAGTAATATTCTAGTTTTTTAATATTATCTATATCTTAATCTATAGTTCTCCTAGATACCTATAATTATTATAAAAGGGATAATTAGTATAATATAGTTTTATAGTATACCTCTTTATTAGTTTTAGGTAAACTTAAAAATTTTTAGAATAATTCTAGATTATATATCTCTAGTATTTTTCTATTTTTATTACTTTTATAATTTCCCCTTTATTAATTTTATTTTAGTATCTTAAATATTTAGTAATTATATATTTAAAGAAATATATCTTTTTATAATCCTTATTACCTTAGTTATATATAGTGGCTTCCTTTTTACTTAAGTACCCTAGATACTATTCTAGATAGTTATAATAATATTATTTAATTTTATATATATATTATATTTTATTCTTAATTAGATAAATAGTTTCCTTATACTTATAATATATTTCTATATCTTTTAAATTTTTTTCTATTAATTAGTAATATATAGTATACTTTTATTTCTAATACTTAGAATAGCTTTTTATATAGTATTATTACTATTTTAGTATATTATAGTTATATAACTATTACTCTAATTAGTAAATATAATATTATATTTCTAAATAATCTTTTTTTAGAAACTTTTTATAGTCTAGTTATTTAGGGGCCTTAGCTATATTAGTTTTCTCTTTCTTATAATATCTATAGCTATTATAGTTATAGTACTACTATTTAATTTTTAAATAATTATTATTAATCTAGATTTATTATATAGATACTAGAATATTTTCTTATTATCCTTTTATTTAATAATATATTCTATTAGTATTTATATTAATAATTCTAATTTTATAATTATAAACTAGTATAAAATACTTATTACTTTTATATATCTAGTATAAATTTTATAGAATTTAGTTTATAATATTCTTTTTATTAGTTATTTCCTAGACTTCTTCTAGTAATTTAAAAGAATTAGAGTTATTTTTTATATTATTCTTTTATAGTAGTATAGAAGTTCTAGACCTTAGTATTATTATAGCTACTTTTATTACCTAGGCTTACTTACTCTAGAACTTTCTAAAAGGATATTTAGTTTTAAAATATTTTTTTACTTTATAGTTTAGATAAGCCCTATTCTTAAAATATTATTATTAAATATTATTTTACTTTTTTTATTATAAAATTTTTTTTTTTTTTTATAGACTTTATCTTTTATAATTATATCTTTATTGCGATTTCTTTACTTATAATATAATTTCTATATATTAGCCCTTAAACTAAATACTAATTTAGTAGATTTTTTCTTTTCTAGTTATTATTTATATAATTAATAGTTAATTTATACTACTAGTTTAATTAGGGTTTCTAAATTATTAGATTTTTTATAATAGAATAGTTTATTTTTAACTAGCTTTTTTAAACTATTATAGTAGACTATCTATAATAGAATATTATTCTAATTAATTTTAGTTTAGAATTATTAAAATATAATAGAGTATTTACTAGCTAATTTTATTTATTTAATATATTAGATAAGTTATTTAGCCTATTATTCTTTATTTACCTTACTAAATATAATCTTAATTTATTTTTTAAATTTCTTTTAAAATATAAAAATCTTTATAGTCTCTTTATTCTATTTTTTTAATTCTATTTTATATACTAGAAAGTCTTTAATAATTAGATATATCTATTTTACTACCCTTTCTATTATATATATTATAGTAGCTAAGGTTTTTATTTAGTTATTTCTAAATATATTATAGTTATATCTATAATATAACTTTATATTTATTAAAAATATTTTAAGATTAGTTTTTATTTCTCTATTATAGAGTTCTAGAATTTTAAAATTAACTTTTAGTAGGTATACTACTATAGTTATAGGAGCTTAAACCTATTTTATAATTATAACTAGTTATATTTTAAACTATTCTACCTTTTTAGTCTATACTATTAAAAGGGTTATTAGGTTATTAGCTAGATCTAAAGTAATACTTACCCTAGAGTCCTCTAAACTAGTAGGTATATTTAATAATACTATATTAATTTAAACCCTTAAATAATTAAAGTATTATAAGGGGTTTCCTATATACTTAATCTAGATTTATACTTTAAAAATTATTTAAGAAATAAAATATAATAGAGGTAAGTATTAGATTAGTTAATAATTCTATATTATAATAGAATATAATATAATAATACTAAAAAAAGACTAAGTATTTATATATAAATAAAGTACTTTAATTTAAATATAAAAGTTAATTATAAAGAATAGAAACTATATAAAAATTCTTTTAGACTATATATTAATTATTCTAATCCTTATTATTCTAGAATTCTCTAATCTATTCCTATAGATTCTACCTTTTTAATAGAAATATTTACTCTATTCTTATTAAGATCTAGTACTCCTAGAATTTTATATTTCTAGTAGAATTATAGTTATATAACTTATAATATAAGCTACCCTATAAGTTTATATATAAATACCTATTAGTCTTATTTTTATTACTAATATTTTATATATAATTCTTTCCCTTCTTTTAGTCTAGTTTTACTATAATTATAATATAATACCTCTATTTATTAATTATATTTTAAAATATTTATAATATATTCTATAAATAAGCTAGCTATTTAAATAAACTAGTTATTTTATTAAAATCCTATTAAAGTTTATACTATATATAATAATATATAACTATTATAAATAATTATTAGAAATTATTATAAACTAATTTATTTAGAATCTATATTTATAGATTTCTAGTAAATTATTCTATTATATCTAAACTTACTATAATTTTTATATTATTATTAGATTAATTTATTTCTTTTAGTATATACTTTTATTTTTACCTTTTTACTATTACTATATATTCTAAACTTTTATAAAATAATTAGTTATTAGCCCTTTTTAATTATAAATATTTCTTTATACTATATATACTTTTATTTATATAATTTATATTATATAGAGATTATATTTATTATTTAAAACTTAGTAATTTACTTTTATACTAATATTAACTTATATACTACTACTACTACTATACCTTTAACTATTTTTTTAAAAACCTTAATTATTAAAATTAAAGAGCTATTTATATACCTCTAGATTCTCTATTTTACTAGTATTAATTATAATTCTAGTTCTAGAATATTTTTTAGTATTTATAACTACTAGTTACTATAATTTATAGTAACTAGTAGTAAAGTTTATAGTTTAATATTAAATTTTAATATTATAATTTATAAATCTAATAAAACTAGTCTAGTACTTTAAAAGCCTCTTTAAATATTAGTTTCTATAATTAAAGTTTTAAAAGTTATTATAAAATAAAATAGAAATTTAGTTTTAGTAATATAAGTAATATAATTATATATTAAATCCTTAACTTAGTATCTATATATTTTTTTTAGTAGTATAAATTATTCTATATTAAGTAGCTATAGGAGATATAATAAATATAAAGATATATAGAAAATAATAATTTTATTATTTTTATAGTACTATTAGAAGTTAAATAAGTTATAGCTTTTATAACTATTAATAATAAGTAAATATACTCTACTAATAGTATATTTTTTTATATATTTATTAAAGTATTTTAACTACTATAGACTAAGTTTATTTATTATTTAGTAATTTTTAGAGACTAAAATAATTTAGTTATAAGGTAAATTCTCCTTTTTATATTAAATAAAAAAATAGTACTTATCTATAAAAATAATAAAAAATAGGATTAGCTAGTCTATTATATTAATATTTTAAATAATTATTATTTATTTTTAGTTATTTAACTAAATACTCTTTAGTTATTTTTAATATTTAGAGTTTATAACTACTATTCTAATAGATATTATATCTATTATAAAACTAGACTTATTAAAATTATAAATATTTTTATTTTAAATACTATATTTAGCTTTAGTATTTACTATAAGTTAGAACTAGTTTTAAATAATTTTTAAATTTTTATAGAAGACTCTTTTATAGTTATACTTCTAATTAAATTTTATTATAAATTTTAGCTAGTCTTTTATAAAGTTTATAGTCTAGTTTTTATTAACTAGTTTTTAATTTTATTTAGTGTATAGAGAGTTAGCTTTATCTTTTATTATAGTAAACTAGACTAGAAATTTTTATATATTTAGATTAAATAGATTTTATATAAGTACTTATTATTTTATTAAAAGAAGATTTATAGAGTTAGGGGTATAATTATATTAAAAGGTAATTCTAGTATATTATATACTTAGTATACTTTAAGAAATATTATAAATAGCTATAATATATTATTATAATAGTATTATATTTTATTTAATAGTCTAAAATATAAGTTATAATTTAGTTTTTTTTATTATAATAGTTATTAAAATAATTAAAATATTATATTATACTATAGGTAATAGTATACTTTAGTAGAGTTTTAGTAAAATAACTAGTTTACCTAAATAGCTAGCTCGCTTATAGAGTATATTATATAAAAAATAAAATTTATAATAGTAATAGATTTTTATTAATTAGATTTTTAAGGAAAATACTATTCTCTAGAGTTTAGTAGATAATTTAGTACTACCTTAATAATAATATAATACTAAATAAAATATCTTTTTAATATAATTAGATAGTTCTAGTCTATTTAGCCCTACTAACTATATTCTCTAAAAAAAAAGATTTTATATTATAATTTTTATATAGTTATTATATACTTTCTCTTTTATTTTTATAAATAATAAGAATTTATTATAAATATATTAATTTAGTTTATATAAATTAATAATATATTTTATACTAGTAGTTTTATAATATTCCTTTAGTAGGTTTTAAAGTAGAAATAAAATAGTTTTAATTTTTTTAATTTATTATTCTATTCTATATTTTCTATTTAGAAATTATAATTCTTTAAAAATATAATAATAATAATATTACTAAAATATAATATATTACTATTATTTAAACTAAAAATAAACTAGACTATAGTTTTCTTTTAGAAATATATCTTTTTTTTTTCTTTTTTTAGTAAACTATTTCTTCTCTTCTATTTTATTTAAGGAGTAATTACTAATACTCTAGTTTATTTAGTCTATACTACTCTTAATAAGGATAAATAAATTTACTAAAATATAGTAAAAGCTATATAAATCTATATTTTCTAGTATACTTTTTAAATTAAAATTAGTTTTTTTTTTTTTTTTTCTTTTTCTTTTATTAGTATTTCTAATATTTAGTAATCTAGCTTTAGATAACTAAGTTATAATTTTTTTTTAAATAAAATCTACTACTAATACTTTACCTTTTTATTTTCCTTCTAACTTAATTATTATTTAGATTATAATTATTTAGAGTCTATTATATTTATTTTTTTTTAGAATCTAGTAATTATTTAAATATTTACTAGCCTATTACTTAAATTTTCTAAATAGTTATTTAAAAGTTTATTATTTTATTATTCTTTCTAGATATTAAATAGTTATTTAAAAATCTATTAGTTTATTATATCTTCTTTCTAGTTATTTAATAACTATTTAAAAGTCTACTAAATAGATTTTATTAGTTCTCTAAATTTTATTTACTTAATTTCTCTATATCGTTTTAAAGTAGTTTTATATTCCTTACTAAAAATTATTATATTAGTACTATATAAAAGGGGAGAAATATAAAAAAATAAAATTAAATTATTTTAATAAAAGTTTATTATATAAAGTCTCTTTTATCTCTTCTATAATAGACTATTAGAATAAGTATTATTTATTTTTTTTATTTCTACTAAACTTCCTTTCTATAATAGTCTATTAGGTCTAGTATTTCTTTAATTCTATATTATTAGTTAATTCTTATACTATAATAGTAAGTAATTAAAAGGGGATAGGTAAATAAATTAAAATAAAGTCGGGTATATAAGGTTAAAAATTAGTTAGAATAATATAATAGCTAGTAGGCTTAGAGACTAAGCCTTAAAGAGAGAAAGGAAAATATAATATAAAAATTAGCTAGTAATATAAAATTAGAGAAATACTAAATCTAATAGACTATTATAAAAAAAAAGCTTAGTAGAAAAAAAAAAAAAAAAACTTATTCTAATAGTCTATTATAGAAGAGATAAAAAAGATTTTATATAATAGATTTTTATTAGAATAACTTAATTTTATTATTTTATATTTTTTTTTTTTATACTATACTAATATAATACTATAGTATAGTTTTTATATAGTAGTATTATTCCTATTCTAGATTAGTATATAAAAATAAGTCCTTTCTAGAATATATTTTTATTATATTCTTTTCTAGATTTTTTTTATTTTTCTAATTATATTAAAAGTTTTCTATTTATTTATATAATTCTATTATACTTATATACTAGATATTAAATTATATAACTTAGAAATAATAGATTTACTAGGTTATAAATAATATTAAAGTTTAAAACTTTAATATTTTATAAATATTATTTCTAATTATTATATAGATTATATTTCTATTTATAAGGAGTATAGTTTATAAATATCTAAAAATAAATAATAGTAAATCTAAACTAAAAAAAAAAAAACTTATTTAATACTATTATAAATATATACTAAAATAGTTTATTTTAAACTAATATTTACTAAAGTAAAAGTAAAAAAATATTCCTATATTTATTATAATTTTTAGATAATTAATACTATTAATTATTTATAAAAGGGGGATTCTTCTATTATAATAGATATAGCTTTTAATAATATTTATAGATTATTACTAGTTTTATTTTTATTTACTAATAGTAGCTAGTTATAGGCTAATCTTTTCTATTCTTTTAATTTTTTTAATTTTTTTATTACTTTTTCTAGTATTATTCCTTTAAGTACTATTAATAATATTTTAATACTAGTATTTTATAGTTTATAAGATTTTCTTTTAGTTCCTATATATTATATTATTCTAGCTATCCTTTTTATTTAATTAAATATCTTTACTAATTTTTAATTATTTTTAGATTTTTAATATTTTCTATTTTATACTTTTTATTTTTTAATTCTAGTTATATTTTAATTAGAGTATCTAGAGGTACTAGTTCTAATAATAATTTATAAAAAATAGAGTTTATTTTTATACCTACTAGTAGAAGTAGTTTAGTTATAACTAGTTTTTTTATTTTTTAAATTTTAAATAGTTTTACTTATAGGTAGTTTAGTTTTTTATTTAATTATTTTATTTTTAGATTTTTTTATAATAGAAAAACTTTATTTCCCCTTTTAAGAATTAGTTTCTTAATTTTATACTTATTTATATTTCTAAATATTATAAGGACTTTATAAATAATCCTTTTCTATAAAATTTTATATAGTTTTTTTATTTTCTAGACTTTTTTTTAAACTCTAATAGAAATACTTTCTATATTCTTTAGATTTTAATAAATTATTAATTTATATTTATAATTTATATAGTAGGATAAGTATTTTATTATATTTAATCTCGAGCTATTATATATTAATTATATATAGTTATTAGATTTACTATAAATAATAATAGATTACTATAAATTATAAATAAAAATAGGTTATTTATATATTATATAATTATATAAATTATAGTTATTAATTATTTATTTTAAGTTTAGTTAAGATATACCCTTAAATAGTATTTTAGTACCCTATACTAGTTTTAATAATATAAAATATTCTAGTCTCTTTTTTTTATACTTATTATCTACTACTACTAATAATTACTATAACTTACTATAATAGTAAGTATATTATATTATAGGTAATAATATATATATATAATCTAATATACCCCTTTAACTTAATATTTCTAGACTACCTAAACTAGATTATAAATAATAATTTAGAGTATTTAGTAAAAATAGTTTTAAATTTCTTAAATAGTATAGTATTTATTACCTCTTAATTTTCTATATTAACTAATTTAAGCTAGTTAAGGAAGTTTATTAATTATTTACTAGTAGTATTTTTATAAGTCTATTAGTAATTATTTTAGCTAATTTAATATATTTAATAGTAATTATTTCTATAGAGACTTTTTATTATAGTTAGTAATTATAGATATTAATATATTAGAGCTTAGTCTAGAGTTTTAAAACTTTCTAAGTTACTAAGTAAATTATTTATTAATTATTATATTATATTATAGTTATAGAGCTAGATAATATAATTCTACTAGTCTAGATTTTAATCTAGATCTATAGAATTATATAATATATATTATAGAGATTTACTATAAGGTAGAATAATTTAATAAAATAGGGGGGATAAAAAAACGCGTTATACTTTACTAATACACGAATAAAGGGGGACTAAAAAAGTGGCTAAGGCGCGCCTAGTATCTATATATAGACTAACTAGAAAGGGTATAGCGCTAAGCTAGCTAAAACGGGACTAGCACGATATTAATTCTAAATAGACTTAATACGTGCCTATTAATATATAAGAATTCTAACGATAGAGAGTTATTAATAAATAAATAAAAATAGTTCTTATTAAGATATATATAATATATTTATAATAGGAAAGAGCTTTTTATTCTTTTTTAATACTTATTTTATATATTTTTTTATACTTTTTTAATTATTAGTATAATACTAACTAGTCCTTAACTTTTATTTATAATTTATAATTTATAACTTATTCTATTACTATTATTATTACTATTAATACTATCTACCTATTATTATTATTAATATTACCTATTTATTATTATTATTAATATTATCTAGTACTTTTTACTTTATCTACTATAGGGTATTTATTACTACTTCTATATTTATTAACTATATAGATTACTCTAACTTAATCGCGATTATTTTTATTATAAAATCTAGTTTCTTTTAATTCTTAAAAACTATTATAATTAGCTTTTACTATTTACTAGTAAAGTCTATATTTCTAGTTAACTACTATAGAAATAATTCTATTCTAGATTAGTAATATTATATTAGTAATACTATATATATATATATAAGAAACTTATTAATAAACTCTATAATTATATAGTTTATAACTATAATTTATAGTATCTATATACTAGATTAATTATACTAATAAAAATTAACTTACTAAAGAATATATCTAATCTTATAGAGATTTTTTAATAGGTTTAGTTTTAAATAGTAAATAAAATTAATACTATTATAGATATATATAAGGTTATATTTATTACTAATAATTAATTATTTATTAATAACTATTTTAATAGAGTAGAATATAGTATAAATTTCTTTCTATAAAAGTTAACTATTATAATTATAATAAAACTAAACTAGAAAAAAAAAAAATTATATATAAAATATTAGTAATAGAAATAAAACAAATAAGTATTTATATATAAATCTATAGAGTAGCTTATATTATAAGTTATATAACTATAATTCTACTAAGAATATAAAATTCTAGAAATACTAGATTTTAATAGAAGTAAAATAGATATTTTTATTAAAAGAATAGAATCTATAGGAGTAGACTAGGGGATTCTAAAATAGTAAAAATTAGAATAACTAGTATATAATCTAAAAAAATCTCTATATAATTTCTATTTTTTATATTTAATTTAAAATATTATTTAGAAGTAGTTTACTTTTATACTTAAATTAAAGCTATTTATATATATATAAATATTTAGTTTTCTTTTAATATTATTATATTATATTCTATTATAATATAGAATTATTATTTAATCTTATATTTACCTCTATTATATCTTATTCCTTAAATAATCCTTAAGGTATAAATCTAGATTAGGTATATAGGAAACCCCTTATAATACTAGTTTTAATATATAATACTATAAGTTATTTACTAATAGTAAATAATTTTATTTTTATATTCTTTTTTAAATTATAATATTATTAATATATAATATCCTTAATATTTTATAATATTTTTAATATTTTATAACTTCTCTATAATTATATATTAGATATTAGTAAATAAAGAGTATATTACCCTATTAATATTATATAATATTATAATATTATAGTATAATATTATATATTATAATATTATATAATATTTATATAGGTTAATACTTAATTAATTAAGTCTAATACTATAGGTACCCTTTTTTTTTATTATAAATAGTACTATTCTTTAGAGCCTTTTAATAAATCTATATAATACCTTAAAATATTTCCTTCTTACTAAATAGTTATAATAGTAGCTTTATATAAAAAAAAAAAAGAAAAAAAAATTTAATTTAGAGCTTTTTTAATAATTTTAAAATATAGATAGCTTTTTTAATTATCTATATTAGAATAAATAGTTCTATTTTTATTATAGAGATAATAATAGTATTTTATTTATTTACCCTCTATACTATTAGACTATTAAATAACTTAATTATATAGTTTTATAAGCTTTTCCTATTAATTATATTATTAGTAAATAAAATATTACTAGTAATCTAGAGATATAATTTACTTCTAAGCTATAAATTTTTATATTTAGTAGTTAAGAGGTATAATAATATTCTATTTATAGTATTTTAATATATTTAGTCTAGTTTTAATAGAAACTAAACTAGTTATAATTTAGTAAAAGTAATATCTAGTTATATTATAACTACTATAAATAGTAGTAATTTAATATTTTATTAATACTTATTAATTTCTAATAGTAAGACTAGACCTTTTTAAAATTTAAATTCTATACTAGCTATAGGTATATTATAGTAGTAATTAGTTTTATTTACTAGTTATTAGATTTTCTTAATATATAAGGTTTATAATAATTATAAGAATTAATTTAATTTAAAATTAAATTTCTATATAGAATTTACTTATCTTTATATTTAGATTTTATTTAGTAGTCTATATATAGATTAGTTAGTAGATTCTAAATACCCCTATATAGAGAGTTCCTCTCTAGAATTTTTTTTATTTTAATATTTTAAGTTTAGTTTTAATTTATATAGTTTCTTTTATCTATTTAATTCTAAGAGTATTTATTCTATTTAGCTATATTCTAGTTTTATAATAATTATAAAAGTTATTAGTCTTATTTTTAAATAACCTCTATACTAAAGAACTATTATAGGTTATTTCCTCTAGTTATAATATATTTTTATTTAAATAGCTCTACTACTTTAGTTACTACTACCTCCCTTATTTAGTAATAAGTAATAATAATATTATCTATATAAAAGAAAATAATAATACTATTCTTATTTATATAATATAGTTTATATAAAATTATAGTAAAATCTATATTTTTAAATATTATAGTAAATTCTTTTTACTATAGCTTAGATAAAATTTAGAGTCTATAGAAAGTCTTTTATAGTTTAAGAATTATATCTTTTTTTTAATATTCTATAGGTATTTTTATATAGACTTTTTAATTAAGTATTATATATATAAATATATTAGTTATATTATATTACTTTAGTTTAGAATTATATCTAGTAACTATTACTATAAATATATAGAATAATTAATTAGTTAAGATTATTATATAGATATTTTATAAAATAATATCCTTTTACTAGTGTTTTTATATAACTAGTTAAGCCTTATACTTTAGAAATTAATAGTATTTATTAAGTTTATAGGTATATATCTATATATAATTAAGGATTTAGTAACCTATTTATTTAATTAGTTTCTATAGTATTTCTATCTATAAGTTTATTTTTTAATAGCTAGTAAAGTATTTATATTTAGCTTTTTAAAATAATTTCTTTATTAGGTAATCCTTAAATTTAGTTTAGATTATTAATAGTAGTAGTAACTAGCTTTAATAAGGCTTTAATTCTTTTATAAATATTTATTTAATTATATTTTATTAAGATTATAGCCTTTATATATACCTTTATACTCTACTAGAGTACTTATTATAAATATAACTATTTAGGGTATAATCTTTATACTAGCTATTATTTACTACTATATATAGTTATTTATTATTTATACTTTTAATAATAATATATTCTATATTATAAATTATACTAATAATATAACTAGTAGTAATATTATTAGTAGTAATAAATAAATATACTAGTATTAATTAGTTACCTCTTTATTTATTTATTTAGAATTCTTATTTTATTAAATTAAATTTATTTAATTATTATTTTTCTCTAGAACTAGTTATTAAGATCTATTAAAAGCTACTAATTATAGCTAGATACTAATTAACTTTATATTATAATTCTTATTATTTTATTCTATTATTAATATAATACTAAACTCTTATACTTAGTATTTTATAATTAAATACTATATACCCCTATTATTATTATTAAATACTAACCCTATATAACTACTATTTCTATTTTTTATTTTTTATTTTTTATTTTTTATTTTTTATTTTTTATTTTTTATTTTTTATTTTTTATTTTTTATTTTTTATTTTTTATTTTTTATTTTTTATTTTTTATTTTTTATTTTTTATCCTTTATATATTACTCTATAGATTTCGTGCTTAAAAATTAAAATAGAATTTAAAACTTATTTATTATTACTATTACTATTACTATTACTATTACTATTACTATTATCTATATTTATATCTATACTACTATACTATATAGAATTTTTTATATTTAGTAAATATTTACTTTATTATTTATTACCTCTATTATAAACTTTTTATTCTTTTTAGTCTTTTCTTTATTATTATAGTAATTCTATATATCCTATAACTTCTATTACTATAATATATATATATAACTAGTAGTTATTAAATATTTTATTACTAGCTAGTCTAGCTTATATAGTTTAAATACTTCCTTTATATTTATATATACTTTAGATTCTAGCTAATTCTTACCTTTCTAGATATTATAACTATTACCTATTATTATTATTATTATTTAAATATTCTTACTATACTTTTTAGTTATTTTATAGGTATTAGTTATTATTATTATTCCTAGATAGATAATAGGAAATAGGTATATTACTATCTATATTAGCTTATTATTAGTTAAATTAATTATAAGGTATAAATAATATATTAGTAAGTCTAGAACTATAAATATTATACTATATTATTAAGAAAAATTTATAGTATACTAGAAATAGATATTTTAATTATATTTTTTTTTTATATACTATTAATAACTAATAGAGTATAGAATAAAAAAAAGTAATATAGATAATAATATCTATCTATATATATTTTTTTTCTAGTTTTAATAAAAACTATTCTTTTAATACTTTATTAACTTTTTATTATTAGATTTTTTATATATTAATAGGTATATACTAGTTACTATTTTAATTAGTTTAGTACTATATTCTTTTTAGTTAGTTTATATATAAATACTAGATATACTTTAGTTACTTTTTTAGTCCCCTTTTATTTATATATTAGTAAAGTATAATATACCTTTTTATCCCCTTTATTTTATTAAGTTACCCTATTTTATAGAAAATCTCTATAATATAAATAGATACTATTATATTTTCTTTTTAGTAATTCTTTTAATACCTTTTATTATTATAAGTTATTATAACTTATTATAACTAATTTATTTTTATAGAATAAAATTATTTCTAGTTTAATTATTAGAGTAAATAGTTTTTTTATAATTCTAATCTATAATATAATCTTTTTTAGAATATTATATATAAGATTATTTATAAGTTTTTTTTATATTCTATTAAATACTATATTTTTATTAAATATAATATTATAAATACTAATTACTTTTAATAGTAATAGAATTTATATATACTAGATATTTATTAATTAGTATTCTATAAGATATTTAATTTATATTTTTAAATTAAGTCTTTATAGCTTATTCTTTTTATATTATATACTATTAGTTATAGTAAAGAATTTACTTCTATATACTTTAAAAAAGGCTAGTATTAGTTAGTTACCTTTTTATTTATTTATTTAGAATTTTTACTTAATTAAGTTAAGTTTATTTATTTACTATCTTTCTCTAGAACTAGTTAAAATCTATTAAAAGCTACTAATTATAGCTAAATACTAGTTAACTATATTATAATTCTTATTACTTTATTTTATTATTAATATAATACTAAGTTTCTATATTTAGTATTTTATAATTAAATACTATATACCCCTATTACTATTATTAAATACTAACTATATATAACTATTATTTCTATTTTTTATTTTTTATTTTTTATTCTTTACCTTTTATATATTACTCTATAGGCTTCGCGTTTAAAATTTAAAATAAAACTTAGAATTTTTTTATCTTTATTCTTATCTATATATTTATTATACTATATAAAATCTCTTATATTTAGTAAATATTTATTTTATTTATTATTTCTATTATAAACTTTTTATTCTCTTTAGTTACCTCTCCTTTATTATAATAGGTTTTAATTTCTTATAACTCTTATTATATATATACTAGATACTACTACTATATTATTACCCTCTTTAGTTTTATAATAACTAACTAAGCTATATAATTTAGTTTAAATACTTTACTAATATTTATATATACTAAATTCTTATTAACTTTAATTTTAATTTTATTATAAATTCTCTAGACGTTTTTATTATTACTATTATACTAGGATTTAATTATAGAATAAATATATTTAGAGTATTATTTAGTATTCTAAATAGTTCTATTACTATTTAGAGGTATAGTAGAGAATATCTATATAGTATTATTATTATTATTATTATTAACCTTAGTTAAATTAATTCTAAGAACTAGATATTATATTAGTATATCTATACTATATAAGTATAATATTATATTATTAAATAGAATTTATAGTATATTAATAATAGTTATTTTAATTATATTTCTAGTATTATTAATAACTAATAGAGTATAAAAATAATATAAGTAGTAGTATTTATTTATATATACTTTTCTCTTAATTTTAATAAAAACTATTTTTTTTAATATTTTATTAACTCTTTATTAATAGATTTCTTATATATTAGTAGATATATATAAAGTCTATTTTAGTTAGTTTAATATTATTTTCTTTTTAATTAGTTTATATATAAATACTAGACACGTTTTAGCTACTTTTTTAGTTTCTATATATTAGTAAAGTATAATACCTTATTATCCCCTTTACTTTATAAATTTACCCTACTTTATAGTAATTATCTATAATATACTTTAAAATATACTAGATTTTATTTCTAAGGCTAAGTTACTATCCTATTAATAAGGGTAACTATTATAAAAAATATTTTATATAGTAAATACTAGTAATTTTTATAATTTAGTATTTAATTATATAGATATATTATAGCCCTAGTAATTTTAGGCTATATTTCCTATAGAAAGTTTATATTAAGTTATATTATATAGGCTTTTTCTTTTATTATACCCCTTAAGTATTTAGTTTCTTTATTTTATACTTATATATTTAATACTAAGGACTTAAATTTAATATCTTAGCTTATATACTAGTATTTAATATCTACTTTTACTATAAAGATTTTATTATCTAATTTAATAATCTTAATTATTATACTAAATTATACTTTTATAAATAATATAAAACTATTAAGTATTTTAATAATAATTTTTACTAAATAGTTATCTCTAAAATAGAAGTCCTATATAAAGTTAAAGTATTAATTAGTAATTAATATTTAGCTTTTCTATTTAGTAGAGCTATTAGATTTAAAATTATAAAAATTAATTATAATATACCTTTTAAATTCTTAATTATTTAGTTTAAATATATATATTTAATCTATTATTTTAATTTAGCTTATCTATAAGTATTATATTTTACTATAGAAATATTTTTAATATATACCCCCTTAGCTTACTATACTAGATACTTAAATATATTTAGTTTTAAATAGTCTAGTTATTTATATTATATAGCTATAGTCCGTTTTGGATAGCTTGGCACTACGCCCTTTTTAGTTAGCCTGTGTATAGATACTGGGTAAGCCTTAGCCACTTTTTTAGTCCCCCTTTATTTATATATTAGTAAAGTATAATATACCTTTTTATCCCCCCTACTTTATTAAGTTACCCTACCTTATAGTAAATCTCTATAATATATAGCTATACTTATAGTTTTTATTTTATATTTTATATATATTATTACCTTATATATAATATATACTATATTTTATATAATAATATAAATACTATTAGTAGATCTATACTTTAATATTTATTAACTATATAACTTTTATAATTTTACTATAATAGTATTATTAGCCTATTTTAGTATTATAGGTTCTAATTTAGTATTCTACTATAGTTCTTAATATCTAAGTAGTTAAAAGGATACTAGGTTATAGAGTAGGTTAGAATAGTAAGCTATATTATTAAGCCTAATTATACTATTTCTCTAATAATTTTATAGTTTAAAATAAATACTTTTATATTTTTATATTTAGATTTATATATTATTTATCTATATAAAGTCTCCTAGTATTAGTAGCTAGAATAAAATAAATAAATTAATATTATTAAAAATATAATATATAGTATCTAAGTTAAAAATTAATAAGGTTTATAATAAATATATATAAGGATTAAATTAAGAAATTATTTAAAAATTTATAGAGATTATAATAATTTTCTATTCCTCTAGTTACTTATTACTAGTCTCTAATATTTAGATAGGTATTAATATATAAAATAGTTTAATCTTTAGTATTTTGAAATAAGGTTTATTTTATCCTTATATTAGTTTTTAAAATATAATATTATACTTTTATTTATATACTATTAGTTTAGTAATATTTAGATTTAATTTTTATTATATAGGGGCTTATTCTTTATATAGGTAGTAGTACTTTTTAACTATATAGTATTATCTATATACTAGGTATTTATCTATAGTAATTAAAGACTTATATTCTAATTTTAAAGCCTATTTATAATTTAATAACTACTTCTTACTAGATTTTCTAGTTTAATATTAATTATAGGGATATTCCTAGTTTCTAAATAATATTATTTTAGTAAAAAAGATATTTATATTATTACTTTAAGTAGTTTTACTCTTATTAGTAAGAAAGGCTTTTTTTTTATTTATAAAAGTAACTTTATACTTTTCTTTTATACTAGAATAATTTACTATTATATATTTTTAAAATTATTTTATTATCTTTTTTTAGTTTATACTAACTATCTTTCTTCTATTATTCTAAATATTTATAAACTATATAAATATAATCTTATTTATAAATACTAAAAGGTTTTTAGTAATTATATTTAATTATATTACTTTAGTAATATAATATATCTCTACTTTAGTAACTACTTAATTATACTTAACTAGTTATATATTCTATTATAAGATACTCCTTATTAGTTTAAAAGAAACTAGATATCTATTATATATATATTTTTATTTAAATTATTTATTAATTCTAACTATTAGCTTAAGGCTAGATATTTACTAGTAAAGTAGTTTATTATAGAGGTAATAGATATACTATAGATATAGTAATATTATTAATTAAATAAATATAATAATTTACTAGATATTTATTTACTTTTTTTTATATTTATAGTAATTATTTTTATACTATTTAATATAGATTTTATAATATTCGAGATTTTCTTTAAAGGCCTTTTATCTAGCTATTAATAGTTTAGATTATTTTATTAGTATTTTAATATTAACTACTAGTATATAGTTAGTAATAACTAGAGTTTTAATAATTACTAGCTATATAATTAATAGAATAGTTAAATCTAGATTTATTTTATTCTATATAATATAAGTAGTATATTATATTTATAGTTATATATACTAGTTTATATAGTCTATATAGTTATAGAGTATAATTATTATAATATATTATAATTATTAAATTATTATTTTTATATAAAAGAAGATAGTAAGACTTTTAATTATTAGATTTACTATAAATAATAATAGATTACTATAAACTATAAATAAGAATAGATTAGTTATATATTATATAATTATATAAATTATAATTATTAATAATTTATTTTAAGTCTAGCTAAGATATATTCTTAAATAGTACTTTAATACTCTATACTAGTTCTAATAATATAAAATATTCTAGCCTTTCCTTTTTATATTTACTATTTATTACTACTAGTAGTTATTATAATTTACTATAATAGTAAATATACTATACTATAAATAATAATATATACGTGTAATCTAATAATAATAGAATAATAGAAAAAAAAAATATACTTTTTTTTATATATTTTTAAACCTATATAACTCTATAAGTAAAGGTATTATAATTATAAAAACTATATAGTTTTAGTATTATAAACTTCCTATTTAATATTAGTATTTAAAAAACTATATTAGTAAATAATATTAAAGTTTATTTAATAGGTAAAAACCTAATCTTTTTTTTTAAAAAAGTAAAAACTTATAACTTTTTAACTAGTATTAGGAAAAATCTCGTTTTTTTACTAGCTTAAATAGGTTTACTATTAATTACGTAAGTAATTTTTCGAGATAGACTTCTTACCTAATTATTTTAATATTTAATTTTTAAAATTTCTATACTAGTTAGATAAGTCCTAATTATATAATATTTTTAGGATAGATTTAATATTAGTAAAATCTTTTAGAAAGAATTTTCTTTATATCTATTTCCTTAATATAGCTATAAAATAGCTCCTACTCGTTCTAAACTTAAAACTAAAGTTTCTCTTCTTTTAAAAATAAATATCTCTATAAAAAAAATAGCTACTATACTTAAAAAAAAAAAGAAGTATAGAAAATACTATATAATATATTAGAAAGAAATAAATAAATAATTATAGCCTTAAAAGTATTAGTTTAGATAGAATTAATAAAACCTCTAATAGAGAAAAAAGAGTTATTAATAGAGACTTAACTAGAAGTTCTAAAAAGGAAAATAGGAGGCTATTATTAGAAAATAATATAGACCTTTCTATTAGGGGTTTATAAAGACTATTAAAAAAAAAGGGATATAATATAAATATAGTTAGTAAAAAGCCTATTCTAAATATTTTTAAAACTAAAAATAAACTTATTTATATTAAAGAAATTTCTAAAAATTTTTAGAAAAAAAACCTTAATAAGGTTATATTTTCTAATAAAGCTACTATCTAAAAAGAATATAGAAGTAGAAGGGAATACTATAGAAAAAAGAAAAATTCTAAAATAGAGTCTTAAATAGTTAATTCTAGTAATAAAAGTAAGTCTTTTAAACTTTTTAAATTCTAGAATTATAGAGAAAATACTTCTCTATTTTCTATAATTTTACTTTTTTAATAACTATTAAACTAACTAAATTATAGGCTAGAATATAACTATCTAAATTTAGGGATTAATTTAGATAGGAGAAAGATCCGAATTAGTTATTCTAAAGACTCTAGAAACTAAAACTAACTTTAAATATAAAATCTATATTAGTAGAATTTTAAATTCTATAGTTAAATACTATATTAAAGCTAGTAAGTTTAATAATTCTTTTTTATTTCCTTTTAATTAATTTTTTTATTTATATATATATATAATATAGTATTAGATATAATATAAAAAGGGAGAAATATAAAAAAATAGAATTAAATTATTCTAGTAAAAGTTTATTATATAAAGTTTCTCTTTTCTCTTTTATAATAAACTATTAAAATAAGTATTATTATTTTTTTATTTCTACTAAGCTTCCTTTTTATAATAGTCTATTAGATTTACTATTTTTCTAATTTTATATTACTAACTAATTTTTATACTATATTTTTTTTTCTCTTTTTAAAATTTAACCCTTAAGCCTCTTAGCTACTATATTACTCTAATTAATTTTAAACTTTATATATTTTATTTTATTTTAATCTATTTACTTATTTTCTTTTAATTATTTATTATTTTTTCTAAAAGTTTTATTTAGTTTTTTATTTACTTTTCTAGTATTTTAATATCTACTAGCCCTTTTAGTAGGTTATAATTATATTTAATAATCTATTACTTTTTTATTCTCTAAAATAAAATAATTAAAATTATTTACTAGTACTCTATATATTAGATAGTAATAATATAGAAATTTATAGTTTATAAATAACTTTTATCTTCTTTACTAAGCTCTATTAAGAGGCCTATACTTAATTCTAAAATATATAATATTTTAGAATTTTTTTATTTTTTTTTAACTTAGTTTTAATTTCTTATTAATATTTTTTAATCTTCTAACTCTTTTATCCTAACTCTCTTTTAGCTTTTTTTTATTAAAATTTTTTTTTTTTTTTAATTTTCTTTACTTACTTTTTTACTTTTTATTTCTTTTTTAATATTTTTTTATTAACTCCTCTTTTTCCTTTCTACTATAGCTACTATTAATTATACTATTAGTAGAACTACTATTAATATTACTAGAAATAGTAATAAAAAATCTAGTAGTAGAAATAGTAATAACTTATTATATTATAGTTTTAGTAATAATTTAAAAGCTAATCTTTATATCTATCCCTTTAAGTCTACTAAAAAGTATATTATTAAATAGTATAAATTATTTTAATTACTTTTTACTTTTATTTTATTTTTATTTACTTTTTTTTAGTTTAAGTAAAAATTTATTAAAAGAAAAATTATAATTTTTTTTATAATTTTATTTATTTTATTTATTAGTTTAGTATATAAGGTATTACTCTTAGTTCTATCCTTTATATTATAAATATTTATAAAAATAATAGATTTATAAATTTTATTATCTAGAACTTTAATATTAGTAATATTAAGATAGAGACTATTACTAAATTTTTTAATCTAAATACTAAAAATATTTTTTTTAAATATAATTACTATAATATTAATACTAATATAAGTATTTAATATATTACTAATACTATTTACTTTTCTTTTTTTTTTCTAACTAATTATTATTATATTTACTACTAGAACTACTTAGATAGGGTTAAGCTTTATTTTAGAAATATATATAGTATTTTTTATATTAGAAGTAAGTTATTAAACTAGAATACCTATAATAAGTATTAGATAAATAGTAATTATATTTTCTATTTTTTTTATTATAAATCTTAGTTCTAATTTTATATTACCTCTACTCTATTAACCTCTTTTTAAGAAAACTAACTAATTCTAGCTCTAGTTTTTTAATTACTAATATTATTTTAGCTACTAATATTCTTTCTACTAAAATAATATATACTTAGACTTTATTTATATAAGTTTCTAAGACTATTTTTATTCTAAATATCCCTATTAATAATAAACCTTTAGAGTTTTATTTTATTATATTTTAAAACTATAGTTCTCTTTTTTTTAAGGCTTTTACTAATTTAGTTTAATAACTTTCTAGAGATTTATTTTATTTTTATTATAGTTTAGTTTTTTTTTTTTTAAATTTTAATTCTTTTATATAGATTACTTTTTCTTTATACTCTAATTATAATTTATTTATTTCTAACTCTTTTATATACTTTAATTTTCTATTTTAAAATACTATTTTTTTTTAATCTTAATTATTCTCTAGTTTAACTCGCTCTTAAGAAAAAAGTTTTACTTTTTAGTTTATTAATTTCTTATTTAGTAGTTTACCTCTTTAGCCCTAATTATTTTCTAGATTTTAATAAAATTATTTTTATACTAGTTTTCTTCTTTATTATTTTAAAGTTACTAGTAGTTTTAATTCTATTAAATTTTTAACTAGTTATTATCTTTCTTATATTACTAAAAACTCTAATAAAAAAAATAAAAATTTTCTTTTTTCCTCTTTAGTAATAGTTTTTTAGCTAGTATTTAATTCTAAATTTATTTCTTTTCTTTTTTTTACTTTTTTAAAAATATAGACTTTTTTTATTATTTATTTTTTTTATAAATTTTTTTTTTTATACTATTTATTTATTTCTTTTATATCTCCTCTTTATTTTCTTTAAAACCCTATTAAGTATTTTACTTTTTTTATTTTTTTTTTTTTTTTTTTACTAATTATTTATAGTTAGCTTTTCTAATACTTTATTAGATTAAGAAATAATTAGTTTAATTTAATATTAAATTTAGAAGTAGATATATCTATATTTATATCTAAATTAAAAGTTTTTTTTTTTTATAAAATAATTATTTTTAGTAAACTATCTTTTATCTATATTACTAGTATAATTATCTATTAAAACTTTTTTTTTTTTTTTTTAAGTTTAACTCTAATTACTCCTTTCTCTTTTTAACTACTTAATACCTAGATAATTTATATACTTTTAGTATTAATTAGTAAAAGTTAATTAGTAGATTTTTAAATATTATTTTTATTTTTTCTTTTAAAACCTAAGTTTTATTATTAGGGCTAAGCTTATAGAACCTTTTAAGGTAATTACTATATATTATATATTAAAAAAATACTCTATTTAATTTTTCTAGCTAGTAATATAACTATTTAGAATAGTTAATAATAATTTAGTAAGGACTAAGCTATTTATTATATATTTTTATAATAGTAAACTTATTAATTACTTTAATAGAATTCTAAATTAGTACTAAATTACTTTTAGTAAAACTTTATTAAAATATTTTAGTAAAATTCTATTATTTTACTTCTTTTAAGCGCCTTTTTTTTAATTTAAAAAGTATTTTTAATAGTTTATCCCCTCTCTATTCTAATTATTTTACTTTTAAAATAAAAAAATCTAATTAATTTTTAATCTCTATTTATAGTAAGATTTACTAGCTTTTAATTACTAGCTCTATAGGTAGAATTAGCTAGATACTAGTAATTATCTCTATAAATACTAAGTTTATACTTTAATATATTAAAACTCTTTTAGCCTAAATTATAATAGGTAAATTTTTTTTCTAGTTATTTTTTAACTTTATAAAGACTATAATAAGTAATTAATAGCCTCTTTCTACTAGTTTTTATACTTTTAAATTATAAAATAATATCTAGATTATATATATACTATAGTATTTAGCTAGAGCTTTAACTATTAATTTATTTTTAGGCCCCCTATTTATATTTAGCTAGGGAAATACTTCTTACCTATATATAATATTTTTATATAAAATTTTTATAATACTCTCTAAATCTACTCTTACTAGTATTCTAGTCTTAGATAATCTAGATATATACTTTTTTACTACTACTAAAAATAATTTCTAATACTTATTTATTAATATATAGGTAATATTAATAGTCTATTACTTAAATAAAATTCTAGAATTATTAATTTTTAGACTAGTTTTTATCTAATTACCTTATTTTATAATATAAACTATATATTTTTATAGTTTTATTTAGATAGTTTTAAACTAGCCCTTTTATTAAAACTAAAACTAAATTATTATATTTATAGCTTAAATATCTTTATAGTAGAGATATTAATAAATCTTCTAAATTAAAGTTTTTTATATATTTAGATTATTAATAATCTATTAGATTATTAAATTTAGAATTTATTTTTTAAATAATAGTTTTATTTTTATAAAAAAGCCTTAGACTCTTTTTATTTATAAAAGGTAATTCTTTTTTATAATTAGTTTATTAGGTTACTTTCTAGATAATAGAAACTTAGTTATCTCTTTTAACTTTTTTAAAAAGTTATTACTAAGAATCTAGGCCTTTTATAGGGTAAAACTTAATCTATTATTATACTTTTCTATTATATAATTTATAAAAAGGCCTAAATTTTTCTTTAGTTTTTTTAGAATTATTTATTTTTTTTATTATAGATACCTTAATAACCTATTAGTAATTATATTATATTTTCTAGATCTATAAATAATTTTAAAGTTCTAGAATAAAATAGTCTCTAGTTAGTAATTTATAACTAATCTAAAAAGGTCTATAGAGGACTAATTAAATTATAAAATTAAAATAGTAGTATTTATTTTAATAATAAATTAAATTCTATATAAATATAATATAAACTTTTTAAATATCTATATTACTATTTTATATTCTAATTTAGTTAAATACTATTTTAATTTAGTTTTAAACTATAGAGTATTTTTAAATTAAATAGAGTAGTATTTTTTATTCTCTTTTATTTATTTAATATATATACCTCCTCTCTATATACTTATATCTATATAAAGAAAAATCTAGTACCCTAATTTATAATTTAGGATTATTAAAACTAGAATAGTAGTAATACTTTTTTTTAGAATTTTTATTAATTATTTTTTAGTATTTCTCTATATTTATTTCTAGTCCTTTCTTATTAGCCTATATAATAGCCTTACTTTAATAGAAAAGTAGAAAATTTATTACTAATAGTAAGTATAAATTCTAATAAACTATTATACTTTATTTATATTATTATATTCTTTTTAGACTAAATTTTTTTTTACTTTCTTTTCTTATAGTAATTACCTATTAGGGGAGACTTTATAACTAATAATTTCTATTTAATTTATTTTCTAAAATAATTTTATTTTTAATACTATAGTATAGGTTCTCTCTAGATTTACTAATACCCTATTAAGTTAGATAATATATTTAAAAATAAATTACTAGATTCTAAATAGAGTCTCTTTATTATTATAGATTAATTTTAGTCTAGCTAATATAATATTATTAATAAAAGGCGAGATATTAGGAAACTACCTCTAAAGAATTATTAATATAAATTTCTAAAAGACTTCTAGTAAATTAATTACCCCTATAAATAGAGTATAGTATTTTATTAAACTAATAGATATTTAAAAGGTAGTTATATCTCTTAAAACTATATATAGGGGGATCTAGTTAAACTCTAAAAATAAATTAAATAGTAAATAAATTACTTTATCTCTAATTTTTTTTAAAAATTTATTAGTTAATAGTAGTAGATTTATATCTCGCTCTAAAACTTTATTATATAACTAAATATTATTAATTAACTAATATTTTTTATCCTTCTTTAGTATAAGAAACTAAGAATTTTAATACTAATTATTATATATTTTAAAAACTTATTAGTTAATCTAATCCTTAATTATTTTATATACTATAAGGAGTAGTTTTTTTAAATAGTTAAATTCTTTTACCTACTAGATTTTATATAGTAGGGTTTAAATCTAATAGAGAGGTATAATATTCTTACTAATTATAATTATTTTTTAAAATTTCTAGATAAGAATTACTTTCTAATAGAATATTAACTTATATATTAGTATAACTTTATTAGATAAAAGCTAGTTTTCTATATTTATTTTTTTTAATTATTCTAGAGTTAATTATTATTCTTTTAAAAAACTTATATATCTAGACTTAAAAATTTCTAAATATATATTTTACTATAGTCTCTAAAGACTTATTACTACTAGCTATTATTTAATAGCTCTTTCTCTCTAGTCTAGCCTTTTAATTTTTAAAAATTAATTACTTTTTAACTAGTTTACTAGTTTTATTTTATCTACTATCCTTTTATATATTATAAAAAAGGCCCTTAACTCTTTATTAACTATTTTCTAATACTCTTTTACTTATTATTTTAGTAGTTTCTACCTACTTACTTTTTATTTATTCTATTTATTCTCTATTTTCTTATTACTAATATATATAATATTAGAATTTACCTTTATTAAATATATTTCTTTAGTAAATATATTTACTAGATATTTTTTAAATCCTTATTACTTTACTTATAATTTAATAATAAAGATATATCTAATTTAAAAAATAAAATTATTTTTTTTTATTTATTAAAATAACCCTATAAAGATAATATTCTATTAGAGTAAATTTTAATATTAACTAAGCTACTATTATAAAGGGGATATTTAGAATAATAGGCCTTTAGATATTTTATATAATTTTAAAATAAGTAGAACTAGATACTAATCTAATTTAAAGTAAAATATTATAAATAATTTCTATATACTTATCTAGGTCTCTATTTATTTCTACTATCCCTAATTATTTTTTAATAAATAAGTAGTTCTAATTTTAGTTCTAGATTATAATATTTAATACCTTAATAGTAGTTACTATACCCTTTCTAGTTAGCCTATATATAGATACTAGGCGCGCCTTAGTTACTTTTTTAGTCCCCCTTTATTTATATATTAGTAAAGTATAATATACCTTTTTATCCCCTCTACTTTATTAAGTTACCCTACCTTATAGTGAATCTCTATAATATAATAGTAGTATATTATATAATATTTAACTCTAATCTAGAGTTAAGTAATACCTTATAGTAGCTTTCTAGAATTATAATAAAATAGATAGATAACTTAGCTAAAATACTCTAAATACCTATCTACTTCTCTAGTTTAATTCTACTTTTAAAATCTATTTTATCTACTATTTTTTAGTATTTATTTTCTACTTCCCTAATAGTATATTAGATAGTCTATATTATATTTTTTTATATAATCTAGTATAGGCTAGGGTATAATTTCTCTACTATTATTTTAGATAGAATTATAATTTTATATAGATAATTCTAACTTTACTACCCTATTAGAATTTCTAATTAATATAACTTAATAAAGATATAACTAGAAAAATTTTATTATAATAAATTATTAGACTTCTTCTTCTTCTTTATAAATAATTACTATATTTTCTAATAAAGTTCTTTCTAAAAGAAAATTAATTCTACTATAATTTTTTTTACTTTTTAAATAAGGATAGCTATAAAAATAGAATTAGTATTTAAAATATTAATAAAAACTATAAGTTTTTTATTTAATAGGAAAATAAAAACTATTTAGCTCCTTTTTTTTTTCTAGTTACTTTTAATTCTAGTATATTTTAAACCTACTCTCTCTTTATTTTTATAGACTTAAAAGCCTATTAGTTTACCTCTATAATTATAGCTTATAGTACTAATTCCTTATTATCTATTTTAAGTAGGGGAAACCCTAAATAAAACTTTTTAATTAGAAGTTAAAAGTTAATTCTAATTTTTTTTTTTTTAAAAGTCTTTTATTTAAATTACTACTATAGATTTACTTATTCTAGAACTAGTTATTTTTTTAAAAGCTAATTAAATAGTTTATTTCTAAGGGCCTTTCTTTTATATTTTTATTCTAGTAGTATTTATCTCTTTAATTATATTTATCTTTTCTCCTTAATACGAAATTTCTAATAGGGTTATATAGAATACTTTAGTCTTATATATTATATTAATTTCTAGTTTCTAGTTACTTTATTTACTACTTATTAATCTAAAGTTTAATTAGTCTAATTTATATTTAAAGTTAGTAGAAGCTTTTTTATTTTCTAAACTAGAAATTTAGTTAAAATTCTTTTCTAAATCCTTATTACTAATATTAAAATACTATTTTATTTTAAAAATAAAATACTATAACTATATATCTCTTTAGAATTATAATATAGGCCCTCTAAATTACTTAAACTAAAGGTATTTTAAACTATAGTAGAAATTAAAAAACTAAATTTTAGTATTAAAAACTTTATAATACTAGTTTTTTTTAATAAGTCTTTACTACTAAAAATATTCTTTTATATTATAAATACTCTCTCTATAGGTTCTATAACTCTAGACTTTATATTTCTAATTATAAATTATCTAGATACTAGTACTAGAATTAATAATTAGATAATAAAAACTTTTAAATAACCTATTATTCTATTCTATATAAAGGATTAAACCTATTAACTTATTAAAAATATATTAGTTATTAGTTAGCTTACTAAAAATTAAACTAGTAGTAATAAATATAAATATTTTCTACTATTAGTATTCTTTTATTATTAAAATAAGCCCTTCTATTTTTATAATAATTTTTTAAATTTATATATCTATTTTTTTTTTTACCTTTTATTATTACTTAGAGTTTTCCTTTTTTTTTATTTCTTAAAGAACTTTTAGGGCGGTAAGATAATTAGAATTATAAGTAAAATAGTTTTAGAGTAAATTAAATTTATAATTACTTAGTATTTATTCTACTATATAGCCTAAATAGTTTTATTCTAATCTCTATATTATTATAGAAAGTTATATATTTTTTATACCTAATAGGTATTTATATTTCTATTTTTTAGGTAATTTTCTATTAGTATTCTATATATTACTATAGTTTTATTATTCTAGCTATAACCTCTAAAGAAGAGAATTTCTATTTTTAATTATATAATTTATAATTAAATAAGAATAGCTTAGATATAGCTATTAAATTTATAGAAGTAATTATTTAATAAAATAAATTATTAGTTTACTTTATTTAGCTAGCTCTCTAGATAGGCCCTAGTTAACTTTTAATACTTAGAATCTATTAATAAGTATTTAAAGTAAAGTATCTTCTAGAATTTATTCTAATATATACTAGAATTTCTATATATTAATAGTTTTATAATATTTCTTTAGTAAGTTCTAGAATAGAAATAAAATAGTTTTTATTTTTTTAACTTATTACTCTATTTTATACCTTCTATTTAGAAATTATAGTTCTCTAGAAATATAGTAATATTAATACTACTAAAATTTAGTATATTACTATTACTTAGACTAGAAATAAACTAAATTATAGTTTTCTTTTAGAAATTTTTTTTTTTTTTTTACTTTTTCTATTAGTAAACTACTTTTTCTTTTCTATTTTATCTAAAAAGTAATTACTAATACCCTAGCTTATCTAGTCTATATTACTTTTAATAGGGGTAAATAGATTTACTAGAATATAATAAAAGCTATATAGATTTATATTTTCTAGTATACTTTTTAAATTAAAATTTTTTTTTTTTTTTTTTTTTTTTTTTTTTTTTTTTTTTTTTTTTTTTTTTATTAGTATTCTTTATTCTTTAGTAATCCTACTTTAGGTAACTAAGTTATAACTTTTTACTTAAATAAAATTTATTACTAATACTTTACCTTTTTATTTTCCTTCTAACTTAATTATTACTTAAACTATAATTATTTAGAATTTATTATATCTACTTTTTTTTAGGGTCTAGTAGTTACTTAAAAGTCTACTAGTTTATTATTTAAGTATTTTAAATAGTTACTTAAAAGTCTATTATTTTATTATTCTTTCTAAATACTAGATAACTATTTAAAAGTCTATTAGTCTATTATATTTTCTTTCTAACTATTTAATAATTATTTAAAAATCTACTAGATAGATTTTATTAGTTTTTTAAATTTTATTTACTTAACTTTCTTATATTCTTTTAAAGTAGTTCTATATCCCTTACTAAAAATTATAGTATTAGATATAGTATAAAAAGAAAGAAATATAAAAAAATAAAATTAAGTTATTTTAATAAAAGTTTATTATATAAAGTTTCTTTTTTTTCTTTTATAATAGACTATTAGAGTAAGTATTATTTTTCTCTTTTATTTCTATTAAACTTCCTTTTTATAATAGCCTATTAGGCCTACTATTTCTTTAATTCTATATTACTAGTTAATTCTTATACTATAATAATTAAAAATACCTTTTAATAATTTTTATATATATATTAATTACTTTATAGGTTAGAAATTTTAATAGAATAATACTAAAATCTATAGGGCTAGGGCGGTAGAGGAGTAGTTTAAGAGAAATAAAATATCTCTTTATCCATACCCCCCCTATAGTCTGGATTTAAATCCTATTGAAAATATTTAGGCTATTCTTAAAGATAGACTAAATAAAAGATCTAGAGGTTCTTTAGATTATAGAATCTCTAGTAAAAGTATAGCCCTATATATTAGGGCTATTAAAGAAGAGTAGGATTTAATTCCCCAGGAAATAATAGATAATTGTATTTTATCTATACCTAGGTGTTGGGAGGTAGTAAAAGAGGCTAAAGGATATTATATTAAGTAATAAATAATTACTTAATATTATTCTTTTACTAAAAGACTAGAAATATTCTTTTCTTAATTAATTATTTTAATTTATTATTAAACTAATCTATAAATTCTATAGTAAATAGAACTTCTATCTAGGTTTTATATAAAATAAAATTAAATCTTTTTATATACTAGTTAAAAAGTTATAGGGGTAGAAACCTAGGTAAAATATAATTTCTTAAATTAGTAACTTATAATTTTTTATTCTTTCTAACTAAGCTAGATCTAAATTAATTATACTAATTTTCTAAACTTTCTCTCTAATATAGTATATTTAGTTTAACTCTAGGAGCTATATTAGCTAATTTATAAAACTTTAAAAAGTATTAAAAAAAAATATACTTTTTCTATCTATTATTCTATTATAGTTAGTAAAAATTCTATTTAGTTATTTTATTATTTATTAATATAAAACTATATATACTATTTAAATATTTAATTTATATATTCTATTTATTTATTAGTTTTAAAATAAAAACTTATTAATAGTTTTCTATTTATCTCTAGAGTTACTATAAAAATATTCTAATATATTCTATAAGCGAGTTAGCTATCTAGATAAGCTAGCTACTCTATTAAAATTCTACTAAAGTATACTATTATCTATAGTATAGTATAATATCTTAACTATTTTAATAATTATTATAGTTAAAAAAAGCTAGATTATAGCTTATACTTTAGACTATTAAATAAGATATAATACTATTATAGTAATATATTATAACTATTTATAATATTTCTTAAAGTATACTAAATATATAATATACTAGACTTATATTTTAATATAACTATATTTTTAACTCTATAAATCCTTTTATAATAAAATAGTAAATACTTATATAAAACCTATTTAATTTAAATATATAAGGATTTCTAGCTTAGCTTACTATAATAAAAAATAAAGTTAACTTTCTATAGACTAAATAAAACTAAAGACTAGTTAGTAAAAACTAAATTATAAACTTTATAAAGAGTTAGCTAGAACTTATAATAAAATTTAATTTAAAGTATAACTATAAAAAAACCCTTTATAAGATTTTAGAAATTAGTTAAAACTAATTCTAACTAATAGTAAATACTAAAGTTAAGTATAGTATCTAGAATAAAATATTTATAATTTTAATAAGTCTAGCTTTATAATAGGTATAATATCTATTAGGGTAGTAGTTATAAATTCTAAGTATTAAAAATAGCTAAAGAGTATTTAATAGAATAACTAGAAATAAATAATAATTATTTAAAGTATAAATATAATAGGCTAGCTAATTTAATTCTTTATTATTTTTATAAATAAGTACTACCTTTTTATTTAGTATAAAGAGAAGAATCTATCTTATAACTAAGTTATTATAATTTCTAAAAATAACTAGATAATAAATAAGCTTAGTCTATAATAGTTAAAATACTCTAATAAATATATAAAAAGATATATTATTAGTAAAGTATATTTACTTATTATTAATAGCTATAAGAATTATAACTTACTTTATTTCTAGTAATATTATAAAGATAATAAAATTATTAGTTTCTATATATCCCTATATTTATTATATCTCCTATAACTACTTAATATAGAATATTTTATACTATTAAAAAAGGTATATAGGTACTAAGCTAAAGATTTAATATATAATTATATTATTTATATTATTAAAACTAAGTTTCTATTTTACTTTATTATAGTTTTTAAAATTTTAATTATAGAAACTAATATCTAGAAAGGCTTTTAAAGTATTAGACTAGTTTTATTAAATTTATAGACTATAATATTAAAGCTTAATATTAGAGTATAAACTCTACTACTAGTTACTATAAATTATAGTAACTAGTAGTTATAAATACTAAAAAATATTCTAGAACTAAAATTATAATTAATACTAGTAAAATAGAAAATCTAGAGGTATATAAATAGTTTTCTAAATTTAATAGTTAAAATTTTTAAAAAAATAGCTAAAGGTATAGTAGTAGTAGTATATAAATTAGTATTAATATAAAAATAGATTACTAAGTTTTAAATAGTAAATAAAACCTCTATATAATATTAATTATATAAAAAAAAGTATATATAGTATATAAGAGTACTTATAGTTAAAAAGAACTAGTAACTAGCTATTCTATAAAAGTTTAGAATACGTAATAATAATAAAAAGATAAAGATAAAAATATATACTAAAGGAGATAAATTAACCTAATAATAATATAGAAACTATAGTAAGCCTAGATATAATAAAATAACTTACTAGAAGCCTATAAATATAGATTCTAAATAGATTAGTCTATTATAATTTCTAATAATTATTTATAGTAGTTATATACTATTATATATAGTATAGACTTTAGTAAAGTTTTAGTAAAATAACTAGCTTATTTAGGTAGCCAGCTCGCTTATAGAGTATATTAGTATTTTAAAATAAAGAATTTATTTCTATTTATAATAAAATTTTTTAGTAGTTTATATTTAGAAAATAATATACTATCTATTTTATAGACTAGTTTTTTTACTATTATAAAATCTTTTATAGGTTTAAATTTAGTTACTTTTATAAGTTTATATACTATTACTATAATAGTATTATATATATATTTTATTTCTAGTTATAGTAATTTTAAAATTTTTATAATAAAATCTATTATTATACTTTATTATAGTTATTTTATTACTAGAAATAATTATAGGAGTTTATAAAGCTTATATTTCTTAGACTTATTTTTTTAATATATTAAATAATTACTTATTTCCTATATAACTAATTATTTAAACTTAGAGATAATAAGTTTATTCGCGATATAGTATATTATTTCTTTAATACCTAGATATTTCTATTCCTTTAATTTATATAATCTTTTAATTAGAATAGATATATATTCCTTATTAATAATAATTTACTATTAGTAGTCTTATCTAGTTTTATTAAAACTATATTTAAAGAGGTTATATTTTTATTTTTATTTTTTATAAAATTTCTAGTATTTCTAAAAATTTTATATTTTTAATTTTATATACCTTAGACTAGCTATTTTTACCTTAATTTTAGTTAGTTATATTTAAGTATACTATTTCTATATTTATATAGTATTATATTATATAATTTAATTTAATTTTTAGTTAAGTCTAATTATTTATTTAAAGTATCTACTATACTATTAAGGGTTCTAGGTTAATAGTAAATTATAAAGTTAAAGTTTATAAAAAATTCTATTTATTATACCTATTATTAGTTAAGTTTTTTTATTAATATAAAGCTAGTAAGATTCTAATAATCTATTTATATCTTAACCTTAAAATATACTCTAGTAAACTAGACTTTCTATTATTTAAAAATATCTACTATAACTAGTAATTTCTTATTATAAATATTATAGTTTAGTTCTACTTTTAAGAATTTTTAAAAATAATAAAATACTAGTTTCTATTTTCTATTTTTATATAATTATAAAAAGATTACTTCTAGTATATAGTTTAATATATTTATTTTAACCCTAACTAGTTTTTTAGAATTAAATATTTATAGAAGAGGGGCTATAAGGAATATTATTTATAATTTTTTAAATACCTTTATTTACTTTTTTTAGATTAACTATATAACTTTATTATTACTCTTTTTTATAAAATCTATTAATAGTATAGTAGTTTTAGAATAATTCTTTATAAACTTCTAGTAGAAGTTAGTAAATTCTAAAAAAAACTAAATATTTTTTATTAACTTAGGGATTAGTTATTTCTATATAGTAGTAATCTTTTTTAGATTTATAAATATACCTTTTTATAAGATAATAAATTTTAAATACTTTATTTTAGTAATATAGAACTTATATTTATTTAAATAGAAAAGTAACTAATATATATTATAGAGATTTACTATAAGATAGGATAACTTAATAAAGTAGAAGAATAAAAAGGTATATTATACTTTACTAATATATAAATAAAGGAAGAAGTAACTAATACTTTTTTATTTTTTTAAATATTTCTTTTATATATCTAATATATTCTTTTAATATTCTAGTAGAGTAAATAAGTATATTATTAAAATATATTATATATAATATATCTAAATACTTATATAATATTTTATTAATAACTACTTAAAATATTATAGGGATATTTATTAATATAAATAGTATAATCTAGTATTTATAAAAATTATATCTAGTTCTAAATACTATTTTTTATTTATATTCTTTAGTAATTTATATATAATAATATCTATTATATATATTAAATTTTATAAACTATTTAATTCCTTAGAATTAATTTATAAGCTCTATAATTAAAAGTAATAAGTACTAGTTTTTAATTATAGTATTATTTAGTTATTTATAATTTATATAGAGTTATAATTTACTTTTTTCTTAATTATCTATAGAATTAAAAAGGCTATAGAATTATAACTTTTTTAAATATATTTTTATTTTAGATTCTTTTATAAATACTTTTATATTTCCTTTTTCTAGTTTATTAATATAGACTTTAATTATTCTAGTTATAGTTTTATATCTTTTTCTAGAGGTATTTTATAATTCTATTTTTAGTAATCTAGTAGTTTTTGCTTTTTAACTTTTTTAAAGAGTTCTATATACTTTTTATATTTTAGTAGAATTATTAATAATTTCTTTATAATCTAGAGATTTAGATATTATATCTAGATAATTTATATTTATTCTAGATTTTCTTTTAGAATTTTAGTAATTTTAGTAGCTAAAATCCTTTTAGTTTTTTTCTTTCTAATCTATTTAATTTAAGTTTCTAGGGTTTTTAGCCTTACTTCTTATAAATACCTTATACTAGTAACTTTTAGTATTAGTTCTTAGTTATATATTATTTATCTTTTCTAGTTAATATTAAGATTATATATTAATAACTACTTATAATTTATAATAATTTCTAGACTTTTTATATCTATTATAGTAAAGTTATATTAACTTTTAAATTCCTTAATACTAATTAGTAATAGTATTATTTTAAGGTATAACTAGTTTTTACTATACTCTTAAAAAAATATCTTATTTATTATTTCTAATTAGACTAGTTCTATTTTATTTTAATAGAGTAGATTATATTTTTTTATTACTTTAGATAAAATTAGATATTTAGTATTACTAGAATTTATTAATACTTTTACTTAGAATTTTTAATTATAATTTATTTTTCTATTTATAATACTATTATTTTACTATTTCTAAATACCCTATAAGTTTTAAAAATACTTTTACTAGTTTAGCTTATTACTTAGTAATATTTTAATTTTTTAATTTAGTCTAGATTTTATTATAAATTCCTATATATATATATTCTTTATATAGTAGATAGTTATTATATTATAATTCTTTTAGGTATTTTTAAATTTTCTTTATATATCTTTTCTATTTACTTTTATAATTTAACTAAAAATTCTTTAGATATTTCTAGTATATATATATCTATTAGTACTCTATTTTTATTTTTATTTAAAATTTTTTTTTATTTATTTTATTCTAGTATTATAGATATTCTATAATTAGGTATTTATAAAATAGTATAAGTTTATAGAGGTCTTTATTATATTTACTAGTAATTTTCTTTTTTTTACTAAGGTATTTTAGATATTCTCTTATTTAATTATATTTCTTTTAGATAATTTTTTATATATATTTATAGTTATCCTCTTAAAGATAGGTATTATTATTATATTTATAAGGTTTTTTTAAGGTTTCTAAATATTTTTCTATTAGTTAGTATTCTACTATATACTTTTATTACTAATATATTAAATAGTATTATAGATAATACTTATATTATTCTAGACTACTATAATACTATTTCTATTCTAGAAAATTATAAATATAGTATAATTTTATTATATACTTCTTTTTAAATAATCTTTTATACTCTAGTTTCCCTAGTATTTAGGCTATAGTATTTTTTCCTTATTAATAGTAATTATATTCTATATAGTTATAATACTACTATTTAATTATAGAGTAATTATTATTTATTTAAATTTACTATACTAGGGCTATTATTAGTTTTTATTTATATTTTACCTATTTATAAATATAATATATATTTATTTCTATAATCTTAATTTTATAATTATAATTTAAAATAAAATATTTTTCTTTTCTATATATCTAGTACTAATTCTATAAAATCCTTATAGTAATATTTTTTTTATTTATAATTTTCTAGATTTCTTTTAGTACTTTATTTTTAGATATCTAGAACTTTAGACTCTTTATCTAAATTATTATAGTAAGGTAGTAGTAGGGTTCTAGGTTTTAGTATTACTATAACTATTTATATTATTTAGACTTATTTATTTTAAAACTTTTTAGTTAGATATTTAGTTCTAAAGTATTTTTTTTTCTATAGTTTAGGTATACTCTATTTTTAAAGTATTATTATTAGATTTTATTTTATTTTTTTATAGTTAGGGGTTTTTTATTCTTTATATAGGCCTTATCTTTTATAATAATATTCCTATCTTAGTTTTAATATTTCTTTCTAGAATATTATATATTTACTTTAGACCTATATACTATTTTTTTTTTCTTTTAAGTTATTATTTATATAGGCGATTAGCTATTTATATAACTAATTTAATTATATTTTCTAGACTCTTAGATTTATTATAATAAATAAATTTATTCTTAATAAATTCTTTTAGTCTATTATAGTATATTATCTAGAGTAGAATATTATTCTAATTAATTTTTACTTAAAACTATTTATATATAGTTAAGTATTTACTAATAAATCTAGTTTATTTAAGATATTAAATAAATTATTTTAATTACTATTTCTTATCTACTTCTTTAAATATAACTTAAATTTACTTTTTAAAACTATTTTAGATTTTAAAAACTTTTTTAGTTTTTATATTCTATTTCTTTAGTATCTCCTTATACTCGAAATAGTTTTTAATTAGAGGGTATAGCTATTCTATAGCCTTCCCTATTATATATATTCTAATAACTAAGATTTTTACTTAATTAGTTTTAAATATATAGTTATTATAATAGTAGTATAATTCTATATTTATTAGAAAGGTTTTAAATCTAGCTTTTTCTCTATTATAGAGTTCTAGGACTTTAAAATTAACTCTAGGTATCTATACTACTAGTACTACCTAGACTAGTTTATAGTTTATAAATTCTACTAATTACTTCTAGAGTTATTAAATTTTATTAACTTATATTACTAATACTATAGCTAGGTTTATTATAAAATCTAAAACTAAGTTTCTAGTTATAACCCTAAATACTACTAATCTAAATTTATATTTTTAAGATTATTTAAGAATTAAAATATAATATAGATAATATAAAAAGATTAGTAAATATTCTATATAATAATAGAATACTATTTAATAATACTAAGAGAAAACTAAGTATTTATAGTTATATAAACTATTTTAATAAAAGTAAACTATTTCTAAATAATATTTTAAATTAACTATAAAGAATAGAAAATATTTAAAGAATATTTTTAACTATATACTAGTTTTCTAATTCTTTAATATTCTAGTATTTTATTATAATTCTAGAATTTTCTATAGTCTCTAGAACTTTTTTATAATATAAAACTTTTTTATTATTCTATTAAAATCTAAATATCCCTAGAATTTTTTATATATATAGAACTTTATTATATAATATTAATTCTTAGTAATTCTAAAGAATAATACTTTATTTTTTATTATTAGTATTATTATTTATTATATTATTTTTTATTAATATTTTATTATAGGCCTTTATACTTATAATATATAACTAATAAGACTAAAGATATATAAAACTATATTATTAAAAAGAAAAATAATCTAGACTTAATAGATTTTTTACTTATAAAGAGCTTTTTCTATTATTATTAAAAGAAGACTATAGAATTATAAAACTTATTTAAGTATATATATAAAATATAGAATAAGTAAAAATATAAATAAAAAAAATAAATACTAAATAAATTCTATATTTTATTATTATTAAGTATATTACTAACTCTAGAAATAGATATTATATTAAAACTTATAATATATATAAATAATAGTATATAGTTTTCTTTTCTCTTATAAATAGTAGTAATATTTAATAAGGTATATAGTATATTTTATTTTATTTTTTATTATAAGGTATATAGGCTAGATATATATATATCTTAATATTAGTAACTATTATTATTATTATTATTATTATTATAATTATTATTATTATTATTATTATTATTATTATTATTATTATTATTATTATTATTATTATTATTATTATTATTATTATTATTATTATTATTATTAT
>MU001502.1:982845-1014220 GCA_010093485.1 Karstenula rhodostoma CBS 690.94
TTATTATTATTATTATTATTATTATTATTATTATTATTATTATTATTATTATTATTATTATTATTATTATTATTATTATTATTATTATTATTAGTAATTAGAGAAAGTTTAGATAAAAAATATAGTATATATAGAAATAATATAAAGTAATATAAATTACTAAAAATATATAATAGAATAATTTAAATAACTCCTTTTATTAGTTTAAATCCTAATCTAGACCTATAGAACTATATAATATACTTATAATAAAAAAAAAAATTTTATTTTTTTTTAATATTTATTTTATATATTTTTATACTTTTTTAATTATTAGTATAATACTAACTAATAGTTATTTAATACTAACTCTTCTTATTTATATTTATTAATATTTTTAACTTTTATTTATAACTTATAGCTTATAATTTATAGCTTAGTATATTACTCTATTACTATTACTATTATTATTAATATTACTTATCTATTATTATTATTAATATTATCTATATTATAGAGATTTACTATAAGGTAGGGTAATTTAATAAAGTAGGGGGGATAAAAAGGTATATTATACTTTTACTAATACACGAATAAAGGGGAACTAAAAAAGTGGCTAAGGCGTGTCTAGTATCTATATATAAACTAATTAAAAAGGATATAATAATATTATCTATTTATTATTATTATTAATATTATCTATTACTTTCTTATATATTTTATAAAACTATTACTATTTACTCTATATTTATTAACTATATAGATTATTTTAATTTAATTATAATTATTTTTATTATAAAGTTTAGCTTCTTTTAACCCTTAGAAACTATTATAATTAGCTCTTACTACTTACTAGTAAAGTCCCTATTTCTAGTTAACTACTATAGAGATAATTCTACTCTAGATTAGTAATACTATATATATATATATATAAGAAATTTACTAATAGACTCTATAATTATATAGTTTATAGCTATAACTTATAATATTTATATACTAGATTAATTATTATACTAATAGAGGTTAACTTACTAGATAATATATTAAATTTTATAATATATATAATTAGATATATCTAGATTACTAATAGACTTACTATTAGTATATACTATATTATATTTATTACTAAGAATTAGTTTCTTATTATTATTAGTTATTTTAATAAAATAGAATATAATATAGGTTTTTTTTTATAAAAGTTAATTTTTATATATAATATTATAAGTTACTTATTACTAATAGGTAATTTCTCTTTTATATTCTTTTTTAAATTATAATATTATTAATATTTTATAATATTCTTAATATTTTATAACTTCTCTATAATTATATATTAGATATTAGTAAATAAGAAGTATACTACCCTATTAGTATTATATAATATTATAGTATTATAGTATTATTATATTATATAATATATATAAGTAGATTACTACTTAGTTAATTAAGTCTAATATTATAGGCGCCCTTTTTTCTCTTTTATTATAAATAGTACTATTTTTTAGAGCTATTTAATAGAACTATATAGTACCTTTAAATATTTCCTTATTACTAGATAGTTATAATTATAACTTTATATTAAAAAAAAAAAAAAAAAAAAAATCCTTTTATTTAAAAGGGGGGTAATTATAATAAATATATATATAGATTATTAAATCTAAAATTAATTATAAGTAATAAAAATAGAATTTTAATTTATATCTATTTATTATATTATATTTATTAAAAAGAAATTTAGTTACTATATTATATAGATAACCTAAATAGGTATACTAATTCTATCCCTATCTACGTTTTAATTATCCCTACTTAATTATAATCTATATTTTAACTATTTCTATTCTAACTTCTATTTAGAATTTATATAATTCTAATCTAATCTATATTTAAATATAAATATATCTAATCTATTAAATATAATACTTTATAAGCTTAAATAAACTATAGTAAAACTTAATAAATAAACTTTATAGGGTACTAAAATATAAATATTTTAAATAATTTATAAATTATAAATTTTTCTCCTCTAGTAGGGTTTATTTATATAAAGGCCGAGTATATATTTTTTATAAATATAAAAATATCTAATCTATTTACTAGTCTATTTAAAATTACCTTATATAAACCTATTTATATTTATTATAAAAAAAGATAAATTATAATAACTATATATAAATTACTATAAATTTAATAATATTATAATTAAGAATATATATCTACTATCTAATATTATAGAACTAAAAGATTAACTTTTTTTTTTTTTTTTTTTTTAATAAGGAAATATTTAGAGATACTATATAGTTCTATTAAATAGCTTTAAAGAATAGTACTATTTATAATAAGAGAGAAAAAAGAGTATCTATAGTACTAGACTTAATTAATTAAATATTAATTTACCTATATATATTATATAATATAGTAATACTATAATACTATAATACTATATAATACTAGTAGAATAGTATATTCCTTATTTACTAATACCTAATATATAATTATAGAGAAGTTATAAAATATTAAAAATATTATAATTTAAAAAAAAATATAAAAAAGAGATTATCTACTAGTAATAAATAATTTATAGTATTATATATAAAGGCTAACTTTTATAGAAAAAAATTTATACTATATTCTACTCTATTAAAATAGCTAATAATAATAAATAACTAATTTTTAATAATAAATATAATATAGTATATACTAATAGCGAGCCTATTAGTAATCTAGATATATCTAATTATATATATTATAAAATCTAATATATTATTTAGTAAGTTAATCTCTATTAGTATAATAATTAATCTAGTATATAAATACTATAAATTATAATTATAAACTATATAATTATAGAGTTTATTAGTAAGTTTCTTATATATATATATATATATAATATTACTAATCTAGAATAGAATTATCTCTATAGTAATTAACTAGAAATAGGAACTTTACTAGTAAGTAGTAAGAGTTAATTATAATAATTTTTAAGAGTTAAAAGGAGCTAGACTTTATAGTAAAGATAATTATAATTAAGTTAGAGTAATCTATATAGTTAATAAATATAGAGTAAATAGTAATAACTTTATAAAATATATAAGAAAATAGTAGATAATATTAATAATAATAATAGATAGATAATATTAATAGTAATAATAGATAAATAATATTAATAGTAATAATAAATAGATAATATTAATAGTAATAATAAATAGGTAGTATTAATAGTAATAATAATAGTAATAAGATAAGCTATAAGCTATAAACTATAGATAAAAATTAAGAATATTAATAAGTATAAATAAGAAAAGTTAGTATTAAATAACTATTAGTTAGTATTATACTAATAATAATAAAAAGTATAAAAATATATAAAATAAGTATTAAAAAAGAATAAAAAGTTTTCTTTTATTATAAATATACTATATAGTTCTATAGGCCTAGATTAGAATTTAGGCTAAGATTAACTCTTATAAATAAAAATATTTACTATAATAAATTTATAAAATAAATACTATTTTATTTATATTAAAAAAAATAATAAATAGAAAATAGTATTTAGAATATACTATAAACTATTCTAATATAAAATTATATCTTTTAAACTTACTAATATACTAATAATCTTTTAAGTACTTATTAATAATATTTTATATAATTACTTAGATATCTTTATTATTACCTATATAAAAAATATTCTAGTATTCTTAAAAAGTAAAAGTAATTATATTATATATATATATATATAAAAATAATTTTAAAAGTACTAAATAGAACTTATTTATATATTAAACTAAAGAAGTATAAATTTTATATTTAAAAACTAGAATTTTTAGAATATATAATTAGTATAGAAGAAATAGAAATAGTATTTATTAAAATTAAATAGATTAGAATCTAGCTAATTCTAAAATTAGTAAAGAATATCTAAAAAGTTTCTAAATTTTATAAATTTAACTAATAATTTATTAAGAACTTCTCTAAAGTTATAGTACCCTTAATAAACCTTATAAAAAAAATATACCTTTTAAATAAATAAATAAATATAGAATATTATTCTAACTCCTTAAAATAATATATATTATAAAACTAGTTCTAGTCTACTTTAGAAATAAAGAACTATTAAAAATTAAAATTAATATAAATAATTTTATTTTAGTATAGTATTAGGTATAGTATAAAGAGGAAGAAATATAAAAAAATAAATTTAAATTATTTTAATAAAAGTCTATTATATAAAGTCTTTTTTTTCTCTTTTATAATAAATTATTAAAATAAATATTATTTAGTTTTTTTATTTCTACTAAGTTTTTTTTTTATAATAGTCTATTAGATTTACTATTCTTTTAATTTTATATTATTAACTAATTTTTATATTATATTTTTCTTTTTTTTTTTAAAACTTAGCCTCTAAACCTTTTAGCTACTATATTATTCTAACTAATCTTTAACCCTATATATTTTATTTTATTTTAATTTATTTATCTATTTTCTTTTAATTATTTATTATTCTTTTTAAGATTTTATTTAATCTTTTATTTACTTACTTAATATCTTAATATCTACTAGCCTTTTTAGTAAATTATAATTATATCTAATAGTCTATTACTTTTTTATTTTTTAAAATAAAATAACTAAAGTTATTTACTAGTATTTTATATATTAGATAGTAATAATATAGAGATTTATAATTTATAAATAGCTTTTATTTTCTTTACTAAGCTCTATTAAAAAGCCTATACTTAATTCTAAAATATATAATTATTAGATTATAGACTACTTAAAATAGTATATAATTTAATAGTAGTTAATAACTACTATCTACTATAATTAATAGTAAAGGACTATTAATAGTAGCTATTACCTACTATTTACTATAATTAATAGTAAAGAACTACTATATACTATTACTAGTAGTATAAAAGATAGCTAGAATATTAAAAAAAACTTAGTATATAGAATACTAACTTAGAGCCTTTAGTTTAACTAGATATAAAAGGATTAATTATTATTTTTAATTTAACTTTATTTATAGTTTACTATAACCTATTATTATTTATAGTAAATCTAATAATTAAGAGTTTTACTATTTTAATTAAACTAATAAAATAGTTTTATTAATTCTTTATAATTTAATTATAATCCTTATAGACTATATAAACTATATCTAATAACTATACTAGCTTTAAATATAATATAAGTTATTTAAGGTATAGAAGTTTATAAACCCTAATAGTAATATAACTTCTAGAATAAAACTAATTTTATTATTACTACCTAAAATTAATATATACTAGTTAAGTATAATTCTAGTAAATAGCTTATATAATATCTTTAAACTACTAAAACTAATAAAACTATTAGACCTTTTAATAATAGACTAGAAGGTATATTAAAAGGATTTTAAATACTATAAAATATACTTTAAAGTATATAAAATATATAATTAAAAATATTAAAAAAAGAAGGCTAGCCTTAAAAAGGTAGTATTTTATCTATAATTAACTATATTATTATACCTATAATATAACTATTATTAATCTAGATAAATAATTTAATAATAGATTAAGTCTTTTATAAAATTAATTAGTATAGATAAGGAAGATAAATAAAATAAAATAAGAGTTTAATACCTATAAACCCTTAAACTAATAAGACTACTCTTAAACTAGAATATATAGCTAATAGAATATAATTATATAACTATTAAAACTAAAATAAATAAAGTTAGTAAAGTATAGTCTATATATAATATAATAAAAAACTTTCTAGTTATAATTATAAAAGTTATACTAATATAAGGAACCTTTTTTTAAAAAAATAGATACTAAGATATAAATATAAATAGAAAGGAAATAATAAAATACTTCTAAAAATATATAGTTATTCTCTACCTATTTAAGGGTAAATAGTAAAGGGATATTTTTACTACTATAGAATTATCTCTTACTACTAGTAGTAAATTTATTCTAGATACTAATAGGGATATCTTTTATACTACTAAAATTATACTATCTAAATAGGGAAAACCTTATTAAAAATAAATCTTTAGCTAATATACTATATTTAAGTAGTTTTTAAAAAAAAATATAATAGTAGTTAAAGGCCTAAAATACCCTATTTATAAATAATACTATAGTTTTTAAAACTATTACTATACCTTTCTAAGTTAAATATTAGACTAGTTTAATTTTTAATCTAGCTTTAGTACTATAGTTAACTATAGAATATAGAATAACCTAGAGCTCTAAAAGAGTTTAAAGAGGGCTAAAAGATTATAAACTTAAATATCTAGAATTAAATAATTATATATATTTACTCCCTTTTAAATTATAAAAACTAATACTAATAAGTAACTAAAAGGAAAATAGATTATTAGAATTCTAGTAAGTTTTAATACTATATCCTTTTATATAAATCTAAATAATTACCTACTATATAATTTATTAATATTTAATTTAGATATAACCTACTATATCTATAATAATATTAACTAAATAGTTTTACTTAGATAACTAATACTAGGAGACTTTATATAGGTAAAAAATATATAAATTTAAATATAAGAGTATAGAACTATTTATTTTAAATTATAGAGTAGTACTATTATATAAAGTATATATAATAATTATATAATTAAACTAGATAATATTATATACTATCCTAACCTCCTCTATAATCTAGTATTATTCTAATTATTTAGAAAATAAGGCCTCTAGTAAAATATTAAATTAAAGCTAATAGTAATTAAATAAGCTAATAATATAATAATAGTAGAGCTCTAAAAATTATATAAATAATAGGTACTAGAGTATAGACCTATAGAATAAATAGATAATAGTAGTAAAATACTACTAATTATTACCCTTAGCTATTTAGAGTAGCTATCTAATTAAAATATAAATAATAATATAAACTTTACTATATATAAAGTTAATTTAAGTACTAAATAAAAGTTAAGAACTACTAATATAATAATATAGTATAAATATCTAGACTACTTAAAATCTAATATACTAAAATATCTTATTTTATAATTTAAGGGGGTATATATTATAGAAATATCTATAGTAAAGTATAATACCTATAAATAAGCTAAATTAAAATAATAAATTAAATAAAAACCTTACTAGACTAATAAAGGACTAGATAAATATATAGTAATTAACTTTTATAATTATAAGATATAGAGCTTTAATAAAAAAAAAAACTAAATACTTATTACTAATTAGTACTTAGATTTTATATAGAACTTTTATTTTAAAGATAACTATCTAGCTAGAATAATTATTAGACTACTAAGTAAATTTATAACCTTTATAAAGATATAATTCTTAGTTACTATAAAAATTTTTAAGTCTAATAATAAAATTTTTACTATAAAAATAGATATTAAGTACTAGTATATAAACTAAGGTATTAGAATCGAGTCTTTAGTACTAGATATATAAGCCTAAAATAGTAGAGCTAAATATTTAGGGGGTATTATAAAGGAGAAAGCTTATATAATATAATTTAATATAAATCTACTATAAAAAATATAGCCTAAAATTACTAGAGCTATAGTATACCTATATAACTAAATACTAAACTATAAGAACTAATAGTATTTACTCTATAAAATATTCTTTATAATAGTTATACTCTATAATAAAATAGTAACTTAACTTTAAAAACTAAATCTAGTATATTTTAAAGTATATAGATATAAGATATTTATAATAACTAATAATATATAATATAAAAAAAGTAAATTATAAAGACTTAATTCTAAAGTATAGATTAAATATCTAGTTAATTACTAGTTTATAAATATATAGCGCGTATAAATTCTATTACTATTAAAAATAATAAATATTTATAATATTATATTTAATAAAAATACTATATTTAGTAATATCTAGAAGAAGCTTATAGATAATCTAATATATAGTACTCTAGAAGAGATTATAATATAGATCTAAATAGTAAAACTACTACCTATACTAATAAACTAACCTAAAATAACCTCCTTCTATAAGGATAAAATAATTATAATAAATTATAATAAACTATTATATAGTAATAAAGATATACTAGAATATATAAAAGAAAGGAAAAATAACTATATTTATTTAATATTACTAGTAATATTATTACTAGTTATACTACTTATCTAACTTATAATAAGTAATAGTAGTAACTAGTAACTAATAGTAGCTAAGCTACTATCTAAAGTAAAAGTTAATAATAATAGCTAACTACTATTAATAGTTAATTAAATAAAAATAATACTATAGATAACTACTTTTCTAGTAGGTATCTAAATAGAATATATAGGTATCTACTAAGAAATAGAGCTTTATAAGGCTTAAATAAAGTAAATACTTATAAAGGATCTTAAGCCTTATTATAGTTAATTCCTACCTATACTAATAATCTAAACGAAACTAGAAGATTATCTAATAAAAAAACTATTTAAAAAAGCTAAATAAGTTTACCTTAATAGTTACTAATAAATAAAATTATAGTTAGAAGTAGAATAATTTCTAATTAAATAAGTAGGCTATTAAATACTAGACTATATATAGATATATACCTATAAACTTAATAAGTACTATTAATTTCTAAAGTATAAAGTTTAACTTATTATTTATAATAATTAATAGAAAAATATTACTTTATAAAATATCTATATAATAACACTAGTAAATTAATTATTCTAAATACTTATAGTAATAGTAGCTAGATATAACCTTAAGTTTAAATAATATAATATTACTAATATATTTATTTATATAAAACTTAATAAAGAAGTTTATATAAAAATATCTATAGAGTACTAAAAATAAGAGATAATTCTTAGACTTTAGAAGGTATTTTATAGCCTATAAATATTATCTAAACTCTAATAATAAGAATTTATATTAATTCTAGAAAAACTTAGGTTTATAACTATACTATATAAGTTCTACTATATTATTAAGAATAGAATTATTATTTTCTTCTATATAAATAATATTATTATTATATACTATAGAAATAAAAAAAAAAAATAGATAAAACTATAAAGCTTTTATAATAGAAATATATAATAACTAGAGGAGATAATTTTTAATAATTTCTAGATATAGAGGTAATTTAAAAATAGAACTAGTATTTTATATAACTATTCTAATTCTTATATATAGAGAAAATTTAATAACTATTTAATAAAAATAACTACTAATATAATATACTTATAGCTAGAGTAGAATTAAAATCTAGAATAGGTCTATTCTCTCTATTAGAGATTAATAAATATTAGTAAAAGATTAAATTTCTTTTATTTATAGTAGTTATAATATAACTAGATATTATATTTACTATATTATAATTAATAAGATTCTTATTAAATCTAGAATAGGTATACTATAATATAGCTAACTAAGTTTTTTTTTACTTATTAGTTACTAAATAGAAGACCTTATAGCTTAGAGATAGAGACTATCTCTAGATAGCTAGTAATATTTTATTTACTAATAATACCCTTAATAGAAAAAGCTTCTAAGAATATACTATTAAGCTATTTAATAGATTTATTATCTAGAAAATAAATAAATAAGATATAATTATAATATTAATAATAGAAATAGAATTTCTTACCTTTTTATAGGTAGTAAAGGAAGCCCTCTATATTTTAAAACTATTAAAGGAACTAGAGATTAAATTATCTAGTCTAATAATTATAATATAGTATAATAATAAATAAATAATCTAGCTAGTAACTAAAAAGGTATTAAAATTCTAAACTAAGCTATAGTATATTAATATATATAACTACTAGCTAAAATAAAAAATCTCTATAGAAAGAATTATAATTAAAGGCTAATATTAGTTAGTTACCTCTTTATTTATTTATTTAGAATCCTTACTTTACTAAGTTAAGTTTATTTAATTACTATCTTTCCCTAGAACTAGTTATTAAGATCTATTAAAAGCTACTAATTATAGTTAAATACTAGTTAACTTTATATTATAATCCTTATTACCTTATTCTATTATTAATATAATACTAAGTTTCTATACTTAGTATTTTATAACTAAATATACTATATACCCCTAATATTCTATTTTTAAATACTAACTCTATATAGCTACTATTTCTATCTTTTATTTTATTTTTTATCCTTTATCCTTTATATATTACCCTATAAGCTCTATACTTAAGGCTTAGAATAGAATAGGACTTAGAACTTTACCTATACTACTATACTATATAGGATTTCCTATATTTAGTAGATACTTACTTTATTTATTATCTCTACTATAAACTTTTTATTCTCCTTAGTTTCCTCTTTATTATTATAGTAATTTTATATACTCTATATTTTCTATTACTATAGTATATATTTATAGCTACTAGTTATTAAATATTATATTACTAGCTAATCTAGTTTATATAGTATAAGTATTTTCTTTATATTTATATATATAACTTTAGATTCTAGCTAGCTCTTAATTTTATAAATATTATAATTCTTATCTATTATTACTATTATTATTTAAAATTCCTTATTATATTCTATAGTTATATTATAGGTATTAGTTATTATTATTATTTCTAGATAGATAGTAGGGAATAGGTATATTTCTACCTATATAGGTTTATTAATTAGGTTAATTCTAAAATATAAGTAATATATTAGTAAGCTTAAAAACTATAAATAGAATATTATACTATTAAGTAGAATTTATATACTAGGAATAGGTATTTTACTTATATTCTTTTCTTTTTTTATATATATATTATTAATAACTAATAGAGTATAAAATAGAAAAAAGTAATATAGGTAGTAATACCTACCTATATATATTTTTCTCCTAGTTTTAATAAAAACTATCCTTTTTATCTATTAATAACTCTTTATTATTAAAATTCTTATATATTAGTAGATATATACTAAGTCTATTTAGAGTTAGTATTATACTAGTTCTATTTTAGCTAGTTTAGTACTATACCCTTTCTAGTTAGCCTATATATAAATACTAGATATATTTTAACTACTTTTTTAGTCCCCTTTTATTTATATATTAGTAAAGTATAATGTGCCTTTTTATCCCCTCTATTTTATTAAGTTACCCTACCTTATAGTAAATCTCTATAATATAATTAAATATTTTAAATTAAATAAAATAATTACTAATAGACTTATAAAAGTACTTCTAGTTAATAAATAAAAAGGTTTTTTTAATTAATTTAGAATAGTTAATATAGTTAGCTTAGAGGTAATAACTACTATACTACTTAAAGAGATTTAAAACTACCTATAATATATATTCTAACTAACTACTCTAATTATTTAGTTTAAATAATATAAGTATACTAAGTTAAAAGAATATATTAGATTATAAACTACTTAGAATAGTATATAATTTAATAGTAATTAATAATTACTATCTACTATAATTAATAGTAAAGGGCTATTAATAGTAATTATTATTTACTATTTACTATAATTAATAGTAAAGGATTACTATATACTATTACTAGTAGTATAAAAAATAACTAGAATACTAAAAAAGATTTAATATATAAAATACTAACTTAGAGTCTTTAGTCTAGCTAGATATAAAAGGATTAATTATTATTTTTAATTTAATTTTATCTATAGTTTACTATAACCTATTATTATTTATAGTAAATCTAATAATAATTCTTTAGAATTTTTTAATTTTTTTTTTTTTTAAACTTAGCCTTAACTTTTTATTAATTATTAGATCTATAGTAAATAATAATAGATTACTATAAACTATAAATATAGATAAGTTAGTTATATATTATATAATTATATAAATTATTATAATTAATTATTATTTTAAGTCTAGCTAAAATATACCCTTAAATAGTACCTTAGTACCCTATACTAGTTTTAATAGTATAAAATATTCTAGTCTCTCCTTTTATACTTACTATCTACTACTACTAGTAGTTACTATAACTTACTATAATAGTAAGTATACTATACTATAGGTAATAATATATATATATAATCTAATATACCCCCTTAGTTTAGTACCCCTAGACTATCTAAGCTAGATTATAAGTAATAGTTTAAAATACTTAGTAAAGATAGTTTTAGATTTCTTTAAATAGTATAGTATTTATTACCTCTTAATTTTCTATATTAACTAATCTAAGCTAGTTAAGAAAGTTTAGTTATTTATTTACTAGTAGTATCTTTATAAGTCTATTAGTAATTATTTTAGCTAACTTAGTATACTTAATAGTAATTATTTCTATAGAGACTTCTTATTATAGCTAATAATTATAGATATTAATATATTAGAGCTTAGTCTAGAGTTTTAATATTTTCTAAGTTACTAAGTAAATTATTTATTAATTATTATATTATATTATAATTATAGAACTAGATAATATAATTCTAAGCTCTTTTAATAATTTTAAAATATAGATAGCTTCCTTAGCTACCTATAATAGGGCGAGTAGTTCTATTTCTATTATAGAGGTAGTAATAGTATTTTATTTATTTACCCTCTATACTATTAGGCTATTAAATAACTTAATTATATAGCTCTATAAGCTTTTCCTATTAATTATATTATTAGTAAATAAGGTATTACTAGTAATCTAGAGGTATAATCTATCTCTAAGCTATAGACTCTTATATTTAGTAACTAAGAGATATAATAATACTCTATTAGTAATATTTTAATATACTTAGTCTAGATTTAATAGAAACTAGGCTAGCTATAATATAGTAAAAGTAATATCTAGTTATATTATAACTATTATAAATAATAGTAATCTAATCTTTTATTAATACTTATTAATCTCTAATAGTAAGGCTAGACCTTTTTAAAATTTAAGCTCTATACTAGCTATAGGTATATTATAGTAGTAATTAGTTTTATTTACTAGTTATTAGATCTTCTTAATATATAAGATCTATAATAATTATATAAATTACTAATCTTATTTTTAAATAATCTCTATACTAAGAAACTATTATAGATTATTTCCTTTAATTATAGTATATTTTTATTTAAGTAGCTCTACTATTTTAGTTACTACTACCTCCTTTATTTAGTAATAAATAATAATAATAATATTATTTATATAAAAGAAGATAATAATACTATTCTTAATTATATAGTATAGTTTATATAGAATTATAGTAAAATCTATACCTTTAAATATTATAGTAAATTTTTTCTACTATAGCTTAGGCGAGATTTAGAGTCTATAGAGGGCCTTTTATAATTTAAAAATTATACCTCTCTTTTAGTACCCTATAGGTATCCTTATATAGACTTTTTAATTAAGTGTTATATATATAAATATATTAGTTATATTATATTATTTTAGTTTAAGGTTATACCTAGTAGCTATCGCTATAAGTATATAGAATAATTAATTAACTAAAGTTATTATATAGGTATTTTATAAAGTAATATCCTTTTACTAGTCTCCTTATATAACTAGTTAAGCCTTATACTTTAGAAATTAATAGTATTTATTAAGTTTATAGGTATATACCTATATATAGTTAAGGATTTAGTAACCTACTTATTTAATTAGTCTCTATAGTATTTCTATCTATAAGTTTATTTATTAATAGTTAGTAAGGTATTTATATTTAGCTTTTTAAAATAATTTTTTTATTAGGTAATCCTTAAGTCTAGTTTAGATTATTAGTAGTAGTAGTAGCTAGCTTTAATAAGACTTTAATCCTTTTATAAGTATTTATTTTACTTATACTTTATTAAGGTTATAGCCTTTATATATATCTTTATAACCTACTAGAATACCTACTATAAATATAGCTATCTAGGGTATAATCTTTATACTAGCTACTATTAGCTATTTATAGTATAGAAAAGGAGCTCGAATATCCCTTTATTTAGGGAGTGAATTAATTAAATTACTATATAAGAAAAGATTACTAGAAAGGCTAGTTATATACTATACTTATCCTAAATTAGTTTAGTACTTAGGTTAAGGTACCCCTTATCGCGGCTAATTAGAGCTCTATAAACCCTAATATTATTAAGTATTATTTATATTCTTAATATACTCCCTAGGTAAATAGTACTTATTATTTATTTACTAGTAGAATTTAATTATTTAGATTAGCTTTCCTTTTAGAAATATATAGCTTAGACTATAATTTCCTACTTATATTATACTATTATTAGCGTTATAATACTAATTAGTTAGAGTAAGAGTCTTCTAGTACTTAGTATAGTATTTATAAATAGTAGTAGACTTATAACTAGGTATAGTAAGTAATAGTAAATAAGGTAAGAGATTATTATATAGTATAAACTAGTAGAGGTAGGTAAGATAAGAAGGTATCTTTTATATCTTTTAAACTTTTCTTCTTTATCTCTATTATCCTATCTTATAGTATATTCTTACCTTTTACTTTTTAATACTTTATTTATACTTTTTAGATAGCTAATAACACTGCTAAAGCTTATACTACTAAAGCGCTTAAATAAGAATAAAAACTTAAAGCTAAATAAATAGCTACTACTAAAAGATTTACTATAACTCCTTAAATAACTTATTATAGTTACCCTCTTATTTAGTCTACTTTCTATACTTTTAGCTAAGTTCCTCTAATAGTATTATACGCTCCCCTAATTATAGAAGAAGAGTATATTAGGGCTATCTAGCTAATAAGCTACCTTAGCTACTTAATAAGTACCTTAAGTAGTAGGTTAGATAGTTTCTATTATAATATTATAAACTAATAGATTAGATACTACTTTTACTATTATATATACTTATATAAACTAATATAAGCTAAATTCTCTACTTATTTAGTTAAGCTTTACTAATTATTATAGTTTACTATTCTTAGCTATATACGCGATATACTTTATCCTATTCTATAATAATCTAAACTCTAGTATAAGCTTTTTTTATCTTCTTTATTACTTAGATTTTTACTAACTATATATAGGCTCGCGAGATTAATTATTTATAGTAGTATATTTAAGCTATACTAAAGGATTAAAATAAGAATTAAAAAACCCTTTTTATATTTTTATAGAACCCCTACTTAATATCTAGCTCTTTTCCTACTCCCTCTACTCCTATTTCTACTTTACCTACTTCTATCCTACTTTTACCTACTCCTATCCCTACTCTTATCCTTACTTCTTCTACTTCTATCCCTACTTCTACTACTCCTATCCCTACTCTACTTATCTTCTAGTAGGTCTACCCTATAGATAGCTAGGAGGTAGGCTTATAAGAGGCTATATATATTTTTAAGTATAATATACCTACTCCTTATAAGTACTATACTTTATAGTAGCTCTATAAGGTAGGCCTAAGTATTAGTTATTATAGTATAGATTAGTAGTAGCCTAACTTTAATTACTCTAAAAAGTATTTATATAATTATAATAGATTTTTTAAAATTAAGGAATTTCTTATTTATAGTTAGGGTAGCTTTAGATATAGATATTTTAGGCGCTTTAATATATTAGAAGTATAGTAATATATTTAGCTTTATAAGCTTTTTAATTAGATATTTAATATATTTAAGTAAAATAGATTTCTTTTATTTTTCCTTTATTTTTCTTTTATTCTCTAGTTAAAAAGTGCTTTTTATAATTAAATCTAATAAATCTCTACTTACTTTACTTTTTCTATATCTATAATTATAAAACTTATATCTTAAAGGTTAAGTAGCTATATAAATCTTATAAACTACTATTTTAATAGCGCTTTTATTAAACTATCTATAGGTATTTTACTTATTTTAAAATATAAAATTTTAAATAATCTCTTTATATACTCTTATTATAGCTATATATTCTAGATATTAATATAGTAAAGGTATATAGTAATCCTTTTATTTTTTCTAATTACTAGTCTAATTATTTACTAGTTATTATAGTAGATTTACTAGAGTAATCCTAAGTCTAGCGTAAGTTTAGTAAAGAAGTATTTTAAAGCTATTACTTTTTTACTAATATATTCTAGAGTAAGAAGCTTTACTTTTATAATTAAAATTATAATTATACTTTAGTGAGCTACTTTCTATAGAATAGTGCTACTAAATAGTAGAGTAATATACCTATAGAATAATTATCTTATTAGTAGATTATTTATAAAAGATATATCTCTATAAATAAGTAGGTCTAGATTATTATATCTACTAAACTAAATTACTTTCTAGCGCGTCCTATAGAGGTATAGAATTATTTAATTAACTACTACTTTATATTTTATACTTAGGTTAGTAAGGAAAAAGGATAGCTTTAATATAGCGAATATAATATCTAGTTATAGTATAATCGCTATATATAATACTAATCTAACCTTTTCTTAATAATTCTTAATCTACTATAGTAATACTTCGCCTTTACTCTTTTTAAGCTTATTAATTAAGAGAGGAGTAGGTAGGAAGCTACTAGCTTTATAAAGCTTAAATCTTTTTATAATCTTATTAATATATATATTATATATAAGTATAATTATCTAATTATTTTAGTCTCTAATTACTTATACTCTAAGAAACTACTTAACTAGTCCCTTATCTTTAATTTTATATTTATTTATAACCTTATTTTATAGTATTTAAGCTTACTCTCTATAGTTATTATAATATAGAAGTAGTATATTATCTATATAGAATAGTATTAGAATTTTTTAATCTCTAGAAAGGAATAAATAAGGCTCTTCCTTTAAAGCTTTAAGCCCTTTAGCTCTAAGTAAGTAGGAAAACTCTTTATACTAGAGAAGTAGTAAGTCTCTTAAACTATAGAGAGCTTAATTTAATCTTATATATATTCCTAGTGTCTTAAATCTATCTAGAAGTTTATAGGTTATAGGATTATTTACTATAATTATAGTATTTAGGAATACTCCTATAATATTATATTATTTAATTTTAAGGTTAAACTCTATAGTAATTACTATTACTACTTAGAATAACCTTACTATAAGTATAGTAGTATAGGTTAAGTATAGGGTATCCTTTAGTTAAAAGTTCCCTCTAACTATAATATAAGCTTTATAGTTCTTAAATTAACTATCTTAATTAAGCTTATATATAAATATCTATTTTAATAGGAGTAGGTATTTTATTATTTATAATTAGAGTAGCTTTATCTAAGTTCCTTTCTACTATAGGGTAGTAATCTCTTTAATCGTAGCCTACTTAAATAGCTTTCCTAGAGGATAGAAAAGTAGGTATTTCTAGAGTATTAGTTCTAGTAGTAGCTTGTCTCTATATAGATAAGCTAGTAATATTACTAGTTTTAGTTTCTTAAGTATAGCTATTATAACTACTATATTTAGTATTTTATAGCCTTTATACTTATTTTAGGTTTTATCTACTCCTAGTATAAATATATATATAAAGTTAATTTAGAAACTATCTTCTAAAAATAGATCTACTATTAGTATATATATACTAAAATTTAATCTATCCTCTAACTAATTATTATAATCTATATCTTATTATCTTAATCTTTAAACTAGTAAATACCTGCTTATTAGTTAGTTAATTTTAGGTACCTCTTTTTAAAGTTATCTATTTACCCTACTTACTATAGAGAAGATATACTATTACCTTTAACTTACTAGTAGATTTCCTACTTTATCTAGTAGTATAGAGTTAGTTATACTAGATTAAGAGGTAGTAGTAGGGTTTTAAAGCTCCTGCTCTAGGGAAGTATTATCCTAAGACTCTAGTTTACTAGCTCTTCTAGTTAAATTCTAATTCTAGTAGCTCCTAATATCCTTATAATTATATTAATTAGTCTTTATAATATCTAGCTATAGTATTATATTTAGGGTTATAAGTCCTATACTTAAATCTTAGTCTATATAAATTCCTAGCTACTAGCTAGCTATACCTATAGCTTATATAGTAGTTAGTATTATTACTTCCTAATTCCTTAGCTAGCTATCCTTAAAATCTATTTACTCTAATCCTTTACCCCTAAGTAGTTACTTAGTATTCTTAATTCTTATAGTACTTACGTACTTATTTAAGCTAGAAATAAGATTAATTATATTAAATATATCTTCTAGATTATTAACCTTATCCTTATAAATACTTTCTATAATTCTTAAAGTTTCTATTTTTAGGAGCTTAACTTTATATACTTCTTAGTAGAAGATTATCTTATTAAATATAATATTCCTGGTCGTAATTACTTAATTAAGTATAAGAACCTATATTCTATAGATATTAAAAGCTTAATAGCCTACTAAATACCTAATATAAGCTCTTAGATTTATTTTAAATCCCTTTCTATTATATCTAGCTTCGTGATCCTTTATTAGAGGATATACTTAATATCTATAGGTATAAATCCTACTCTAGTCTAGGTAGAGATCTACTATTATATATTATATAATTATAGACTTATAGTACTAAAAGTACTATTAGAACTAGCTATTTAATACTTTATTTAGTAATTAAAAGCTATATACTATACTTAGGCTTATATTATATAGCTAGACTACTATATCTATAATCTCTAGCTATAGCTTTATTAGTAGATTCGCGCTAGACCTTATCTTTACTATTTATTTAATTAGCTCTTTTCTAGCTTACTCTACTAAACTATTAGTTTTATATATATAAGGTAGTAAAGGGTTAATTATAATTCCTTCTTTAATTACCTATTCCTTATATTATAATATCCCTTACTATAGGAGTATTACTATATTATTATTCTACTAGATTTATATAATTTAGAGCTAGTACTTATTCTTTATAAAGGTTAATAGGCGTTTTATTAATTATAAAATCTCTAAAAGTGTCTTCCCTTATAGATTAAAATTATAGAACTTCCTACTAAATTCTTCCTTTATTATAAGAATCTAGAATTTAAGTATTTACCCTTACTCTATATTAAATAGGTTCTATATAATATAGTAGAATAGACACGGTAAATACTTATATAATTATTATAAGATTACCTTACTTATATATATAACTATATAATACTTATATTCTTATTATCGCGTTCCTTTAATTAATATACCGTGTATACTAGAAACTAGAGCTTATAAAGTCTTTTTTCTAAAGTATCTTAATTACTTATACTATAGTTCTTTACTATCTAAGCAGGAGATATTCTCTCTTAATAGTCTAGATAGTTAAATTATATTTATAATAGTAGGATAAGAGTATATAGGCTTATATTTAAGAAAAATAAGGTTATACTTATATTATAGGTCTACTATTATAATACTTTATTTAATTATTCTAATCCTTAGGGTATTATCTAAGCTAAGATACTAAATACTAACTTTCTTAAGTTAAGCTTTTAAGATAATATTTATATAAAAGTTCTTAACTACCTTTATATTTTTAAGTAGTAGATTCTCTAATTATTTCCTATTCTTACTATAAAGAATATTCTTAATTAGGTAATTTCCTATTTCTAAGATAGGTAGAGCTTAAGTTCCTACTTTAACTTAGTCTTCTATAGTCGCTTTCTTAAAAGAACTAGTAACTAGAAGGTTCTAATTATTAATAAGGTAAATAGTAGCTATACTATCTAGAATTATACTCTTAGAAAGTAGGTAAGGATTTTATATTATATTATAGATTCTATTCTTAGAAACTTTACTTAAAAGGTTAATTAGATTAATAAGAGCTACTGTAATACTACTAGGATAGTTAATAGTAAGCTATTTCTTATTACTTATTTTCTAATTAGTGCTATTAATCTTAGTTTATAGCTTTAACTATTATAGGAGTTTTAGATAGCTTAAAATCTTATTTTACTCTTTATTAGAAAGGTTAAATACTTAGAATCTATTAATTAGAGTACTAGTAATAGCTATCTATAAGTATTAATATTTAATTAGTTACTATTTATATTAGGTATTCTTATAGGGGTAGTTAAAATAATTATTATTCTATATATTATTAGATAATTCCCCACTAGACTTAGTAGTCTAACTACTAAATATTATATAGATACTAGTTCTTTTATAATTAGGGTAGAGTAATTATTTCTAGATTAGTACTAAAAATACCTTTCTAATTTTAGAAAGTATTATTATAGGCCTTCTAAGCGTTTTATTAAGCAGGATTTATTACTTAATTAAGCGGGACTACTTAGGGGCAATCTTCTTACCTAAAGCTTTAAGGAAATTATAGGTTATAAGCGCTCCTTTAGTTTCTTTAACTAAGTATATAATCGCTTTATAGTAGAGGAGCTACTATTTTTTAAACTAGATTTCTAGGTTCTACTATCTACTCTTTACTTTATTAAGATAAGTATAATACTATACTTAAATAAGGTTCTTAATTACTCCTTTAATAGGTACTAGATTATTCTTTAGTATATAAAGTAGATATTATAAGGTAGATTTATTATCTTTAACTATATTAATTATTACTAGAGTAAGGAAATCTTAGGAGATAGTAGTATAAACCTAGTTCTAGAGATTTTATAGCTTAGAATAGTATATCTACTAGTTAGAGACTATAGCGTAATATTTTATAATCCTTAAAATATAGCTTTCCTTATCCTTTTTATATAATTTAAGCTCCTGCTTATAATTTTTAAGGTTATCTAAAGTAACTAGTTAGTATAGTTCCTCTAAAATAACTAGTTAAATAGGGTAATTATCCTTAATTAAGGGGACTATTAGACTATCTAGATTAATTTTAGACTAGATACCTTTAGAGTTTACTTAGAAATATAAGCTTATAAACTAATAAGGCTAGGTTATTTAATTAATAAGCTAGGTCTAAGTAACTAGAATAGTTAAATTACTTATAGCTTTATTAAATAAAGAAGGCTTTTAGTGTAATAGGAGAACCTAAGAGGGCGTATTTAAGTAGTAAAGCGTGTAGGAAGAATTATCCTATATTCTAAGTACTAGGCTTATAACTATAGTATAGAAAAGGAGTTTAAATATCCCTTTATTTAGGGAGTAAATTAATTAGATTGCTATATAAGAAAAGATTACTAGAAAGGCTAGTTATATACTATACTTATCCTGAATTAGTTTGGTACTCAGGTTGAGGCACCCCTTATCGCGGCTAATTAGAGCTCTATAAACCCTAATATTACTAAGTATTATTTATATTCTTAATACTATTATATATAGTTATTTATTATTTATACTTTTAGTAATAGTATATTTTATATTATAAGTTATACTAATAGTATAACTAGTAGTAGTATTATTAGTAATAATAAATAGGCACTATTATACTTTTTTTCTAGTAACTTTTTTAATATTTCTTATTATTATTATAAGTTACTATAATTTATTATAACTAATTTATCTTTATAGAATAAAGTTATCTCTAGTTTAGTTATTAGAGTAGGTAGTCTCTCTATAGTCCTAACCTATAATATAATTTCTTCTAGAGTACTATATATAAGGTTATCTATAAGCTCTTTCTATATTCTATTAAATATTATATCTTTATTAAATATAATATTATAGATACTAATTACTTTTAATAGTAATAAAATTTATATATACTAGATATTTATTAATTAATATTCTATAAGGTATCTAATCTATACCTTTAGATTAAGTCTCTATAACTTACTTTTTCTATACTATATATTATTAGTTATAGCGAAGGTTTTATTTCTATATACTTTAAAATATACTAGATTTAATTTCTAAAACTAAGTTACTATCCTATTAATAAGAATAACTATTATAAAGAATACCTTATATAGTAAGTACTAATAATTCTTATAATTTAGTATTTAATTATATAGGTATACTATAGCCCTAGTAATCTTAGACTATATTTTCTATAGAAGGTTTATATTAAGTTATATTATATAAGCTTTTTTCTTTTATTATACCCCTTAAGTATTTAGCTCCTCTATTTTATACTTATATATCTAGTACTAAGGGCTTAATTTTAATATTTTAGCTTATATACTAGTATTTAATATCTACTTTTACTATAAAAATCTTATTATCTAATTTAATAATCTTAACTATTATATTAAACTATACTTTTATAAATAGTATAAAGCTACTAAGTATCTTAATAATAATTTTTATTAGGTAATTATTTTTAAAGTAGAAATCCTATATATAGCTAGAGTATTAATTAGTAATTAATATTTAGTTTTTCTCTTTAGTAGAGCTATTAGGTTTAAAGTTATAAAAGTTAATTATAATATACTTACTAGGTTTTTAATTATTTAGTTAAGGTATATATCTAATCTATTATTTTAATTTAGCTTATCTATAGATATTATATTTTACTATAGAGATACCTTTAATATATACCCCCTTAGCTCGCTATACTAGGTACTTAAGTATATTTAGTTCTAGGTAACCTAGTTATTTATATTATATAGCTATATTTATAGTTTTTATTTTATATTTTATATATATTATTACCTTATATATAGTATATACTATACTTTATATAATAGTATAAATACTATTAGTAGATTTATACTCTAGTATTTATTAACTATATAGTTTTTATAGTTTTATTATAATAGTATTATTAGCCTATTTTAGTACTATAGATTCTAATTTAGTATTCTACTATAGTCCTTAATATTTAAGTAGTTTAAAGGATACTAGATTATAGAGTAGATTAGGGTAGTAAGCTATATTATTAAGCCTAATTATACTATTTCCCTAGTAACTTTATAATTTAAGGTAAATACTTCTATATCCTTATATCTAGACCTATATATTACTTACCTATATAAAGTTTTTTAGTATTAGTAACTAGAGTAAGATAAATTAATTAATATTATTAAAGATATAATATATAGTATCTAAGTTAAGGATTAATAAGATTTATAGTAAGTATATATAAAAATTAGATTAAAAGGTTACTTAAAAACTTATAGGGATTATAGTAATTTTCTATCCTTCTAGTTACTTATTACTAGTCTCTAATATTTAGGTTAGTATAGGAGTATATAACTATTTAATTTATAGTATTTTAAATTATATTTATTTAAATATATATATCTATTCTTATATTAAGGGATTATTTTAGATATTATACTTAATAAAACTATTCTATTTTAGTTATAGTTTCTACTATATTAGAGCTTTTTTTAGAAAGATATAGTAGTAATCCTTTAGTATATATTCTATAGAATATATAGAATACTTTTCTTTATTTATACCTTAATTTTTTATTTACTAGTAAGGTATTTTATTTCTTTTATAACCTCCCTACCTATATAGTATAGAGGTATTCTACCTATATAGTATAGAGTTTTACCTATATAGTATAAAGAATTCTTACTTATATAGTATAAATAAATTAGGGTTATATAATCCCTATAAGGATATTATTATATTCTATCCTTATTTTTAAGTACCTTATATTTATATAGGTATATTATTACTAGTATAAAAGGTATCCCCTTTAGTATTAATATCTAGTTCTCCTCTAGTAATAAATATAGTTTTAATTATAGCCTTAACTAGATAATAGTACTCTATATAGAATCTAAACCTCTTTATTATATTTTAGTATATTATCTCCTATTTATTTTAGAGGGCCTATTTAAAAATAGTAGTATATACTTTATCTAGTACTATAATATTTTTTATAAAATTATTAAGGATAGTTATATTATTTATAGTCTCTATATAACCTTACCTTTTAATAGTAAATATTATATAATTATATTTAGCTAGCTAGAGGTTCTATTTAGTTAATTTCTTAGTACTTTAGATAATATATAGATATTTATATTATATTTATAGTTTTATTTTTTTATTATTAACTCTTACCTTTTTTATAATAAGGAGGATTTATTTTTTATATAGTTTTTTAGAAAGATAGTAGATACTAAATAGGTTAGCTATAATAGAACCTTATAAATATAATATAAGCTTCTCTACTCTCTATATCTTTATATAATATTTTACTAGTTCTATTTTATACTAATTAGATTATAGTTTATAGTATTTAATTTATAAGTTCTACTATAATTTTTATATATTTATAAGGATATATAGGCTATTTAGTATTAGGTTATTATTATATATAAATTAATATAGGTCTAGTAGCTATAATACTTATAGTTATAACTTTAATACCTTACTATTAGTTAGGTTAAATATATACTATATTTAATTAACTTTTATTTATATTTCTAGTACTATTAGCTATTCTATATACTATATAGAGGTAGTAAAAAAGGTTTTTATAGGTCTAATAGGTAGCGCTATATTATTTAGTATATATAGTTAGTAATAAGGTAGTAAGACTTTTAATTATTAAATCTATAGTAAATAATAATAGATTACTATAAATTATAAATATAGATAGGTTAGTTATATATTATATAATTATATAAATTATTATAATTAATTATTATTCTAAGTCTAACTAAGATATACCCTTAAATAATATCTTAGTACCTTATACTAGTTCTAATAGTATAAAATATCCTAGCCTCTCCTTTTATACTTACTACCTATTACTATTAGTAGTTACTATAACTTATTATAATAGTAAGTATACTATACTATAGATAATAATATATATATATAATCTAATATTAATACTCTTTAATCTTCTAGCTCTTTTACTCTAATTTTTTTTTTATTTTTTTTTATTAAATTTTATTTTTTTAATCTTTTTTATTTACTTTTTTATATTTTATTTCTTTTTTAATATTTTTTTACTAACTTCCTTTTTTTTTTTTTATTATAGCTATTATTAACTATACTACTAGTAGAACTATTATTAGTATTACTAGAAGTAATAGTAAAAAGTTTAGTAATAGAGATAGTAATAATTTATTATACTATAGCTTTAGTAATAATTTTAAAATTAATTTTTATATATACCCCTTTAAGTTTACTAAAGAGTATATTATTAAGTAGTATAAGTTATTTTAATTATTTTTTACTTTTATTTTCTTTTTTTTATTTACTTTTCTCTAGTTTAGATAAGAATTTATTAGAAAATAAATTATTATTCTTTTTATAATTTTATTTATTTAATCTATTAGCTTAATATATAAGGTATTACTTTTAATCTAATTCTTTATATTATAGATATTTATAAAAATAATAAATTTATAGACCTTATTATTTAGAACTTTAATATTAATAATACTAAGATAGAAATTATATATTATAGAGATTTACTATAAAATAGGGTAACTTAATAAAATAGGGGGGATAAAAAGGTATATTATACTTTACTAATATATAAATAAAAAAGGACTAAAAAAATAGTTAAGATATACTTAATATCTATATATAGGCTAACTAAAAAGGATATAATACTAAATTAGTTAAAATAGGCTTAGTATATACTTATTAATATATAAGAATTCTAATAATAGAGAGTTATTAATAGATAAAAAGAATAGTTTTTATTAAAACTAGAGAAAAGTATATATAAATAGGTACTATTACCTATATTACTCCCTCTATTTTATACTCTATTAGTTATTAATAGTATATATATAAAATAGCTATTATTAATATACTATAAATCCTCCTTAATAGTATAATACTTATATAATACTTTAGATTTACTAGTATAATACCTATATACTAGAATTACCTTATCTAGTAGTAGTAGTAATAATAATAATAATAATAGGTTAGTAATTTATTTATTCCCTATAATTCTAAGAGATATAGAAGGAATAGCCTATAATATTAAATAGTATTTCTATAAAGTATATTCTACTATTATAATATATTAGAGTAATAATAATAAGTTAAAATAAGTTATTACTAAAGTAAAAATTAATAAAGAAGTATATATAGGGATTAGTAATATATTTAAAATATTTTAACTAGGCTAGGGGGTAATTAATACTTATAAAATAGAGGTAGAAAATAGATAGTAGCTAGTATATATATAATAAGAGCTATAGAAAATTAAAGCCTATTATAATAAAAAGGTAACTAAAAAGGATAAGAAGTTTATAATAAAAATAATAAATAAGGTAAGTATTTACTAGATATAAAAGGTTTTATATAGTATAGTAAATATATAGATAAAGATAATAGTATTAATAAAGAAGTTCTAAGTATAGAGCCTATAGAATAATATATAAAGGGTAAAGAATAAAAAATAAAAAATAAAAAATAGAAATAGTAGCTATATATAATTAATTTTTAATAATAATAATAGGGGTATATAGTATTTAATTATAAAATACTAAATATAGGAGCTTAGTATTATATTAATAATAAAATAAGATAATAAGGATTATAATATAAAATTAACTAGTATTTAACTATAATTAGTAGTTTTTAATAGATCTTAATAACTAGTTCTAGGGAAAGATAGTAATTAAATAAACTTAACTTAATAAAGTAAGGATTCTAAATAAATAAATAAAGAGGTAACTAACTAATACTAATTAGTAGAAACTATTATTAAATTCTTTAGCTTAAATATTAAAAATACTCTATCTAAGTATAGTTACTATAATATTAATATTAATATAAATATTTAATATATTACTAGTATTATTTACTTTTTCTTTTTTTTTCTAACTAATTATTATTATACTTACTACTAGAACTATTTAGGTAGAGTTAAGTTTTATTTTAGAAGTAAATATAGTATTTTTTATATTAAAAATAAATTATTAAACTAAGGCGCCTATAATAAATATTAAATAAATAGTAATTATATTTTTTATTTTTTCTATTATAAATTTTAGTCCTAATTCTATATTACTTCTATTCTATTAATTTCTTTTTAGAAAAACTAATTAATTCTAGCTCTAGCGTTTTAATTACTAATATTATTTTAGTTACTAATATTCTTTTTATTAGAATAATATATACTTAGGCTCTATTTATATAAATTTCTAAAACTATTTCTACTCTAAATATCCTTAATAGTAATAAACCTTTAGAATTTTATTTTATTATATTTTAAGGCTATAGTTCTCTCTCCCTTAAGGCTTTTACTAATTTAGTCTAATAGTTTTTTAAAGATTTATTTTATTTTTATTATAGTTTAGTTTTTTCTTTTTAAGATTTTAGTTTTTTTATATAGATTATTTCTTTTTTATACTCTAATTATAATTTACTTACTTTTAACTCTTTTATATATCTTAATTTTTTATTCTAAAATACTATTTCTCTTTAATCTTAAATATTCTCTAGTTTAGCTTATTTTTAAGGAGAAAATTCTACTTTTTAGTTTATTAATTTTTTATCTAGTAGTTTATTTCTTTAGGCCTAATTATTTTCTAAATTTTAATAAAATTATTTTTATACTAGTTTTTTTTTTTTTTTATTCTAAGGCTATTAGTAGTTCTAGTTTTATTAAATCTTTAACTAGTTATTATCCTTCTTATATTACTAAGAATTCTAATAAAAAAAAAAAAAAAAATTAAATTTTTTTTTTTTCTTTTTAATAATAGTTCTTTAGCTAGTATTTAGTTCTAAACTTATTTCTTTTCTTTTCTCTATTTTTTTAAAAGTATAGATTTTTTTTTATTATCTATTTCTTTTATAATTTCTTTTTTTTCTATACTATTTATTTATTTCTTTTATATCTTTCTTTTATTTTCTCTAAAACCCTATTAAATATTTTATTTTCTTTACTTTTCCTTTCTCTTTTTTACTAACTATTTATAGTTAGTTTTTCTAATACTTTATTAAATTAGAGGGTAGTTAATTTAACTTAGTATTAAATTTAAAAGTAGATATATTTATATTTATATTTAAATTAAAATTTTTCTTTCTTTATAGAATAACTATTTTTAGTAAACTACTTTTTATTTATATTATTAATATAATTACTTATTAGAATTATTTTCTTTTCTTTTTCTATTTTATTCTCTATAGTCTTTTTTTATCCTTTAAATTTAATTCTAATTATTTTTTTCTCTTTTTAACTACTTAATATCTAAGTAGTTTAGATACTTTTAATACTAGTTAGTAAGAGTTAATTACTAGGTTTTTAGATACTATTTTTATCTTTTTTTTTAAAATCTAAGCCTTATTATTAGGGCTAAGCTTATAGAATCTTTTAAGGTAATTACTATATATTATATATTAAAAGAATACTTTATTTAATTCCTCTAACTTAGTTTTACTTTTAAAATTTATTTTATTTATTATCTTTTAGTATTTATTTTCTACTTCCCTAATAGTATATTAGATAGTCTATACTATAATTTCTTATATAATTTAGTATAGACTAGTATATAACTTCTCTACTATTATTCTAAATAGAATTATAGTTTTATATAAATAATTCTAACTCTACTACCCTATTAAAGCTTCTAATTAATATAATCTAAAAAAGATATAACTAGAAAAATTTTATTATAATAAATTATAAAACTTTTTCTTTTTTTTTTATAAGTAACTACTATACTTTTTAATAAAGTTCTTTTTAAAAAAAAAATTTATTTTACTATAATTCTTTTTACTTTTTAAGTAAGGGTAGCTATAAAAATAAAATTAGTATTTAAAATATTAATAAAGGCTATAAGTTTTTTATTTAATAAAAAAGTAAAAGTTATTTAACTTCTTTTTTTTTCTAGTTACTTTTAGTTCTATTATATTTTAAACCTATTTACCCTCTACTTTTATAGACTTAGAAGTCTATTAATATACCTCTATAATTATAGTTTATAATATTAATTTCTTATTATCTATTTTAAATAGAAAAGACTCTATATAAAATTTTCTAATTAGAGATTAAGAGTTAATTCTAACTTTTTTCTTTTAAAGATTTTTTATTTAAACTATTATTATAGATTTATTTACTCTAGAACTAGTTACCTTCTTAAGAACTAATTAAATAGTTTATTTTTAAAGGTTTTTTTTTTTATATTTTTATTTTAATTATATTTATCTTTTTAGTTAGATTTATCTCTTTTCTTTAGTACGAAACCTCTAATAGAATTATATAAAATATTTTAGCCTTATATATTATATTAATTTCTAGCTTTTAATTACCTTATTTTCTACTTATTAATTTAAAGTTTAATTAGTCTAATTTATATTTAAGATTAGTAGAAACCTTTTTACCTTTTAAACTAGAAATTTAGCTAAAGTTTTTTTCTAAATTCTTATTACTAATATTAAAATACTATTTTATTTTATAGATAAGGTACTATAATTATATATTTCTCTAGAATTATAGTATAGATACTCTAAATTACTTAAGTTAAAGGTATTTTAGACTATAGTAGAAGTTAAAAAACTAGATTTTAGTATTAAAAACTTTATAATACTAGCCTTTTTTAATAAGTCTTTATTATTAAAAATATTCTTTTATACTATAGGTACTCTCTCTATAAATACTATAACTCTAGACTTAATATTTCTAATTATAAATTACTTAGGTACTAGTACTAGAATTAATAGTTAGGTAATAAAAGCTTTTAAATAATTTATTATTTTATTCTATATAAAGGATTATATCTACTAGTTTATTAAAAGTATATTAGTTATTAACTAGCTTATTAAGAATTAAGCTAGTAATAGTAAATATAAATATTTTTTACTATTAATATTTTTTTATTATTAAAGTAAGCCCTCCTATCTTTATAATAATTTTTTAAATTTATATATTTATTTTTTATTTTTATTTTTTATTACTACTTAGAACTTTCCTCTCTTCTTATCTCTTAAAGAACTTTTAGAGTAGTAAGATAATTAGAATTATAAATAAAATAGTTTTAAAGTAAACTAAATTTATAGTTATCTATTATTTATTTTATTATATAGTCTAAATAGTTTTATTCTAATTTCTATACTATTATAGAAAGTTATATATTTTTTATATCTAATAGATATTTATATTTCTACTTTTTAAATAATTTTCTATTAGTATTCTATATATTACTATAGTCTTATTATTCTAGCTAAGACTTCTAAAGAAGAGAGTTTCTACTTTTAGTTATATAATTTATAATTAAATAAGGATAGTCTAGATATAACTATTAAACTTATAGAAATAATTATTTAGTAAAATAAATTATTAACTTATTTTATTTAACTAACTTTCTAGATAGGCCCTAGTTAACTTTTAATACTTAGAATCTATTAATAAATATTTAAAATAAAATACTTTCTAGAATTTATTCTAGTATATATTAGAGTTTCTATATACTAGTAACTTTATAATATCTTTTTAGTAGATTTTAAAATAAAAGTAAAATAGTTTTTATTTCTTTAACTTATTACTCTATTCTATACTTTTTATTTAGAAATTATAGTTCTTTAGAAATATAATAATATTAATATTACTAAATTTTAATATATTATTATTATTTAAACTAAAAGTAAACTAGATTATAGTTTTCTTTTAGAGATATATTTCTTTTTTACTTTTTTTATTAATAAATTACTTCTTTTTTTTTATTTTATCTAAAAAGTAATTACTAATATTCTAACTTATTTAGTCTATACTACTCTTAATAGGGATAGATAGATTTACTAGAATATAGTAAAAGCTATATAGATTTATATTTTTTAGTATACTTTTTAAATTAAAATTAAATTTTTTTTTTTTTTTATTAGTATTTCTTATTCTTTAGTAATCTGTTTTAAGTAACTAAGTTATAACTTTTTACTTAAATAAAATTTATTATTAATATTTTATTTTTTTATTTTCCTTCTAACTTAATTATTACTTAGACTATAATTATTTAAAATCTATTATATTTACTCTTTTTTAGAGTCTAGTAACTATTTAAAGATCTACTAGTCTATTATTTAAATATTTTAAATATATATTTAAAAATTTATTATTTTATTATTCTTTCTAGATACTAAAGAGGTTATTTAAAAGTCTATTAGTTTATTATATTTTCTTTTTAACTATTTAATAGCTATTTAAAAGTCTACTAGATAGGTTTTATTAGTTTTTTAAATTTTATTTACTTAACTTCCTTAAATCTTTTTAAAGTAGATCTATATTCCTTAATAAAAATTATAGTATTAGATATAATATAAAAAGAGAGAAATATAAAAAAATAAAATTAAATTATTTTAGTAAAAGTTTATTATATAAAGTCTCTCTTTTTTCTTTTATAATAGACTATTAAAGTAAATATTATCTAGTTTTTTTATTTCTACTAAGCTCTCTTTTTATAATAGTCTATTAGATCTATTATTCCCCTAATTTTATATTACTAACTAATCCTTATACTATATTAGATATATATATAAAATAGAAAAGAAATAGATAATAATATTTAATTATATATTATTTATATAAATTTAATAATATAGTAATATAATATAGTATATATAATAAAGAACTCTATATAATTATAAAATTATTAAAATACTAGAGAATCTATATACTTAGTTACTTAATATTTAAAATCTATACTAATTATAAAAACCTTATAAAGTTTATAATAATAAAAAAACTTATATTATAATAATAATAATAATAATAATAATAATAATAATAATAATAATAATAATAATAATAATAATAATAATAAT
>MU001502.1:1014300-1065085 GCA_010093485.1 Karstenula rhodostoma CBS 690.94
TAATAATAATAATAATAATAATAATAATAATAATAATAATAATAATAATAATAATAATAATAATAATAATAATAATAATAATAATAATAATAATAGTTATAAACTACTAGATAATATAAATTAAAAATAGAAGAAAAGAAGAAAATCTTTTTTATAATTCTTTAGAAAAATAAAAATAGATTTCTAGAATCTATAATAGAATTTAATTAATTCTTAGTAATTACTAGGGAAGTATATAAGGAATTATAAACTAAAATTATTTAAGAATATTATAATAATTCTATATATAGATATTTAGGTATTATAAAAATAATAGAACTTATCTAATTAAATTATATATTCTAAGAAATTAAAAAAGTAGTAATAAACTATATCTATAAATATATAGATTACTAATAAAATAAATATACTATATATTTTAAATATAGAGATATATAAGTAATCTAGATATTAATAATATTATAGAAAGATATTACTATAACTTTTATTATAGAAATTCTAAAATCTAAAGATTTAATAATAAAGATTATATATAATATAATATTAATAATAGTCTATTAACTAATTAAATATATTAAACTTATATATTATAATAAAATAATAAATATAAAATAATTTATATTTTTTATTCTAGATTAATTTATTAGATTTTATAAAATTTAAAAAATAATTATTAGTAATAGAAATAAACTCTTTATTTTAAATTACTAAATAATATTTATAATACTTATTAGAATAAAATAGAAGCTATTAATAACTTATTATTTATAAATAAATAAATAAATAGAATATATAAATTAGACTATAGAAATATACCTATATATTTATTATAATAACTAGAAAAATAACTAGATTTCCTTACTACTAATAGTATAACTTATATATAATAATAAAGTTTTAGTAGTAATAAAATAAATACTATTTTATATAAATTATAAATAATATCTATATTTCTTTAATTAAATACTTTCTATAAATATTAGAACTTAAAAAACTATTATAATAATAGAGAAAATAAAGAAAATATATAAATAACTTTAAGAAAATTTATTAAAGTTTAATAGAAATTAATTTTATATATAAACTAAAAAAAAACGGTACCTTAGCTAAGAAAGGAAAATAAAATATATTTACTTATAAAAAATCTTTATATCTAAAAAGAAAAAAAATAAAAAACTAAACTATATTAAAGTTAAACTATTTTTTATTTCTAAATAAATATTACTAGTAAACTATAAATTAAATATACTATTCTACTAGTATTATATAGTATTATAGTATTATAATTTAGTATTATATATTATAATATTATATAATATTTATATAGATTAATATTTAGTTAATTAAGCCTTATACTATAGATATCCTTTTTTTTTTTTTTTATTATAGATAGTACTATTTCTTAGAGTTATTTAATAGATTTATATAAAACCTCTAGATATTTTCTTATTACTAGATAGTTATAATAGTAACTTTATATTAAAAAAAAAAAAAAAAAAAAAGCTAGTATCTTCTTATTATATAATATTTATATAATTACTATTAATAACTTTTTTTTATTTTTCTTAATTTTTCTTTTATATTTTCTTTAAATTTTATTTAGAGAAGTCTAATTTATATTTATATATAAGTATTCTAAATATAAATATTTAGAATATATTAATCTAGTATTAAATATAATAAAATATATATAACCTTCTAGAAAATAATTAATATAAGGATTCTTTATAATAGTATTAGTCTTAATAATTTCTTAGAATAAATAATATTACTATATAATAGAATTAGATAGTATAATATTAACTAATAGATAATAAATAAAATAAGTAGTAACTTATATAAAATTAAATATATAATTTAAGAATAAATTTTAAAAAGGGAAGAAATAATATTATAATCTAGAATTTAATATAGAAATTATATTTATTTTATATTTCTATAGATATATATTAAAATAGAGAGTTTTATTTTATTAACTATATCTCTTAGTCTAAATTCTAATCTAGACCTATAGAACTATATAGTATATTTATAATAAAAAAGAATTCTTTTTATTTTTTTTTAATATTTATTTACTTACTTTTAGACCTTTATTTATATAATTTAGATCTTTTTTTTTTATATATTTTTTTATTTTTTTAATTATTAGTATAATACTAATTATTATTTAAATACTAACTCTTCTACTTATTTATACTTACTAATATTCTTAACTTTTATTTATAACTTATAATTTAGTATATTACCCTATTACTATTACTATTATTATTAATACTATTTATTTATTATTACCCGCCTATTATTACTATTAATATTATCTACTACTTTTTATTTTATTTACTATTATAGAGTAGTTATTATTTATTTTATATTTATTAACTATATAGGTTATTCTAACTTAATTATAATTACTTTTACTATAAAGTCTAACTCTTTTTAGTCCTTAAAAATTATTATAATTATTTTTTACTACTTATATATAAAGTTTTTATTCTTAGCTAATTACTATAGTATTATTTCTATATAGTCTAGATTAGTAATATTATATTTATACTACTATATATATATATATATATATAAAGAACTTACTAATAGACTCTATAATTATAGAGTTTATAGCTATAACTTATAGTATTTATATACTAGATTAATTATTATAATAATAGAGATTAACTTACTAAATAATATATTAGATTTTATAATATATATAATTAGATATATCTAGATTACTAATAGATTTACTATTAGTATATACTAGATTATATTTATTATTAAGAATTAATTACTTATTATTATTAGTTATTTTAATAGAAATATAATATAGGTTTTTTTTTATAAAAACTAGTCTTTATATATAGTACTATAAGTTACTTACTACTAGTAAGTAATCTCTCTTTTATATTTTTTTTAAAATTATAATATTATTAATATTTTATAATATTTTTAATATTTTATAACTTCTCTATAATTATATATTAGATATTAGTAAATAAGGAATATACTATTCTACTAGTATTATATAGTATTATAGTATTATAGTATTATAGTATTATAGTATTATAGTATTATAGTATTATAGTATTATAGTATTATAATATTATAGTATTATAGTATTATAATATTATAGTATTATAGTATTATAGTATTATAGTATTATAGTATTACTATATTATATAATATATATAGATAGATTAATATTTAATTAATTAAACCTAATACTATAGGCGCCCTTTTTTCTCTTTTATTATAAATAGTATTATTCTTTAGAGCTATTTAATAAAACTATATAATATCTCTAGATTTTTTCTTATTACTAGATAGTTATAATAGTAGCTTTATATTAAAAGAAAAAAAATATAATTTATATTTCTAGTACTTAAACTAGTTATATAACTATTTAGTTATAAGTACTTAATAATAAATATTTAGTAATAAGTAACTAGACTAAGTATATAGAAATTTAATTTTTTTATATAAATATTTATATTTAATCTATTTATTAATTTATTATTTAGATATATTTTAGATATTATTATTAATTTATTATATTTTATAAAATACTTCTAATATTATATAATATTTTATTATTTATATCTTAAACTATATATTTATTCTCTTTATTATATATTTAATATTACTTATATCTAAAAACTAATTTAAATTCTTTTAAAATTAGTTATTTAACTAGATTTAATAGGTATATAATAGACTATACTTAATATAATCTTTTAGACCTTAGTCCTTAGTTTAGTTATTTTAAATATATAAGTTTAGAACTTAAAACTTAACTTTAAATTTTAATTAAATTTATAAATTTCTATTCTAGTATCTTTAGTCCTTTAGATATCTTACTACTTTTAAAAGAAAACTAGTAACTAGTTATTCTATAAAATTTTAGAATATATAGTAATTATAAAAAAATAAAAATAAAAGTATATATTAAAAAAGATAAATTAATTAAATAAAAGTATAGAAATTATAGTAAGTCTAGATATAATAAAATAATTTATAAAAAACTTATTATTTATAATAAATATAGTAAGTTAGCCTGCGTATAGACGCTGGGTAAGCCTTAGCCACTTTTTTAGTCCCCCTTTATTCGTATATTGGTAAAGTATAATACACTTTTTTATCCCCCCTACTTTATTAAGTTACCCTACCTTATAGTGAATCTCTACAATATATATATATAGTAAGAAAGTAAACTATTATAGTAGAGCTTCTATATAGCTAGCTAAACCTTAGGTCTATATATTACCTAATTAGGATACTTTTTTTAAGCCTTCTTATTAGCTAAAAAAAAGCTATTTAAGCGTTTTAATTAACTCTTAAAACGCGACGTAATAATGTTAATCCGGGCCAGGAAAATCTAAACTAGGCCTAATTAGGAAATCTAAAATATTAAAATTACTAAGTAAACTTTTCTCTTTAAATAGAACTAAAACTTATATTTCTAGCTTTAATAATAATTAAGTTATAGCTATTTCTAGTTTTATAGTAATAAATACTAAGATTTAATTACCTAAATAGGAAGTTTAGATATCTAAGTACTTTAAAAGTCTTAATATATCTACTCTTTAAGTCCTATTTAATAGTATAAAAATTATAGTTCTAGTTTATATAATTATAAAGATATTTAAAATTTAAACTTTCTAGATTTTTTTAAAATCTTTAAGTATATTAAAAAACGTTAACTACTTAGAAAAAAAAATTATAAATTACTATTAGATTATACTACTAACTATAAGTAGTTTAGTCTAGAAACTATTATAATTAGGTAATTAGGTAAAAAGTTATAAAGTATTAAAATATAGAGTTCTACTAAGGATTATCTCTATAAAAAATAATAAATTTAATATTAGGTTTTTACTAAAATACTATATTTATACTAACCTAAAATCTATATTAAAAAGAAAAATTATAGTACCTTTTATTACTTACTTATTTAATACTTTAATTCTCTTAACTATCCTTAATTATTTTTAACCTATACTTATTTAAAACTATATATATTTATAGTATATTCTATTATATTTAATACTTTTATAGTATAATATACCTAGGAGTTTATTTATATTTAAAAATTACTTTAAAAACTATATTATTTAGCTTAATATAAACGTTTTATTTATAAATATCTATATTTCTATAACTTATAAAAAATAGATATTTTATAATATATTATTTATTTAAAATATATATATAAAGTATATAATATATTTAAAGTAAATAATTTAAATATACTATACTTCTAAACTTAAGAATTTTTAAGAATTAATTAATATACTATCTTTATTAATATATCTCTTTTTTCTTTAAATATATACTATAATTCCTATAATAAGCTATTTAATAATACTTTATTTATATATCTAGAGTTTAATATTTAGAGTAATAACTAGACTAATATTTAAACTAATATTTAAACTAATATATATACTAATATCTAGACTAATATCTACTCTAATCTCTATTTACTTAAAACTATTTTTATTTATAGTATATTCTATTATATTTAATCTTTTTATAGTATATTATATCTAATACTCTATTTATATTTAAAAATTACTTTAAAAGCTTTATTATTTAGCTAAATATAAATATTTTATTTATAAATATCTAAATTTCTATAATTTAAAAAAAAATAGATATTTCCTAATATACTATTTATCTAAAATATATATTTAAGGTATATAATATAATTAGAGTATAGAGTTACTTTTTTTATATTATTAAAGTAGTTAATTTAAATATACTATATTTCTAAATTTAAAAAGTTTTTTAAATTTATTTATATACTATTCTTATTACTATATCCCTTCTTTATTTAAATATATAGTATAATTTCTATATTATATTACTTAATTATATTTTATTAGTATAGTTATAGTCTAATATCTAGACTAATATCTAGTCTAATATCTAGATTTATATCTAGACTAAAATACTAGAGAGTATCTAGTATCTATACTATTATATAATTTAGTATTTAAATAAATTTTTATTATTTATTTATATATATACTACTCTATAGAATACTAATATATATATCTAATTTACCTACTTTTAAATTTAATAATAAACTTATAAATACTAATTTAAAATCCTTTTTATAATATTATTAATTAGTAATATTTAATAAATATAAAGGTTAATAAGGTATTTATACTATATTAAATTTAATATCTCTTTTTTAATTAAAATAAAAACCTTTCTTAAAATTAAATAAATAAAAAGTAATTTAATTATTAAAAATATAAAGTTTATTATAAATATACAAATAGAGTTTTATATAAATTAATAAGATATTTTAAATATAAATTTTAAATAAATTAGTCTATTATAATTTTTAATAATTATTTATAATAATTATATATTATTATATATAGTATAGACTTTAGTAGGGTTTTAATAGAGGAAATATTTTATATAAATAAATAATTTACTTATAGAGTATATTAATAGAAAACTAAAAATTATATTTATAAAATTAGAAATTATAAATAGAAAACTATATAGTTACTATTTTTAAAAAAAAAACTATTCTATTCTACTTTTTTAAAATATATAAATAGAATTTCTTTTTAAAAAAAATTTAAAAATTTAACTACTAATAGAATTACTATTTTAAATAGTAAATACTAATTTTTATTTTAAAATATATAGTATAAATAATTTATTATAGCTCTTCTAATAAAATTATATAAAATAGTTATTTAGTATAAAAAGTATATACTTAGTATAAGAATATTTATTTAGTTTAAGAAGAAAAAAGTCTCTTTTAGAATTCTATAATAAGTGGGGCGGGATAGTCTTTATAAAACGACTATACCTAAGGTAATCTATAACACCCGCCCTCGCACCGCACACACGGCGCCTCTCCACCTATAAAACTTACACAGTATCCATCTTAGCCCCCATGTCGTCCCGCACGTGCTGCGGGCTCTCCCTCCTGTTGGTCCGAATCGCGCCAAGACTAGCGGAGTCAAGCTTTCTTAGTGGCTCACTGGCGCGGAAGCGCGTGGGGGTGTTGGGGAAGGTGCGACTGCACATGCATGCAACCACGCGGCACGACCATGTGGTTGTGGATACGTGGGCGGACATCGCCAGGATGGTGAGATTGCATGCGCGTACCCACTTCGTACGCCCAAGTGTGGTGGGTGGGTGTCGCGTGAGCAAGTTGGTGGTGCCCTTGAGCGTCGGAATTCACTTGAGCATCCAAGGAAGGCTTCGTCTTCTTTTACTGCCGAACGGCGGAACTGCTTTGCAAGGTCAAACGCTTCCTTCCCGTAGTGTGCAATACCGATGGGTGGTGAAACTCTGGCGCGGACATGATCTGGACGTGGTGCCTGTACCTACCTACTGTGGTTGCAGCCCTATCTTTTATTGGTAGGTCCCCAGAGTTGCCACCGTACAGAAACCTCCAAAACTATATAAAGTATTAATTAATATAATAAAGTACTTAGATTTAGTAACTAATTAGTACCTCGGTATATTTATATATTTTATAGATAACGAATTAAGACTTTTACCGCGAAGAAACCGCTAAAAACACCCTCTCCGGCGGACCTACTAACAAAAGATAGGGCCGCAATCACAGTAGGTAGCCTGACCTGCACTGGAACCTGCACTGGAACCTGCTTCCGTGCACCTCCCGTGCGCAATACATGCGAACCAATGCGAAGGGACGTGTAAGCGCTACCACGTTGCTTGCAGCAGCCGCTCCTACTACTGTTGCTGCTGCTGCTATTTCGTGCCGAGCTGCCGCCCAGAGCCGAGCGAGCTTGTGATTTCTTAGTCACTCTTGATTGCACTTGAGAATATTGCAGTCTGAAGCGACCTGATAGTCATTATGCTAAGGTGGTATGTCTGCCAGGACAGGCTTTACCATGGATGCGTCAAGTAGAAATAATAGACAATGAAGACCATCTAAACCAATTCTATGTGCAAGAGGAAACCGTAACATGCTCGAAGCCCACGACCAACACCAAAACAATCGGGTATCTCAACTTTTCGCTCGTCATCATCGTCTCGCCTCGTTGCGTCCTCTGTCAGTGCTCTATGATTTGAAGTGAGGGGCATTGAGCACAATGCCCATGAGCACGCCACCAATCGTGCCGGCAACGGGAATGGTCATGATCCAAGAGAACACGAGCAAGCCCACACGCTGGAAGTTGACGGCCTTGAGCGTGCCATTGCAGAGACCGACACCGACCGTGGCACCAGTGATACACATGGACGTTGAGACTGGGAGCGAGTATTGCGAGAAGAGGAGGACAGTGATGGCGGCGCCCATTTCCATCGAGGAACCTGCGTAGCATCAGTAAAACATTATCGGCAGTTGCAGCGGGATGCGCTTACCTCGAGACGGTGAGTGATAAGTAATCTTGTTACCCATGACCTTCATGATGTTGTAGCCGTACGTGATGAGACCAACAGAAATGGTGGCAGAGAGAACAGCAAGTTGCCAGATGGGGACAGGGGCGTTCTTGGTAGAGGCCTCGCCGTACATCCAGGCGTGGTAGATGACCGCCCAAGGTCCGACGGAGTTACCTATGTCGTTGGCGCCATGGGCAAACGATGCCGTGCAGGCAGTGAGGATCTGGATGAACGAGTAGACGTGCTCGACCTCGTTAGGGTACTTCTCCGCGTGGGCGTAGACACGCTCCATGCGAGCACCTTCGGGGGTACCGTGAATACCAGACTGAGCGGCGTGGATGTCGTAGTGGAGACCATAGAGAAGACCGACGGTGATCATGGCGGGGAGACGGACGAAGAAAGTCTTGATGTTCTTGCGCTCGTATATTTCACCAGCGCCTATGGGGTTGTTGTGGAGAAGTCGCATGGCCCAGCCAATCGGTCCGCGCTTCTGCCTGAGCTTCGCGTGGAACCTGGCCTCGCCCTCGGCAACCAGTTCCTGGTAGGTGAGCTGCTTGGACTCGGCATGAGCGGCAGCCTTCTCCGAGTCAACAGGTGCAATGGTGTCCTCCGCTGCGCCCTTCCTCAGGTCTTCGTCGCTCAGAGAAGACGAACGGGTGCTGGGCAGGTCGTCCTCTTGCACAACAGCGTAGTTGGGAACGATGGCCTGTTCACCTGCGGGGGCGGCCGGTCGCTTGAATAGGAGAGGCCCCATGATAGCGTGGTACCACCTGACGTTGGGGTCCTTCTTAATGACTTTGACGTAGACGTAGGGAACAAAGAAAATGGCCGCGAGGATAGCAAGACCGACACCGGTACCCACCGTGACGGAGGCGACATACCAGGCAGGCTTCTTGTTGAGACCGAGCTTAGGAGATCCCTTGTAGACGACAGAGAGCGTGCAGATGGTGCCGGCAACTAGGAAGAAGAAGGGAGCAGTGTAAACACCCCACTTGACTGGATCCCGGCGCATGTGGACAACAACCTTGATGAGCATGAAGACGCTGGCACCAAATCCGGCAGCAATGGCGGGAGCCATTCCGAGACCAGCGAAGATTGCACCAAGACCCTTGCCATTGTTCCATCCCCACTGAACGTTGGAAGCTCCAACCGTGGCAACACCGACACCAGCAATGGACGAGATCAGGGAGTAGGTCGAAGAAACGTGAGCGGAGTGCCTAGTGCACCACATAACCCAGGTTGAGGCGCCAGCAAGCGCACAGGTGAAGGCAAGCATCTGAACAGCGGCGTCGCCCTTGAAGGCGGTTCCAGGAATGATACCGTTTTTGATGGTCTCAGCAGTACGGGCGCCGACGGTGATGGCTCCCAACATCTCGAAGATGGTACCGAAGACCATGGCCTGGCGGTAGGAGATGGAGCGCGAGGAGACACTGGTGGCCCAGGCGTTGGCGACGTCGTTGGCACCGTTGTTGTAGGCATCGAGCAAGGCAAAGAAAGTGCCTATGGCCATAATGTAGTTGTATTCGCTGAGCACGGCCATCTTGACGGTTGGCTCTCGGGCGTGTCGATGGGAGAGAGAGACGAGCGACTACTGTCGATAGAGAAGGAGAATCACAGGGCACAAACGTGCTATGAAATCGAAGGCGCAGGCTGCAGGAGCAAAACGAGCAGGGCTCAGCAACATGTTTATAGTCGACGCCTCGGGTGGTGCAGCATTCACGTTTGGGGCGACCGGCCAATCAGGGACCCGGCATGCGACATGTGCGACATGTGCGACATGTGCGACATGTGCGACACGCTGACAGACCAGGCCTCGTAGCGGGCAATTACTTTCCACGCCCACCAGAGGCATATTCTGGAGCCATTGATGGCCAGGTTGCAGGGCGGCGCGCTCAGTGCAGAGGAAGCTCCGCAAGCCACCCAAGCCTGCCAAGCACGCTCCGCCGAGAACAATAGGCTTAGTATCCTTGGCGTGGGAGGGCGGCAATTCACCAATCGCATTGCTTCCTTGGTCAACGTGGTCGACCAAAATGGGATGTTGCATTGGGGTCGTCGTCGAACGCAGGCAGCCTTCGCCTCGACGAGGGAACACCGGCCACGGAGGTCGCGAGCGCGCACACTGCACGCTCCGTGTTCATTGGGTTTTCGAGCACCCCGAAAGGACGCCTGTCAATGCCGCTGCATGTGTTCGCTGTGGTTCCCGAGTCGTTGCGCCGTGCCGGTGCCCGGATCGTCCCCCCTGGCCGTACCTGAGCACTCTTGCGCATGCTTGTCCTTGCCCAGCTTCATCCAAGACTCCTTCGCTTTCTTGACGGGCGTGGCCATCTGAGATGCGTCGCTGGGCATGCGTACATGGCTGGGAGATCTTCTGGGTGCCAGTCTCGCTCTCTCGTCACTCGAATCGAAGAAACCGAGACTGTGCCGCAATCATCGAGAGTGGCAGTCGCTAGGCTCCACCATGCATGCCATTGCCTGGCGAGCCGCTGCATCATTTTCGAGTGTGCTGAAGCCGTCCACGCCACACTCAGTGTCTCGCAGCTGACAGCCGCAGTCCAGTCCGCCTGAAGTGGCCACCATGGATCCCCAACCCCACGTGCACCGGCCATTGCAACAAGAAGATGCGCTGGTGCCGTGCAGCCGAGTGGGGTGGCAATGTCCGAATCTCCCTTGGGTCGAGGATGCTTTGGAAATTGGAGATCGATTCGCGCCTCTGAACGGGTGAGGTTGCGTTACGCTTTGCGACAAGAAGCTTGGGTTGGGGGTCCATCCAAGTCCCAAGACTGCTGAGCCGGGCGCTGTCGCCTTGTCGACTTGGCCACGTCCAGCGTCGTCAATTTAAGCTCGTGCAGCCTGTTCGCACCCGTTCGGCGTGCATTTGGCCTCAGATCTGGGTTAAGTCGAACAAACGCTCCCCGCAGTCCTAACGTTCTCTGGTTGCGTACATATATAGGGCTCAGACTTCCGTAGGTTGGGTTTTGACGTCTCCTCCGCATGTTCCCAGCAGTGCCAAGCTCGCCTTTTGCACGCCCTGCGCCATGAAGTTGCCAGTCCCACGCAGCCTCGACTGGTTCCGTTTCGGGTGTTGAGCTGACGACAGAGCATTCACATTAGCAATCGTGGCTCGTAAAATTCAGCTTAGGTTCAAGGAATCAGGGTCTCGGGCCCACCGAAAAGTCGGCTACGAGCTCGCTAGGTGGTGTTGCATGCTTCTAAAAGTCGGTAAATCGATACAAGGTCCTAGCTTGGCTTGAGCTACGACGAGTCTCCAGAGTTGTGCAAAATGTGTATCCCCGACGCCCACACATACGCGAGGGTCAGGCCATCGTTTTTGTTTGTTTGAGATTCGATCGAGACAGCAATAAAGTTCAAGGGTATCAGTCCACGCCGTCAAACGCCATCCATGTTGCAAGGCTTACTGCATCACTCCGAGTCATCTCGATAGCGGCGCGCCTCCTTGGCCTTCTGCAGTTGCTCCTCGTCGTCGCGCTCCCGCTGCGCCAGCGACTCTCGAAGGCGCTCTTCCTGCTTTCGCCAGTGGCTTCCCTCCTCGTAATCTGCAGAAATGCCCAATGCTTTTCTCAACCTCTCGCTTTCTTCGATTTTGGCCTGGGGACTTGATGAGTATGCGGTCTCACCCATGCGCCTCCGGGGTCCACTCACCTGAGCCAGGTCATGCACCTGATGGGATTTTAGGTTGCGTGCATCGGGGCCCGCGCCTTTTCCTGCCTTGCGCTCTTCCTCGAGTTTCTTGCGCAGTCCGTCGCAACGATCGTCTATCTCATCCTCGTCGAGACTACAAAAGTGGTCAGCTCGGAAGCATGTGACTTTCCAATGCACCAGTGCGTTTGCATACCCTTCGTCTTCGAGCTTGTCTCGTAGCTCTAGCACTTTCACCTCGATCTCGCGCTTGCGATCGTGCTCCAGAATCTCGGGGTCTGGCTGCCGTTGGCGGTGCTTCGCTGAGTCCCAGTCCTTGGAGTATGGCGCCGCCTTGTCGCGCGGCTTCAGTAGCGACCTGTTCTTCTGAACATATCCTGACGTTCCGCTACCACGAGGCGTAGACAGTCCGACGTTTGAAGACATGTTGGTTTGGTTGATGCGGGCCAGGTCAGGTCAGTGCTGGTGGCGGAAGTGAAGATGCGAGTGCTGCGATGCGGAGTTGCTCTCGGAGGTGCGGCTTGGCAGACGCGGCTGCCCCGCCCACGAAATCGACTTTTGGGACCACGCCGGCGAAGACTCATCCGTGACTGCACGCAATGGAGTCACACACTCGACGCACGCTTCATCCCTCTGCTCGCTCCTGTGATCCGTTTCTACTATCGCCACATCCATCATGAGCACCGCGCATGCGGATTCTGCGGCATCGGTCGTGGCTGCCTCGCCCGACTTGCCCAAGCAGCTGCCGTTTCCGCCTGTTACCAAACAGCACATCCTGAACTGCTCGTACCACATATGGCATCCCAAGTGAGCACACATCTCCCATAGCGCGTTGCGACACTGATTTCTGGAGATATCGAGCCATCACCCCGAAAGCGCGCCTTGTGCCTCTGCCTGACGCCTTCCTGGACTACCTCCGCACCGACGGCATCGTGCTCCCACCCGAGGACAACGACAACCCCGAATGGTCCGATGCCGACAGCGGCATATTCTCTGGTGCCGATAATGACGGCGATGACGAAGGGCCGGGCCAAGACCCGTCGACCCACTGGAGGGAGACGCACGAAGCCGTAGAAGCTGCCATCGAGGAGCTGGGCGGCAAAGTGGCACCGAAGCTGAACTGGTCTGCGCCAAAGGATGCGACGTGGATTGCAGCAACCAACAGTATGGAGTGCCGGACACCAAACGACATCTACCTGCTGCTCAAGTCGAGCGACTTTATTACACACGACCTCCAGCACGCCTTCGACGATACCACAGAGGGCGATACACCGACAGAAGGCGATGCGGCCATTCCCTACCACCTAGTTCTCCGGAAATGGATCGTCCTCAACCCTTCAGTTGAGTTCCGGTGCTTCGTGCGCAACCGCAAGCTGATCACCATCTGCCAGCGCGACCTGAACCACTTCGAATTTCTTTTCAAGATGGAGGACAAGTTGCGACAGACAATCCAGGAGTTCTACGATGTGCGACTACGCGACACTTTCCCCGATCCCAACTTCACGTTCGATGTCTATGTACCGCCGCCACATGATCGCGTCTGGCTGGTGGACTTCAACCCATGGGCTTTACGGACAGATCCGCTCCTTTTCAGCTGGATGGAGTTGTTGACGTTGGAAGAGCCGTTGCTTCCTGAAGCAGAAGATGCTCCAGATAAGAATTTTGAAGAAGACGAGGAAGATGAGGTGGTCGAGTTGTGGCAGCCCGAATTCCGTTTGATTCGTAGAGACGACCCTGAAGCATACGGCTTTTCAACCCCGCAATACAGCGCACACAAGCTGCCCAGAGATGTGGTGGATGCAAGTAGCGGGGGTGAGGGCATGATGCGGGAGTTTGCAGATCAGTGGAAGGAGGCACAGAGACTCGCAGAGCAGCAGGCAAACGAGGCGAGCGAAGATGACTAGTGCATCGTTCGAATCAAGAACACAATACATGTATTTTTTCCAAGCAATTGCACGTGGAAGATGAAGTACCTAGGTACCTAGGCTAGGTACAGTAGAGTGAAGGTGACTAAGCTCGGCTAATGGTTTCGCCGAGCTGTGGTTGGTGAACCTCCGCGTGTCGACACGGCCCCTCCAAAGTCGCATTGCATTGCGCAGGTTGCGTTCGCAGACATGACGGCCGAAGCGCCGGATCCACGGACCTTCACGAGCTGGGAAGATGCGTTCCAGTACCCCATCCCCGTGGTCCGCAAGCTGGAGCAGCAGCTGCGCTCCAATGCCGATGAGAATCGCGAGAAGCTGCGGTCGCTCGTGGGGTAAGGCATGCACTGAGTTGTCCCATGTGCCCAAGAGCCCTTGCTAATGCGAGCCATCCAGTGCGAGCTATCGCAGCCTCCTCGACACGGCCGAAACGATAATCGACATGGAGGTCCGCATGGAGCACGTCGAGGGCAACCTGGCACGCGTCGGACACAACTGCAACTCGACGACGCTGGATCGCATCACAAGCAGCGCCGTCAGGCTAGATTCATACATACGCAGTCGCGGTTAGCCTCCCGCATCGCACGTGAGGGCAAGCATGAGTGTTGACGGAGACAGACCAAGAGCGCTATACCTTCGCTTCGCAGCTCGCCGTCCTGCGCAGCTCGCCCGTAGTCATGACACGCCTGATGAAGAGCAAAGGGTCGTACCTGCTCATCGCAAAGGTGCTAGTCATATCGCGATTCCTGCACAAAGCCTTGTCGCAGTCCGCCAACAAGCCACCCCTCGTGGACCAGCTTTGGGAACGCCTGCTGTCGGCGCGTCGCAGGTTGATAAAGCGGATAGAAAAGCGCCTGGGTACTTCGGAGGGCGAAAGTGTAGATTTGGTCGAGAGCATGTGCGCCTACGCCCTGATAACTAGCTCGACGCCTACAGATGTCCTGCATCATTTTCTCAAGATTCGATTGGAGAACAGTGTCAAGCTGCTTCAGCATGGCGGTGATGAACTTGCGAAGCATGGTACTAGTGCGTTGCAATTGTGCATACGGACGTGTCTGGACACGCAGGCAATCTTCCCTCGACGGCTAGCAGAGTCGCTGGTCAAACTCAAGGCACATCCCTTGATTCAAGACCCCGATGTTCGTGCTCTCCATGAGCTCAAATTGGACATGCACGACCGTTGGATAGGCGAAGAAGCACGCAACTACACGCCCTGGCCGCGCCACGATGAGCTTCAGCGAGCTGACGCTGAGCGCATACTCCACCAATGGTCCCGACAAGCCATATCCGCTTTCCTGAAGGGGACCAAGGACGCACTGGAGACCGAGACGCGGCTGAAAGAAGTTGCGTCACTACGGCAGGAACTCATTGAAACATGGATCCTGTCCGGTTCACGTATGGCGGGTGTCAAACCCGCAAACGTGTTGGATGACCTGCGCGACACAATGAACAACCACCTCGAAGACATTGTCAGGCTTCGCTCGCAGACCCTTAAGACTGTGGTGGTCGAGTTGTTCAACGTGCTTGGCTCGCCTTCTCTTACACAATCATCTAGTCTCTCCCTGTGGGGCACATATCCCAAGTCGGCGGATATATCGAACGGCGCGCAAGCATTCAAGTCCACACTCGTCAACATTCACCAAGGCCGCGACAATTCGGTGGTGGGCATTGTCTCTGCATTCGACGCCTGGGCAGACTCTATCCTTGAAGTAAAGAGCATCGTGAAGTCGATGAAGGAAGCGCGATGGGATGACACATTTGCGGACGACGTCGACGACTCGGATGACGACAATCTAGGCGATTCTAAACAAACGCTACTCAGTCACGACGATCCGCGGCTGCTCGAAGAAGCCACGCAAGAAGCACTTGCCCATGCGCTACAGAACCTTGGCAAAAGCTTTGGCCAAATTATCACGCAAGTGACGGAAGACGAGGATAAAATCGATGTGCTGAAAATATGCTTCGTACTAAGGGTCACGCGGGAGATCGGGGAGCGGATTCCCAAGCTCAAATTGCAGGATAGGGCGACGCTGCTGGCTACGCCGTTCACACCTGCCCTACTGAAGCCCTTGCACAAGGCACTGGCTTCACATGTTGCCCGACCGTCTGCGGGTGCATATGTGAAGACGCTCGCTGGTGGACTGAAGTCGAGAACAAACAGTCATATTCTCTGGGAAGGTAACCCTGCGTTGCCGGCGCAACCCTCGCCCAGCGCAATCAGGTATCTGCAAAGCATGACGAAGGCCATGGCAGCGTATGGAAACGACTTGTGGGCGCCGCTAGCTGTAGAGGAGATGAAAGCTAGTGCTGTTGATCACGTTTCTGCGCCTCTGAAAGCCAATCTTGACGCACTGCAGAAGCTAGGCATCGACCCTCCTAAAGGAGAAACAAGTGAAGAGATCAATGGTGGCAACGTGGATGCTGGAGAGCAGAACGAGAACGCGGAGGTGGGGGAACAGACAAATGGGGAGAAAGTGGTCAACACAGCTGCTGCAACCGAACTCCAGGACCGCAAGCTCAAACAAGCGGTCTTCGACATGCTGTACATCCAGCGTTTTATTGGGAACCCGCATCGGTCCCCTGACGCCATCGACGATATGGTCAATAGTATTGACAGCGCCGCTCTGAACGGGAACAGTAGAGCGAGACTGAGGAAGAGTGCGACTGACTACGCAAAGAAGACGTATTTGCTTTTTGCTCTGTTGGCATAGCATATCATAGCATGGTATAGATACCCAAGGTGCGATGGAAGAATACAATATGTTGTCACTTGAGCAAACATGCGGCGAAGGGCGTATGCTATCCCATGTTCATCTCGACCAGGGACTCCACAGCGACCAAAGGCTGACCGTCCTCTCCCTCCCACCAAACGAGATCTCGCTAACGCTATCCCCTACATCGCTCGCAAGCTCCGTTACGTCCACTTTTGACTGCGATGCGCGCAGTTGCGTGTTGCGGAACTTCTTGCGATATCTTCCTTCTCGGGCAAGGAACGACCGTGCCACGATGTGGTCGATATCCTCCTATCACTCTTGTTAGCCACTGTACCATCGATGGCAACCTTGCAGGACAGGACGACGTTACCAAAGTAAGCGTAGGATCCAGCAAGATCTTGCCGTCTATCTCCTTGTATATGTGGCCTAGGAATTCGAGCTCCTCAATCTCCACAAGGTCTTTGCTGATGATGAGAGATTCTTTCTCCGTGTCGGGCCGCGCGTGCGAAACGCGGTATGCGCCGACTTGAGGCTTGTACATATCTGTACGGGAGATTAACGCACGCATCGTCCTGAGTCGTGCTTAGACTTAACGCTGAAAAATTGCTGCCGACTTTCCTCCAAGGCTTCCTCCAAATCTTCCTGCTGTTGCTCTTCGCATCCTTCGATCCTGCGTTCGAGCTCCGCAGAGGCGTATCTCCATGCGCTCTCTCTCCATGGTCTGGTGGTGGTAGCGAATGATCAGTTTTTGTCGTAACGCCCATTCAACACAAGTATACGCATCGGTGGCCATGTTCATAGTTCAGACATCATCTTTTATCTCAAAGAGTGATGGGCTTGGGGTTGACTGACCATCCTGCCAGATAGGAATGTGTATGTGTAATTAATGGGAAGTGTCTACTCACCAGCTCTAGTTGCTTCTCGCTGTTGAACCTTTCTATACTCCCGTAAAGCCGATCTACTTCTTCTTTGTAATGTGATGTCCGCGTATCCGCAGGCTCAATCGGAGGTCGAGCCTGAGCGTTGACCTTGTTCTCGATCCTCCGTTTTTCATCCTCCCACTTCTCTTCCTTGTGTCGAACATTTTCTTCCAGTTCCAGGATAATCTTCCTCGTTTCCTCTTCCCTCGCCTTCAGTGCCATAATAAGCTTTTCATCACGTTGCGCTTTGACCAAGTCATCTTTTCTTCTTGCTTCCTCTGCCGTCCTACGGTTCTTCTCGGTTTCTATTAGCAAGTTGAGTTTTTCCGCAATGTCGGACCCTTTCCTCTCATCTGAAGAACTGCTCTGCTCGTAGAAGCTCACTGGATAGTGGTTGGTACAAGGACCCATGTAGTGCCCAATAAACCCAGACGCGATAGGATAGGATAAGGGAAGCATCATTCCTGGTTGGAGGAGGGGGCCTGTGTTGTATGAATTCATCGATGAGGCAACCTGAGACTCAGGGGGTATAGTGGTGGACCGATGTCGCGTACTTTGGGTGCCATGTCTTATAGCGACACGTGAACTCAAGTCCTCGTCTTTTATGTTCCTACTGGACTCGCGTGTTGGGGCATGCTGATCTCGAGACCGGCGATCCGAAGTATGCTCGGGGTTCCGGATCTACGAATTCAGCTTTGGATGAAGTCTGATGGCTTGTGTGTTTATTTACGCTTTACGAACGGCGACCGTTACTATCGCTGGTGGACGCCTTTGACAGAGTCGACTTCTTCTGTGGTCCCTGCTGCGCAACAGGCAGAACGTTTATCCTAACCTTCTGACCCCCTAGCGTCTGAGTTTCTTTCATACCATGTCGGAGTATGATTGGTTTGTTCGAGGAAGATTCCGACGCTTTCGACAATATCAGGAGGCGGGGCTTGACTTACCACGGGAGCTGGGGCCTTTCCTTTCACGGTAATCGTATTCAGATCAAGCTCAGAGATTTCTTCTACTGATATCTCCGCATCCTTGGAACTCTGACCTAGTTCGAGGTTGGATTCAATCCACGGATTGGGCTCATCGCCTCCAAACTGACCCAAGATACTGCTAGTTGCCCCAGGGTTTTGTATGGAATTGTCATCAAGTCTAGAGGCAGATCCGATAGCTTTTTGTTTCTCCAGGGCTGCCACTGATGGCATCCGAGACTCGCCGAAAACGAACGCTTTTGAAGTATCCCTAACAGATACTTGCTCTTCACCAACCACATGCTTGCCTTTCTGTCTCTTTCTGCTGGTGCCGCCGATGATTGTACCCCAGTCTTCACCCATTTCTTCAGCTAATTGATCGCTCTCGCTGCTTTTCCGAATGCTCTATGTAGGAGCTGTGGGTTGTACTGTGGAAATCTTCGGCGAACTTGGAGGTGTCGGTACCGGTATTGGAGATTTATCATCTACTTTATCGGTGTTTGTAGTCTTTGAGAAAGGTATAGTTGAACTATTCCGGCCGTCTTCGTATCGTCTCCCTTTGCTACGGGTCCGTGTTGGTGGTGAGCTGCCATCATCAGAGGACTTCTCGTTTTTCCAGTACCACTTGACGAAACGACGGGCCGTGTCCTGGAGGCGCGATCGGCCTTTGTCATTTGTTTCAACAATCCGTCTGACCTCCTGGAAGCTCAGGCCTGTCCATCGCTCGAGAAGTTCGTTGATCACCTGACTTCTTACGGGGCTCTGGTCGAGCTTTATCTCTAGTTCAGGTGAGATCGATCCTATATCATCATCTTGTTCACTTTCAGATGCCGTGCCGTTGACATCAATCGTGCGAATCGTCTTGACGCGCGCACCTCTAGCAGCCGGACAGTGCTCATCGAGATGTACACTTGGAACTTTGTCGAATATCAGATTGTACATCCACACCGCCGTGGCTCCCGGAGACTCAGTCCAGTGGGGAAGCTGTAGTAATTCGCGAGGGAAACCTTTCTGCAACCGACGTTCTGCGTTCATGAGTACTTTGATAACTTGTTTATTCGTTTCCGTCCAACTCTCCGCACACTCGCATTCTATCGCCATTGACAAAGCAATCTCGTCCTTCTTATTCTTCTTTTTATTCGATCTGATTAGGTTAGTACCTGACAAAACGCAAACTTGCTGTTAAGCATACGTCTTACTGCTGAATCGATGGACTTCCGCGATTCTGAGTATTGATAAATGCAAGCGGAGAGGTTCCTTGATAGAATGGCATTTGGTGAGCAAATAGTCGCTCTCGTTCCGGAACAGTCCTTTTAGCCATCGAGGGACTCGGTTGGGTACGAAGTCGTTGAGCGCATCTTCATACTCTCAGATGAGCATATCGAGTCGCCCCAGGATAATGCCAGCATCGGTATCTTTCCCATATCCCTTGTCCTGATCAACAAAGTACACGACTCCATGCATAGCTGGGCGATATCAGCGAACTCATGCGCAATGTTACATATTGCCTGCGAAATGGAAGAATCAGAATCGGTGTCCACAACGAGGCCGGAGGCAATATCGAAGAGCATATGCGATAATTGACTGGTACGTTTGGTAATGTCGGCAACGCCATCAACGGCGGCCTCCGAACCGAGGCCCGGTTTCATGTGTGTCTCGTAATCAAAGCGATCGAGTCTAGTATATCATGACGATAGAAGTGTACAGGCGATTAGAGCTTTAAACGGCCATTTCTCAGCTCAGCTTCTGCGGCGATGAATTGTTTTCACATCCTTGTGGGTGGCGGAGCAGGCGAGACTCTGCCTCTTGCCTCGTCTCACGAATTCCGTCCCGTCAGACGCCACCCTCAGGCCTGCACATGCAAGTTCGTGCATCTCTGCATGCAATGCTTGTAAAGATGCCAAACCCCGCCACGGCAGTCGAATTGGATCCTCGCGGTTATCAAAACCATGTTCGATCACCGTATTCCACCTCAGCTAAAGTACACCCTCCCAGGAAGTACGGGTGCCTAGCGCCTTTAGGTTTTCTCTTGTAAAAGACCACTCGAAGATCTGATCCCCCAGGTGCGCTAGAAACCCTTCCTTCCCGAGAGGGTGCCCGGTCGCGTCATGGAACGGATGCTCTGTGCTGATGAGGGCATGGACAGAGGCGCACGATGTATTCGCGTTGAAATATTTGTAAGCTCGGTGTGCAAGACTGTCCCTTTGAAGCGAGTGTTGCGCAACATTCCTAAGATGCAGTGTGCTATTGGACATGGGTAACAAAGGACGAGGCTATAGCTGGGTTACTGCCGTGCGTTGCTTTTGTATCGTGCGCGCTTGCCAGACCACTACCAAACCATGTGGATGTTGCATTGTGATGGTTCTGAACATTTTCCAAAATTGTTCTTTCGGTGATCTGAAAACCAACCTGCCATTGAAATCTCAGAGTCCCATCGAGCTCTGCTTTTCTGTCCAAGCTCTGACAGCGGCTTCAGATGATGATGTTTCACGCCCGATCGAATTGAACTGTACGGCAAGTTAGGCCTGTGACAAAATATCCCACCCAGCCAACTCACTGTGTGCGAAACGCTTAGATTGTTCGCGTTCTTTACAGTTGCGACAACGTGACCGGTGACAATTCCATAACTGAGCACATTGTCGCCTTGCTTGACATTCCCTAGGCTGATCGATATATTGCCATGCTAAGCAGTCACTAGTTAGCATACAGGGCCGTGAAATAAGGCTGAGGTCTCATGCGCTCCTACCTTGTTGCTAGCGTTTTTTTGTCCCCAATTCTCGAGCATCAACTTTATCCTTTCCGTTACGTCAATGTATCCAGTGGTTTGCGCAACCGTGAACCTGCACACTGGCTGAAGGCTTGTAGTCAGCCAGCATATTCTCATCGGACCCAAAATCACGTACTGGCACGATGGTCTGCATGAATTGGCATGGGTTGATATCCGGCAACAGCTGCAGACTGTTTGGTCACAATGAGACCCAAGTCCTTCTTTTTCTTGAACATAGGTGATTTGGTCTCGAAAAAACACGCAACCTGAATTGGATTGAGCTCTTTCGACTCATATCGTTTCTGCAGCAGTAGATGAAAGTCAGCTAATTTGTTGCAATTTGGTAGATTTCGTGTCCAGGTCTTTGATGATTTGGTCATTGCTGTCAGCAAGCATGCCCAAGATTTTCTCAGCAAGACCGGCCCATGCAGCTTTGTCGGAGCCCTTGAACGATGTCCCCAAGATACTGTAGATGTGCATGTGCCGCCCCTAGTCATGGCGAGTTTGATTGGAAGACAGTCTTGCATGCTTATTGCGAATGCATCCTGATACGGGGATACAACCCCGTCAAACCGACAGCGGCTCCTATCAGGTAGCTAACTGGGTTGGACGACGCTGGGCAGTCTGCCGTGAACCACTAGCCGTACCAATGGAAGAGCCCGATGTTGATCTTGGCTGCCTGTCGATGTAATGACACCTGCATGGTGGGGCCGTTATCTTCTCGTGACTGGGGGCTGACGTCCACAAGCGAAGCATGAGGGGATTAGGCGGAAGGGCTGAGTGACAAAGCTGAGAAGGCAACCGAATCGTCTTCCCTCTTCTCCCGCTATCGATAAAGGTCACGTAGATAAACATTCAGCACCCAGGCTAACAACAACGGCAAATCTTCTTTCCCTGTTGAAGCCGAGCCTTTCAATAATGATCTCGTCAGTCCATGGTGATAGCAGCCCCTAGAGAAGCTTCGCTAGCGCGCAACGAGTCTGGATGGCCTGGCGGGCACCTGAGTCTAGGAGATATCGACAACACAGGTGACACAGTTGCTAGTCCGAACTACGGCTCGCGTGTAGATGGACACGTATTGAATCTCGGAGATGGTGGAATCAGTGGGTATTTGCGTTCGTGTTTATATCTTCTGCTTACCTCCGAGCAGACATTGTGACAAGTAACAACTATTCACTCGAAGCGGGCGCGATCTTGAACATTCACCAAGAGCCCAACGATGAACGAATCAAGGTATTTGAATATGAGTATCACTTGAATGGTCTTCTGGCAAAGTGTTCTGCAGGTAAGCTCTTGGTACCCAGGCGCTAATCGAGTCAATCGCTCATCATCCGTTAATTGTGGGTAGTGTCATGGCTCAATGGCTTAGCCCCCCTGGACTTCGCTCCTGCGTACCGGGAAGGCTTGGCACAAAGATGCGATAGAGTTGGTACTTGGGTACTCGAGGACGAGCGATTTCGAGAATGGTCTGACGGGAACTGTCGCACTCTCTGGATCCATGGCATCCGTAAGTAGGCAGACCGTGGTTTCTGTAGATGACTTGCCATGACGCAGTCGGGTGCGGAAAAACAACTCTTGCGTAGGTAAATTCCAGCACACTGCATCGCAAACCGTTGTACTCAATGCTTACTAGATCCAACATCATCGAACATCTCGAGACTAGGAAAGATGGGTTCGCGTGTCTCTTCATCTTCTTTGATTATTTGCAGCAGAACCTCCAAACACCTTACAACGTCGCTATCAATATACTAATGCAGGTAGTCAAGCAACAAACCAACATCTCAGAGCCAGTCCGAAAGATATACACCGAATTAAAACATTTGATTACACCACCCAGTATGCCTGAGCTACTGAACGTTATCAACAAAGAAAACAACCGTTTCGCAAGAGTACGGCTTATTATTGACGGACTAGACGAGTGCCCAGCACATGCTTCTGAGAACGCCAGGGCCGAATTTCTCCGCATTATTCGAGGCTTGACACCGAAAACGAAACTTCTATTAACTGCCCGAGCGTCTTATAGCAAGAAACACGGGTTGGGAGTGGTCGTGGAACTAGAATACTTGCCAACAAAAGAGGACTTTCGGTGCTACTTGCAAGCTTAAGGCACCCCACCGAGTTCTTTTATCGAGTTTTGCCGCAGCTTGCCCAAGCTCGCAAAGTATCATATTTGACTTGCAAGCTTAAATACAAAGTCACTGCACATTTAATGAGTTCCTTGCTGAATCAGACTACGAGGAACTTGTTGAAGTGATCGCTTCACAGGCTCAAGGGATGTTGCTACTTGCGCGGCTTCATATCAACGCCATTGCCGCGCAACACACTTTGGCAGGCGTGCAGTCTGCACTCAAGAGCTTGCCGGCCGAAATCAATCATACTTACAAGAAGGCGATGCAAATAATATAATTAGGCGACATATCGCTTGCTGAGTGAGTGCTGATGTGGCTTACGTTCGCTACGCGTGCGCTGACAACGAAGGAACTGCGATCAGCATTAGCTATGAACGAGAACGTCACGAACATGCATCAAGCTGAGGGCCACTTGTATAGCGAGAAGCGACTTTTAAGCGTGTGTGAGGGTTTGGTTGTTGCAGACCATCAAGTCGAACCATGCACCGTGCGATTGATCCACCCAGCAGCGCAAGCCCACTTCGAAGCCTACTTCGACAACCAGCAAGCCCACAAAATTTGGCAACTGCCTGCCTCCGATATCTATAATTCGAGAATATGAACACTGCAATCCGCAAACCGGAAGAGATTCACGCACGCATCAAAGACTTGCCGTCCCCACGACATGCTGCTCTGAATTGGGGCCAACATGCTCACAAAACACAAGACGACGGTGTGGTACGGATGTGGGTCACATTGCTAACGGATGTTACGTGGCAGCTGAATTCGGCTTGCCTAAAGTTGTCGATGAAATCCTATCGCGCGATCCTTGTGCAGCCGAAGAGGAGATGCATGGAGAAATAGCTCTACACGCGGCCATGGTCACCATGAAATAGTGAAGAAACTACTCGAGACAGGGAAGGTTCTGTTACCGGCTAAAAATAAGCTGTACGGGAAACCAGCTCCTTCATGGACAGGAACAAACGGTTCTAAAGCTAAAAACCAATCTTCATGATATCCCAGCATCCAGTGAGGCCATGGGCGAGGGATCGTACTGTCGCGCGATATCTACCGCGTTACTCACTTCGATGAAATCCTCGAGTTCTTCACTGGTCGTCTTTAACTTCTCTTTCACAGCAGTCACTGCCTCCAACCCGACGATATGTCTCGCAGGTGGGTTGTCATGTCCACCGATAGCTGTCAGAGCGTGCACAGTCTCTGCTATCAAGGAAGATTTCACAACCGGTGGCAGAGGTGCGTACAGCGATGTGATTGTGTCCGAGCTGAGTAAGTCACCCATGGTCGGCTCATGGACAGTAGTAGCATCTGGACTTGTCGTCGAAATGCTGTCGGTAGGAGACTTCTCTTCCGGATATGGCAAAGGATTGTTGACTCGATCAAGCTTATCGAGAAGATTGGAGAAGATGTCGCGAGCAATAGGTGCGGGATTTTCAGCTTGGAGGTATTCGCGCATCGGAGGGACGGAGGTCATTTTGTTAGTGAGGACGTTGACTTCCATATTCGCTTGAACAATGGACATTTTGATGTTGAATGGAGCGATTTCATAAGCCAGACTCTATTTTCTTGTCAGGCATGTCTGTTCGCGTCAAGGTGGACACGTACATCGCAATATCCTTCGATAGCCCACTGCGATGAGCAATACATAGCCAAACCTGGCGTCCCGAGGTGGCCAGCTAAAGACTGTCACTTCCCGGTTTATAGTTGGATCGTGAGCAACTTACTGACTCCTGTCAACATTATGATGTGACCGTTTTTCCTTTCGCGCATCGTTGGGAGGACTGCTTTGATGATGTTCACATTTGAGAAGAAATTGGTTTCGAACGTGTCCTGCACAAGGGTGATCGTCCGGCTACTGTGGGCCAATTCCTCTACGGCGCCGATGACAGCTATGGAGACATGAGTGAGGTTTTTGCGCATGAATGATCTTGAAGTGAAGTACCTTCGCTAGTACTGCCCAGTAGCACATCAACGCGACCGAATGCTTCAACGGCTTCTGCGATCGCGGCCTGGCACTGACCAACGACCCTTCCATCTAAGCCGACAACTCTCAACCTTTCCCTCCATCGTTCAGTGTGCTTCACATCCTCGAGAAACGCTCGAAAGTCCTCACTTTGACCTTCTCTCTTTTCGAACTCTTGAGGGACAACGCCAGCTACTACATAATCGCCATGATCAAGGACTTGTCGCGCCAATGCGATCGCGATGGGTGACGAGCCTATTGTCAAGAACCACACGCGGGGCGCGTTATGCGGAGGGAAATGTGGGGATCGTGCCCGTGGCGCGCGCGAAGACTGCGTGCCCTGCTGCGTCATGATGGTAACAGACCGAGGAAAGCGATCGAAGGCAGCATCTCGCGCGACTTAAGATAGGTCCTTGGTGGTGGATGATGCTTTCAATCGAGGTCGCGAACGGCAGAAGCATATGCCTAAGTCCGGAGTGCGCTAGCCCGTTTTGTTCGCTAGCGCGCACGGAAATTGAATTGTGCCAGACATTCACTCTCACCACTACCACCACATCAGTGAAGCTTGCCAAATACTCGCCGAGGACCAGTTGAATCTAGAGAAAGAGATAGTATGCGTATGCAAAATACAGACGACATAACGATATTGCTGTGGACGGGATAATATCTACGTGACGGGCTCCGCCACCGTCATCACCCTCATTCACTTCGACTCCAGCAGAGGTATGCTCAACTCTCACCTTCATTGTCCGTCTGCCAGCCTCCCAAACGCTCCTAGCCATCTTGTTTCCTCCCAGCCTCCCGACTTTCGCAGGGGATAAAAGCAGCCAGCTGCCGCAAATGTCGCACTTTCTCACCTTTACCCTCACACGATTCCCCTCAATCCTATTGTCTCGCACATATTTGCTATTCAAAATTTCACTCCAAATCTTTCCCCAATATACACCAATCCTCGCGCACAATGTCAATCGACTTCAGTGCCTCCGCCAATGGCCCCTTGTGCAACGACACCGGACGGCACCTCGCTAATATGAGCTTCTCAACAGCGCTTGCGCATCCGACCTTCCTTCAGGACTTCGAAGCTGCCACCGGAGCGACCCCGCTACCCAAGTGGATCTGCGAGCTTTACGCTTATCGCACCAAAGCTAAGAAGCCCGAGAGCCGTCTCCGCCAGACACCCAAGCCCAAGGATCGTGCTGCGGACGCCGAGAACTGGATCAAGCGCACCAACAACTTCCCGGTTCCCGGAGGTATTCGCAAGCGCAAGACCGAGATCGCAAGCCCGCGTGAGCGCAACTCCAAGTACGCCATGCCGCGCCCACTCAACGCCGCGCAGTACCAGCGCCATGCCATTCAGCTCATGTCCAGCTTGCTCAACGTCCGCGCCAACGCTTCACCCTTCACCTTGGTCTTGGACGACCTCAACCAGCGCGCCATCCCCTTCCTGCAGCACCTCGTGGTTCGCGCTCTCTCCCGCAATATCAACGTCGTCATCGTCTCCTTCGAGGACACGCGCTTCCACACTCAAGTGCGCCATGTTTCCGCCTGGGGTAACCGCACTGCCGCCACCATCCTTGCCGACATCGAGCAAGCCATCAGCGACCGCAAGGAGAGCCTCGTCATCATCGACTCCATGTACGACGCGGTTGCCACCAAGAACATCGACACAGCCGCGCTGTTCAACCTCGTCGTCATGAAGTGCACCTCCACCCTCGTCGGCATCTACCACACCGACATGCTCCCCGAGCTCTCTGCCTCCGGCGCCGACGCCTATGCCCCGCAGCCGCTCGAGCTGCTCAAGTTCATGGCCACCTCCATTATCACATGCCGCTCCCTGTCGCACGTGCTCGCCGCCAAAGCCGCACGCGAGCGCTCTCTTGCGGAGCCAACCTTCGGCATGCAGACCGGAGCCGAGGGCATCGTGCAGTGCCTCCATGCCAACGACGAGCGCGGCATTGTCCTCGAAGCCGAGTTCCGCCGCAAGTCCGGCCGCTCCGAGTCCGAGACGTACTTCCTCCGCCCGTCGCGTTATTCCGACTACCACCAGCCGATCGCGCCTCACCAGCTCTACGGCACGCTGAAGCAAGAGTTCGTCACCCTGCTCGACCAGCACCCCGCCTATGCGAACAAGCACGTCGTCGGCATCGTGGCTGCCGCCGACGACGAGATGGAGACGTCGTTCAACCTGGCTTTGACGGACAAGCAGAAGGCCGCGCGCGAGGGCGTCGTCCTTCCTTACTTCGACGCGCAGAAGCAGGAGGGTGGAGAGGGTGGTCGTATTCTCTACGACATGGGCGAGGAGGACGACTTTGACGAGGAAGAGGACGAGATCTGAGTACCGCGACTGGAAGCTTGCATGCGCGAGTTGAATACCCGTTAGTTGTGGTATGGAGTACCCTTTTCTTTGGCGTAATAGGGCGTTTCGGAGGGTCGCCTGGATTGGTACTATACCCTCATGGACAAAGGCGTTTCGTTGGATCAACTTCCAATTGCTTTTTACTGTCGCGTCGAGGACTTCAAATTGTATAGTTCTTCGACCCTGGGCATTTACTGGTACCTGGTCCTATAGCACGAATATAAAAATTGAAACTGAATAGCAAGTTCTATATGATCCAACAATGGCATACTATCCTGCGAGTTCCTAGAATACACGCGTGCCTTGTGACGAGATTCCTAGAATGCACAAAAATAGAAGACAAACATGAAGCGATCGATTCCTTGCGTCGATACCGAGGCTTTTACTCCAGTACACAAAGAATCGCCGTGAAGCTAATTTCAAACCCATGAAACTCAGCGACAGAAGAGCGCCCAGTGCTGTCCGTCACCCTAATAAGATACATAAAATTAACACAGGCCTTGCAAAGAGGCGGTCAAAACAGTCATAAAGTAGTAAAATACAGCTTGGCACAAGTACCTACTTCTTTCGTGCTAACTTTTGGGCCGTCTTGTCTTTGCTTTGCTTAGTAGCAGTACCAATAGGGGACACTAGCAGAAGAATCTTGCTATCAAGGTTGAGAAGCACCAGGAGCAGTAACAGCGCAAGATGGAGATGTATAACCATCAAGCCCCGTTCTAACTGGATCTTCGTGAGCCGAACAACAGTTCTGCTCGTTCATGGCCAGAGGTCGCGTGGAATCCCCGCATTAGAAGAGCTCTTGCCAGCTTGCGTGCTTGCCTGAGAGGGATCGAATTGCCTTGTGCGGAGCGTCTGAGTGGTGAGGTCAATCGGTTCGTTAAGGGTTTTACGGTTGTTCCTTTGGTTCTCAGACGTCGCCTGAAGGATTCGTGTGTTCACCGGGCTGCTTGCCGGTATTGCCATCCGTGACGCTGATGTATCGCCTCCATCTTTTCCGAGTTCAGTATCATCTTCATCCAGCCAGGGGTGTCCATATGGAAGCACGGGCTTGAGTGCCCCTCGTACGACATGAGGTGGTCTCACAGCCTGTGCGTCCCTCACGATGTTCGTACGAAGCAGTTCATCCAATACTTGGTTGACGGTGTCACCGCCTTGCACCATTTGTTGGTTTTGTTCCCATCTTTCTCCGCCTCGTTCCGCCATTGGTGCATATCGCTTTTGCTGCTCTTCGCTTGAGACTTTCCGCATAGCTCGGGCCATCTTGTGCGCTTCTTCGAAACCAAGATCAAGGCGCTCTTGGAGGATCGGGCTAATCGCCAAGCAAAATATGGTATCGGGTGTGCTTCGCGCAAAGAAGATGCTGGGAGGTGTTTGCTGTACAGTAAGTTTCCTCTAGTATCGTTATGCACATATAAATAAAGGCGAATAACTATTGTGCACGTACTCTTTGCGCAGGTAGATGAAGGGTATACGTTCCCGATGACAGATTCCAACTCTCGTCGTTGATTTCCCCAGTGTCGTTAACGCGACAGAAAGTAACTCTATTTTTACTGGTAAACAAGACATTATAACGTACTAATGCCTAGAACACAGCACCCGCGTTCTAAGGTTGATACTTCGAAGGAGAGCCGATGAACCAACGCTGATAGTTGTTGTGCCCGTACCTGTTAAGAGCGTAGGAGGTTTCGTGTTTATATTGCATGCATCGGTCTGATCGTGCGGCAACCAACTGGATTGTGAGCTGTTCAACGACCACGTGACAAGCAGAGGAGCGTATCATCCAGGTCATCACCCAGATACAAACCTAGAAAGCAAGCCGTGATCAATTATTTGTGAAATTTGTCATGATAATAGCAATCAATTTTCTTGTACCTGTGGACTCTGTACGCACTCTTGGAGACTCGCGAGGATCAGCTCGATTGGAAACGCGTCCGTGCCTACATGCTGTTGGACAAAGGCCTGGGGCATATGGAGACTCTTCCTCATTGAAAGAGCTCCTCGTGCTTCAGCCATTTTGTAGCCTAGTTTGAACGAATCTGGAGATTGCGAAACGGTGTCGCCACAAAGGCCGCGATGGCTAGAAGCTTACGTGCTTCTGCCTTATTATCGGATGATTGTCTCCTCATCGTCTTGTTGCGAGGGCTTTGGCTTGCCTTGAGCCTTCTCTGGCAGGAGCCTTAACACGAAGTTGAAACCGACGGCCACCAGGATAAGGACGACCCAGAACAGGTGCCCAAGGAGGATATGGTACTTGACCCCGATGGCAAATAAAGTCGTAGATGCAGCAGGAATTATTGCCCGGATTCCAGACTGTAGAGCCAGCACAAGTGCATTTAGCGTACCGAAGCTTTCATGCGAAGGAGAGATGTCGTTAAGCGCGAGTTGTACTCCAGCTACATAAATGTTAGACGATCTCGACACGATTTAAGACGAGAAGAGCTTACTGAAGGCCATCGCGACCGAACTACCGAAGACGTGGCTGAACGGGAATAGTATCCAGAAGGGAATCTTCATTCCGTGACGGAGTAAGATATTGCAGGTCGGGTTTAGCGCGAAGAAGATGGGCCAGATGAAGGCACTGAATTTGAGGATGCCACCGGTGCCAATGCGCTTGTGAAGAGGTGGAAACAAAACAAGCAACCAAAACGCCTGGGATAATCCTCCAATTGCCATGACGACAGATATCCACTCCGGCGACAGCTCTAGCCCACCGAGGTTGACGTCAGTGTACATAAAGACGGAGATAGTGGCAGTGAACGCAAAAGCCAGAAGCATGCAGTAGTTGTAGACGAGCATGACACTAGCAACGCCAGGATACTTGACCAGTTCCCATGTCGTCATAGCAGGCCCTTCTGATGTCTTTCTGCCGTGATGAATATGCAATGTCTGTGGTCATTGTTAATGGAAGCTCCCTGAGAGAAAGCAGTGCTACACGAACTTCTTTGACATTGAACGTTACAAGAACAGCAGCACTGAATCCAATGAAGGAGCAGACGAATCCAGGGAGCGCATATGGATAATCGTTGAAGAACTGAACGCGTCCAAATGCCGATGGAAACTTCACAGCCGGCCGTTCCAAAGCACCACCTGCAGGGTAGATTAGACAAGGATGACTTGAGGAAACTGTACGAGGACGTACCTAATAGAGGCCCCACGAAAATACCTAAGTTACCTGCAAATGCAAAATAGCTGAACACGCGAGCTTGGGTGTCCTTAGTACTATTCTCTGTGAGCATTGCACGGACAGTGACCACTGTGCCAGCAAACACGCCAGCTAAGCAACGGAAAAATATCATCTGCCATAGTGACTGGCTGAGACCAAAGAGAGCAGTGCATAAAGCAACTCCATACAGAGACACCGCAAGTACCGGTTTTCTTCCAAACCTATCGGCAGCCTGCTAGTGTCAGTGGGCTTGAAGCTACCATCCCAGGGCTTGAATTGATCCTTACACGCCCCCAAAATATCATAACACACATCTGCATTGCCGAAAACAAGCTCTCAACCAACCCTGAATAGAACCCGACGTCTTCTTTTGCGACACCACCCGTTTTTTCGATCATAGAGTTGATGTACGGAAAGATGGAGAAGAATGCTATTGGTTCGACCACACGTGTGTAGCATAGCAGAAATATTTGCGTCATGTCCAACGGCTTGGCCTCGTCTGACGGCGCTCCATAGTGCGCTGCATTGGCGGAAACTTCGGCCTCTCCAGCCTCAGCGAGTGGTGCAGAAGCAACGGCGGCGAGCAACGGCGTCCGTTCGTCGTTGGCCCTGATCGATAAGCGATCGTCGTCGTTTTGACTTCTTGATGTTGAGGGAGACATGGTTCGATAGTGGAGAAGTCTAGAGGCCTATCGATGTCGGAGAGGTGGTCTTACCTAAAGCGAGGGTAAAACCAACTGGGCGTAAATTGCGTGGCTGGACAAAGCAGTAGCTGGCATTGACTCTGGTGACCGTGATAAGAATACAAGCACGAGGAAGCGATGGATGGTGCAGAGAGAACGCTTATGCAAGCATCGAAGCAATTAAACGCGAGTGGAGCACGCAATGTTGGCCCCGAAGTCTTTATTTCATGCCGCGGCACGTCGAGTGGGCCCGACCCAGATAGGGAAGGAAGATTCGATAATTATCCAATTTGATGCCCTATCGTGCTGACCCGTTACCGTTAACGGGCAATGGTGCAGTCGTTCGTTGCAATGCAAGAGTGCACGAGCCATGCGAAGATAAGCTGTTGTCCCAGGCCTCAAAATTCTCGTATCGCACACTGTCATCAAGATGCCGTACCTCTGTCAAAAATGTTCGTATTGACAGTCCTTGAGGAATATCTCTTGACCTGTCACCTGTTATTGTGTGGTATTATACACCGGCACGTTTCACAGACATTCGGAGCAACGTACGTCACGTACGAAAATCAGCAATACCCTAGACTTGGAGTCTCCTTCCCCTGTGTAACAGTGATTAGATTCAATCCCTATCTCCGTACACTAGACGCCTCATCACAGAACTGCGCTGTGGCCTTCCAGATGCTCTTGCATATCGGCACCAGCTTTAGTAAGTCCAATCCCCAGCTGCCACCTCTTGCCAAGCCCAATGCATTTCTTCCTCGTGGTATCATGATAGTTTTTGCAGTTCCACCAACGCCGTACAAATGCCCATGTATTCTTGCAAAACTCCAATGCCTTAACGAGCGCGCGTAGCATCCGCCCTCAGCTTGTCAATCAAGATATCGACCGAATCCATATCTCCGGCGTCCAGTTCCTTCTCAGGCTTGAATGTAGAGGGTACACTGTCCACCACAGCGTCTAGCGCGGGCTGATAGTTGCGAGTCGCGCACGAGAGAGCCCTGACGGCCTTCTTGCGCACTGCTTCGTTCGTGTCTTCGGTCGCGAGTTTGACGAGGGTGGGCAGGGCACCGAGTAGTAGTAACTGCGGACTGTGAGTATACGAGAGGGCGATTTCTATGTTTAGACAGGCTGCTTACCCGCTCCTGGGCCTTGACATTGTTCTCTACCGCTGTGCCAGCACACCAAGCCGCGTACTTCCTCAGCTCTGCTTCTTCATGCCCCAGTTGTTCAATGAGGGGTGCCCACAGCTTCAGGCTCTCGATGTTGTTGGCGTTGTCGATGCCCTGGATCATCATTTCGAAATCCTCGAATGCGATGACTTTCTGCTCAAGCGTGGCGTCTGGGTGTTGGATGACGTCCATCTTGTACTTCATCATCTCGGCGTCCGACGGCCCTGACATGCCGCTCAGGATCTCCTGCAGCGTCTGCGGGTCGAGCTGGGTGTTTGGGTTCTTGGGCGCATTGGGATCGTTGCGCGAGGCTTCCGAATTTTCGATGCCCCATTTGAGGAGGTCGTTGAATTTGGGGTTGCTCATTGTGCACGTAGGGGTGATTCGGAGGTGATGGTCGAGGCAAAGTGGGGTGAAGTCGTGTATGCGACAAAGTATTTGGGGCGTGGACGCAAAGATTTGGCGCGAGCGTGGATGACGCGGGTTGAGGCGCGAAGATTCGAGCGGCTTCGGTACCGCCTACATCGCGCGAGGCGACGGCAGCTGGGTATGACGGCCATGACAACGGAGTGCCATGCCAGGGACCACGACAAGCCCAACCGTCTTCCCAGGGGAATTGCGCGCAGTGCCATGTTGGCTGCAATTAATTGTGCAGCCTGGATTGGGCACCCCACGCGCTCGGGGCTTGGTGTGCTCAGCAGCCAGGTGCCCCTCATTGCACGTGACGTCCGAAGCTTGTACACTGGTACATTTTCGCGGGGACGATGCGAGGCGAGGCGGTGAGCGTGCGTGCGGCTGGCGGCTGGCGAGAGTGTCCAGGGGCATCGCCGCCGTGCAGCCCGCTGTCCCATTAAGCAGAACAGCAGAACAGCAGAACAGCAGAACCCTCTGCCCTGTGCCCCCTGTGCCCCCTTTGCCGCCGACACGTCGCTGAGGCCGACACGTCGTGCTGGCGGAGCGGGCCTGTGTCATGCACCGAGAGACGCCAGACACCGCCCAAGGCAGCACCGCAACGGCTTGGCGGGCCTCGTCGGCGGCGGAGACAGCTTGCGTACCCGCCCATGAGAGGAGATGCAAGTAGAAAGGCTGCAGCCTGGCCACGTGTATAAGACGCCGCGCGCTGGTCGCAGCATCGAATGCCACTGCGCGCTGCAAACCAAACGCCGACGCTGAATCTGTCAATCCGCATGCGTGAAGCCGTGGCAGTGCCCCTTCTTCACCAACCTCGTCGCTCCTGCCCAGTGCCGCCCCCGCTAAGGGCAAGACCCGCTTATTTAGCACACCCACCGACACTTGCCTCTCTTTGCACAGAACACACCTACCTTACCACCTCTACCCGCAACCTGTACGTACCTCACCATCCTCCACGCCCACGACTCTCGACTGTCATTACTGTCGCGAGCTCACGCTGACCCTAATCGCCGCAGCCACCTCGCTCGAATCTCTCCACCTCCAAATCTCACACCCTATCGAATCCGTCAACATGGAAGAGGAAGGTAAGCGGACGTCCGGCCAGCGCGAGCTCCTGTCGCGAGGAGCTCCCGCTGTGCGCCGTCCATCTCAATGAGCCCCGCTGACATCGATTTGCGTAGTCGCGGCTCTCGTCATCGACAATGGGTGAGCTCCCCCGAATTTGAACCATCGTCATCCCTGTTGTGGGGTTATCAGCTACGCTGGCCCCGCGCCCCCCCGGCCGCCGCCAACAACACCACAGCAGCGAGCGAGGGCCGAATGTGATGGAGCCGATTGAGCTGACCGTTTTGCAGTTCGGGTATGTGCAAGGCCGGTTTCGCCGGTGACGATGCGCCCCGAGCAGTCTTCCGTAAGTGCCCTCCCCCGCGCCCCCTTTGCCAGCCTCCAGCCAGCGAACCTCGCGGCCGTGATCGCCTGCAGCCCTGCATCACTAGTTACTGACGCATCTGCAGCCTCCATCGTCGGCCGACCGCGCCACCATGGGTACGAGATCCGCCCACACCCCGACATGGATCGCCAGCTAACAACCTGCGCAGTATCATGATTGGTATGGGCCAAAAGGACTCCTATGTCGGTGATGAGGCACAGTCGAAGCGTGGTATCCTCACGCTCCGATACCCCATCGAGCACGGCGTGGTTACCAACTGGGACGACATGGAGAAGATTTGGCACCACACCTTCTACAACGAGCTGCGTGTTGCCCCCGAGGAGCACCCCGTCCTGCTCACCGAGGCTCCCATCAACCCCAAGTCCAACCGTGAGAAGATGACCCAAATTGTCTTCGAGACCTTCAACGCTCCTGCGTTCTACGTCTCCATCCAGGCCGTCCTGTCCCTGTACGCTTCCGGTCGTACCACTGGTATCGTGCTTGACTCCGGTGACGGTGTCACTCACGTTGTCCCCATCTACGAGGGTTTCGCTCTTCCCCACGCCATCTCCCGTGTCGACATGGCTGGCCGTGACTTGACCGACTACCTTATGAAGATCCTTGCCGAGCGCGGTTACACCTTCTCCACCACTGCCGAGCGCGAAATCGTCCGTGACATCAAGGAGAAGCTCTGCTACGTTGCTCTCGACTTCGAGCAGGAGATCCAGACCGCTAGCCAGTCCTCCAGCTTGGAGAAGTCGTACGAGCTTCCTGACGGTCAGGTCATCACCATTGGCAACGAGCGCTTCCGTGCTCCTGAGGCTCTCTTCCAGCCTTCGGTCCTTGGTCTCGAGAGCGGCGGTATCCACGTCACCACTTTCAACTCCATCATGAAGTGCGATGTCGACGTCAGGAAAGACCTGTACGGCAACATTGTCATGGTAAGTTTAGCACATGCACGCGCGTTCGCGGTGACACAGCGCTAACAGTTCCCAGTCTGGTGGAACCACCATGTACCCCGGTATCTCCGACCGTATGCAGAAGGAAATCACCGCCCTCGCACCTTCATCCATGAAGGTCAAGATCATCGCCCCTCCGGAGCGCAAGTACTCCGTCTGGATCGGTGGTTCCATTTTGGCCTCGCTCTCCACCTTCCAGCAGATGTGGATCTCAAAGCAGGAGTACGACGAGAGCGGTCCCTCGATCGTTCACCGCAAGTGCTTCTAAGGTACCATACACTGCTCGATTGCACCCAGGCTCGATGGCTGACGATTTCATACAGCATCCTCCTGCGTACGGCCTCAGACATTATGGCAAGCCTAGTAGCGGAGGCATCATGTTGGCGCTCTGTTATCACCGGGATTTGATTGCGACGAAGGTTCATAAAATGGCGACTCGCGCAAGGGGACGGATAATGCCGCTATGGATGAGCTTGGGCTCGTGGGTGGTATGACCGAGGATCTTAAGACTGTAGCTTAGAAACCTGGACATTTCACATCCTTCGAGAAATTGTTGATTTTTCTACACTTGTTGGCTACACTGGCTGCTGGGTATTGCGAAGCCTTCAGCCATTTGCCGTGTCAATCGCAACCTTGTGGTATCAACCCCAGATTTCCAGAATCTATATGCAATCGTGACATCATGCAGCTCGTAAACAAACACAGGGCCTGGCCATTTTCTTCAACGGCCGGCCTCTGTCTGCTAGTCTCCATCACAGCACATCCAGCACCAGCCCCACGAGGTCACTGAACTCGGCCCTCCCTTTCATACTCCTATCCAGGCCCGTCCCCAGCACGACTGTCCTCAGCTCGCGCTCGTTGCGCGTCTTGATGGCGCTCGCTATGTTTGTTGCTAGCGTCTGGGCCAGGACGTCGAGATCGGGCAGGGTGCCGCCGAGGATCGTGGTCGCGGTGAGCTGGTGCATGGGCAGTAGATCGCTGGGAGGAGCGTCGGAGTCGTACTCATGAGAGAGGGAGGCGAGGGAGGAATCTGTGGCGGACACGTCGAGGGGGACGTGGACCTGTGCGTGTGAGTTTGGCTGTGGAGAGTGCACAGAAGGAAATGGGTATGGCGTGAGGAGCTCCGAGACAATCATAGGAAGGGTAACTGACGCACCCAATGCGCTAGCCGCCCATTCTGCGTGATTGTTATGAGAATCTTGTCGGCGAAGTAGAGGGTTGTTGCTGTGGTGGGGTGGCCGGCGATGGTCGTTGTGCGGGTTTTCGAGGGCGCTGGGAAAGGGGCTGAGACGACTTTATAGCCTGTGTCCTCTGCACGTGTTGTCGCCATTGTATCTTGCTGGCTGTTTTGCAGACGCTTCAATGTAGCCGGAGCTCTGGTCGAAGCTGTGCTGCCCTCCGTGATTCTGCCGGGCGGTGAGCGCGCGGAGTTAAGGTGGCCACCAAAATTCTTGAAACCCAAGCTTGCGCGAGACGAGCGGTTGCTTCAAAGCGTTGCAGGGCTTCCCCCGATCCTACACACACAATGCCGCCGAAATTCACGCCCCGCCAGCGCAAGCACAAAGTCATCGCGCGCCAAAATCAAAACGCCGCCCTCGACAATGCCTCCGCCGACGCCAACGCGACCGAGATCATTCCCGAGGAGCAGCGCCTGCGCAATGAGAAGAAAGCCGCGCTGAAAAATGAGCTGGTCGCCGAAATCAAGGGGAAGATGTCTGGCAAGAAGAAGAAGAGACTGGATAAATATGTGGAGACGAAATTGAAGAAGGAGGAAAATTTGGTGCTGTTGAAGAAGTTGGCGGAGCAGAAGATGGACACGACTTTGCTGCGGAGGTCCAAGAATATGGGCGAGAGTACGCAGAAGAAGAGGGAGAGGCCGGTAGAAGGACCAGAGGAGTTCCATTCCGAGTCTGGGTCTGGGTCTGAGGACGAGACGGTGCGAGAGCGACCGAGGCCTGGGAAGGGTGCCAAGAAGGCTGTGGCGTCTGCGGAAGAGAAACCAGCAGCGCACACTGCGTCCAGCGCCGAGGCGAAGTCTGTGGGAAGTGCTGGCTTGTTTGGGACTGGCTTGAAAAGACCACTTGAGGTGGACGAGAGTGGAAAGCCGGTCATACAGGTTAGGAAAAGGAGGAAGGCAAAGGCAAAGGGAAAGCCGGTCGTCATCGAAGAGGAGGTCCCTTGGGAGGGCTTCAATTCGGACGAGGACGAGGACGAAGAGGAGTCTGGGTCTGGGCCTGGATCAGCTTCTGAAGAATCTGGAGGCTCTGAGGAAGAGGACGAATCGGCGTCCGCGAGCGACGACTCAGAGGAAGACTCAGAAGAGGAGAGCAGCAGCGACACTAGTGAAGACGAAAACGACAAGTCAGCGCGGAAAGAGCGCTCAAACGCATTCAAAGCCTGGGCAACAACGCAACGGAACGAAGCGATTGGGTTCGTACCTACGAACAATCTCACGTACGCAATACCGCCGCAACCGAAAAATTTCACCCCTCGCGCGCCAGAGTCGGACCCTCTGCCTCCCGAACTAGAAACGAAGACCGCGACGGATGCCACACGGAAAGCGTACAGCGTCGCGGTGGAGCGCACGCCCGAGATCCAAGAGGCACGACTACAACTTCCAGTTGTGGCCGAGGAACAGAAGATTATGGAAGCGATACACAACAATGACGTGGTCGTGGTTTGGGGTGCCACAGGTAGTGGTAAGACCACGCAGGTACCACAGTTCCTGTACGAGGCTGGTTATGGCGCGCCAGATGGACCAACGCCAGGCATGATTGGGGTCACGCAGCCGAGACGAGTCGCTGCTGTGAGCATGTCGAAACGTGTGGGCGACGAGCTGGGCAGCGAGAAGGCGAAAGTCGCATATCAGATTCGCTTCGACACATCCACGAGCGCAAAGACGGCGGTCAAGTTCATGACGGATGGTGTGCTGCTGCGTGAAATATCGCAAGACTTCATCCTGACCAAGTACTCTGCGATTGTTATTGATGAAGCGCACGAACGCAGCGTGAACACGGACATTTTGATCGGCATGCTCAGCAGAATTGTTGATTTGAGGGCGGATCTCGCGAAAAAAGACCCGAAGAAGAATAAGCCGCTCAAGCTCATCATCATGTCTGCTACGCTGAGGATATCGGATTTTACCGATAACAAGCGACTGTTCAGACAAGGACCGCCGCCACTACTGAAAGCTGAAGGGCGACAATACGAAGTTACGAATCACTTTGCTCGAAAGACGCAGAGAGATTACGTGGAAGAGATGTTCCGGAAGGTTTGCCGCGGACATCGCAAGCTCCCGCGCGGAGGCATGCTGGTATTCTTGACCGGCCAAAATGAGATCACACACCTAGCGAAGCGGTTAAGGCAGACTTTCACGTCTAGCCAAAGCAAAGAAGTCACAACGGGCAAGGTGCAGATCTCACCGGAGCAGACCTCGTTGGAAACCGAAGATATTGAGTTGGGCGCTAACAAGGATGACTATCACGACGATGATGGGTCAGATTCTGATGACTCCATAATCACAGGTCTTGATAACGATGAAGATAAAGACGAATTTGAAGACGAGGGCGGGTTTGACATAGAAGAAGGGGAAACTGAATCGGAGGAGTTGAAGGTCCACGTCTTGCCCCTTTACTCTCAACTGCCTACCAACCAACAAATGCGAGTCTTCGATGCTCCGCCAGAAGGATCACGTCTTATTGTATTGGCTACCAATGTTGCCGAGACCAGTCTGACTATTCCTGGCATCCGTTATGTGTTCGATTGCGGAAGAGCCAAGGAGAAGAAATACGATCTCACAACCGGCGTCCAAACCTTTGAAGTTGGCTGGATCAGCAAAGCAAGTGCGAACCAGAGAGCTGGACGTGCCGGTCGTACTGGACCAGGCCACTGTTACCGCCTCTATTCCTCTGCCGTCTTCGAGCGCGACTTCGACGAGTATGCCGAGCCGGAGATTATGCGAACACCACTTGAAGCTGTCGTTCTCCAGCTCAAGAGCATGGGCGCTCCTGTCCTCGGTTTCCCCTTCCCTACTCCACCTGACCGCACCAACTTGCAGAAAGCAGAAAACCTCCTCTTATACCTCGGTGCCGTATCACTCGATGGCAAGGTAACGAAGCTAGGCCACGAGCTATCCTTGTACCCTCTCAATCCACGGTTCGCACGGATCCTAGTCATGGGGGTAGCCCAAAATCTCACTGCCCAAACGATCGCCCTCGTAGCCGCCCTCTCTGCCCCGGAACTCATCACGCCAGAAAACAAACTCGGTCTTCGTGAGCCTCCTCTAGCAGATCCTTCACACATTCGTACAGAGCAGGACAACGTCGAGGCGGAAGAACGGTCTCGGCTTAGGAAAGCGTACAACAAAGCGCTAGCGAAACTTGCGGTCAACGCTAAGCACAGCGACTGTATCAAGCTCAACAACGCCGTCTGCGCGTATGCTTACGAGTCTGATGGCGATGCGTTCTGCGAGGACATGTTCCTCAATGCTAAGGCCATGCGAGAAGCGGGCCAATTGAGGCAACAACTCACATCCATCGTCCGCGCACATCGACCGACAGCACTCTCCGCATACCAAACGAAGCTCCCCGCGCCTTCCAGCTCAGAAGTCAACCTCCTGGCCCAGATTTGCGCCGCTGGATTCATAGACCAAATCGCGCTTCGTGCCGACCTCGCGCCCATCCCACCAGAGCTCCCTCGTAAACCCAAGACCGCAATCGACGTCCCATACCTCACGCTCTTCTCCTCCACCTCGCAAAGAGCCAGCAAAGAGGACCCCGCCCGCCAATACGTCTACCTCCATCCATCGTCCCTCCTCGCCCGCACGCCGCCAGCCAAACTCCCCGCCTACATCATCTACTCGCATCTCCAGCGCGCAGCGCCGTCCACCGTCGACGCAACCACGTCCCCCAAAACGCGCATGCATCCTCTGACGCCTGTCACGCGCCCTCAGATCGTCAACATCGCGCTCAACACGCCGCTGCTGCAGGTGGGCAAGCCGAAGGGCAAGATTGTGGAGGTGGGGAGGGAGGGCGGTGCGGAGCGGAGGGAGTGCGAGGTTGAGATGGCGCTGCAGGGGGAGAAGGGGAGTCAGGGGTGGGGGTTGGGTGTGAAGAGGGTTGTGCAGAGGCGGGATGCGGTGACGAAGGTGTGGAGTGTGGAGAGGGTTGTAGGGTGAGTGGAGATAGGGAGCAGTATACCCGAAGGAGGAAATGCATCGCGTGTTGTTGTTTGCGAAAAGATTCTTTATCGTGGTGATCATCTCGTCTGGGTGTCTTGAGGATCAGGACGCAGCGTATGGCGCTCCTGGTTATGTTTTCTGGTGGGTCTAGTACAGTGAATAGGTGTGAGCCCTCACTGTAGGGGAGCTGACCATGCGTGGAGCACTTCCACACGTAACATTCGCCCACGTTGTCGTTTTCGGGATGCTCTGCAACAATGCCGCTTCTATATACTCCGCGATTTTTGCAACTCGGAAGTCCGTTGTCCGAGACGTAGGCGCAACAAATAAGTAAGGAAGGCGACTTGTGTTCACAAGAGTAGGTAAAACTGTAGTAGTTGCACATTGTTGTTGAACTGAGTTTGTGCATGGATGGCTAGATGCGGGCGAACGGAGTCAGTATTATATTCATGGATAGGAGGACCAGAAGGATTACGTGCCGTAGCTAACTGCCGGAGGCTGGGATGTTTAAATTTCTGCAGTAGCCGAAATACCTGATCTGGGCCCTGGATCTACGTACTGTGTTCAGTATTTAGGTCGATGTTGACAGTTTCGAAAAATGAGTGATGTCTATGGTGTGAGGGCGGCTGTAGACGTGTACCTATGATACGCGTGCGTGGTAAGCTAGTTGTGCTGGTATTGCAGTACTGTAGACTGGTTGATGGATTAAGTGCCATCGATGATTAGGGTGCATATATACTCATGTCGTGCATTGAATGGGGCTGTCAAGTCACATAGCTGCGTAGTCGGTGCGATTGCACGATTGAAACTCTGATTTATTTCACTTATGCGAGTCACATATAAACAGTATTTGGTGGATGCTTGCGGCTCTGTCATAATTTTCGTAGTAAGATTCCAGAGAATACTCGCTGATAACCTCCTTGCAAGACAACGTAAATGCTTTTTGACGAGCACACCTCGATACAAACGAGGGTTTGAACATGCAGTCACAGCGAGCGCAGGGAGAACTCGGACGTTTTGGGGCAAAATCTATAGTAAAAGTGTCCGAGTTTACCCTGATCCCACTATGAGTCGTGAAGTTTATTTGAATGATGATGACCGATTCACATACAAAAGATAATGTAACCCATGTGACCTACACCATATCTGGCTGATGATCATTAATCAGCTTCCTCTCCAGTCTCTCTGTAATCCTCGCTATCACTCCCTTCTCCGCCCTCGCTATTACTCCCTTCTCTGCCCTTACTATCACTTCCTTCTTCGTCCACGCTCGCACTTCTATCCTCTTCCTTGCTATTACTTCCCTCTTTAATCTGCTCTGCTATTAACCGCCTCGGCTCCTGCTCGCGCCTTCGCAACTGCTCTATTTCCCGCTTATAAGACCTTAACAAATTCTTTACTTTTTTCAACTCCGTCTCTAACTTGCAGTGATCACAGTCACCCCGTACCACCTAAATAGGAATATGCAAGTCGTTTGGATTATCATCTTCGCAAGGGTCTTCTCCATACTCAAACTCTTCGTAAGGCTCTAGCACTTTACGGCAGTTATGTCCATGAGGACACTCAAAATTTCGGTAGTGGCACATTGTGAATGTATGGGATGTGGGTTTGGTGACTATAGACGGGGTCAGTGAGAGGAGTATACAAATCCGCAGTGGTTGTCCCACCTGTATCGGACTCTGGGGCTTGCGTACTTTGCTTTGTTTCGGGTTCTTCACTGGATATAACGTAAATAGTGTGATAGTTGATGCGGACGTGTATGTGTGTGTGGTGAGTTGGCGTAGTATCGAAGACTGTAGACTGAAACCGGTTGGTGGATGAGGTTTCAGTGCAGTTTCCAGAGTATATATACTTGTGTTGTGCATTGAGTTAGGAAGCGTCTCCTTGAATAGGGACGTGAATTTGATTTATGAGCACACAGCAACACAAGGGAGCGTTTATGAACAGCGTATTGCCCTATTCTAACCTCTGCCACGCCCAAGGATATGAATTTGATAGAAACCATCCAATAGCTGGCCCTCTATAGTGTAGGTTGTATAGGATGAAACATCTAGCCCGATAGAAGACGAGGGAAAAACTTTAGTAGGGCATCGATACCTGATTTACTTCGCCCCTTTCAACCTTTTTGCATCGGATTTCTCGTTCTTTATGGGCCTCTCTGCCACTTCGTGATGCTCACAGCCTTCAGGTTCAACAGATCTAGCAACTTCGTCCTTGCTTCCTTCTTGGCTGGTCGATCAGCTTTGTTGTAGTTGCGGCACTTTCTAAGCAGAAACTACCGACACGGTACACGCCATCATCGGGCATGACGGCCAGTGATGGACACTATCCAAGGTTCTGGCGCGTAATATATCTTCAGTGTACTAAGCAATTTCTTACATACTTAGTTATAAATCCGCACATCTTTCTATCATACGGATCCGGATATATGGACGGGAGGATCTGTGAGGCTGGAGAGAGGAGGTTAGAGTAGTCCCGTATATAGTCATTGATTGGAAGTTAGGAGCCTCGTGATTTTGGCGTCCCTAAGAATCGATTTCCCAGGTAAATGAACTAGCTAGTGAGACAAACAACCAGTGCTAAACGAGTGGGTGTTGGAATGTTGCATTCTATCCTAAGCACACGGAAGGGTTTACCGACATCAAACTCGCCACTCTTGAACCAAGACATGTACACACCAAAAGCGCGCATTTGGAAACCCAAATGCGAACAAACGCTGGTGGAGAAAAACCAAAAAAAACAACAACAGGCAGACCTCCCAAACAATATCCCACTCTAGGATCAGCCTGCTAGCCTTATAGTACGCTGTAAGCCGTCGCACGATTTCTACTTCTTCTCGTCGGTTTTTTTCCCTTCCCCACGGCAATTTCGACACCTCCCCTCCATTATATCAGGTCCTCCTCGTTCCACACCATCATCAGGGCATTTGGGGATGTGGAATGGCGGCTCGCATGCGCGGCGCAAAAACCGCTCACTATGCGTGCAAAGTTTGAATTTGTACGTCCAATAGTAGCACATGGTCGCTGGCTTGGCGTCTTCGTAGGAAAGGTTGAAAGATTTTGTTGATGATGTGATAGATAGCGGTCGTGGAAGTGTGCGTGGCTGGTGGACGTAGACGTATGTGTACGTGATGAGCTGGTTGTGGGGAAGTCGAGGGCTGTGAACTTGTTGGTGGGTGAAGTTTTGTCTACATTTAGGGGGTATATATATTTTGGAGGTATCAGTCCATATCTGTTTACCACTTTACGGGACTTCACTTTGTGGTTCGTGTCAACGATCGGAAAATCATACACTCTGGAGGTGTGTCGCATATTGAATGAGAATTTGGCCCGCCTATTGAATGAAGTTCTCAGGTCAATTGGCTGTTCAGTCGGTCTAATTGCACGGTAGAAATCTTATCGCGCTTCGGTTTGTGAATCCCGCTGATATACTTTTACGGGCCTGTTTCTCAAGGATGACCTCCACAGAAGCAGTGTTGAGATGGTTGAGGCGACGATAATCCCAGAGCCACGGTCACACGTGACTCACCCCACCGATCACCCCAACACTCCCTCCTCCTCGCGGGCGCCCTCCCAACGGGCACCTACGGGCGCCTCCCTATTGTCTTCCACGACTCCGGGATCCCCACATGTTACGGGCCTGTTTAAATCATGGAAGCTGATAGTCAGAAGATCAGCTTTTAGCGAATTCCCTTAAGAACGTCTTCAATGCTGTTTAACGAGAACAAGGAAATATAGCGAGCGCTTCGCAACATTCATTCGTGAAGCTCAATTGGAAGATGTTTGATGAAAATTTGAAGCCCAGCAGAAGCTTTACACCCCGAATTAACAAATAGGTAAGATCATGGCTCCGGACTACGTACACACCACCCAACGCCATGACCCAAGCCCGTCCACCGAGATCACCGAGTAGAAAAATACCCATACGCCTTGCCTATCCGAAAAGCGTTCCCGTACTTAATAGCTCATGCTACTTCCTCGTCAATTGCCCCGCCATAGCATTGTTCGCCGCACTGCGCACAGCGGCCTCGTGTGCCGCCTGATGACATCCACACCGCCGGTTATGGTCGATACTGGGCTTCACGTTCTCTGGCTTCTTCGGACAGTTGAATCCGCAGGGTATGGAGAAAGAATGTATCGAGGGGTAGCAGCCCGTGCGGCCTTCTTTCTGGCAGACGGTCCAAGGGCCTTCGTAGTATTCGCACATAGTGCGGTATGGGATGGCAGATTGGGGCGTAGGAATATGTGAGATTTAGGGGATCCTTGAAGGTTTGAGATTGCTGCTGTAAAGAGAATTGGAGGACAATTCTCCTGATTTGGGGGTATTCTATATTGCCTGGATACTTGGTGTTTGTATTGTCACGAACGCTGCCAGCTAATACATGATACCTACAAAAAAGGTGTTTTTAGGTGTGAATGTGGCGCTTTGAGTTGTCTTCTTATGGTTGTGCAAACAGTGTAGAACTGTGCTGTGAGATCAATCAAGTTCTGTAAATATTTTTATAGACAAATGCTTAGTGAAACTACGGAGCTGGTATCTAGCTAGGATTATAGGTATATCTTGTCAACAGCTTTTCAGAAAGGGCAGACTCCGCGCCTAAACACTGAGTACGTACCATTCATACATGCCATCATCAGTGTGAGCAGAGAACAAGGCGAACAGCCTCATCACAACCTCTACGGCACCTCCACCCGATCCACGCTATCCCTCCTATACTTAACCTCACTTCGCCCGTCCCTCCATCTCAGTAGGCTCTCCATTCCTTCCATCAACCATATCATAACCGGGCCGTACTGAATTCCTCCCTAAGCCTTAGAATACTCCCTCGAACCGTATATCAACAATACCTTCACAACAGCCAGTCTTGGTGTAAGCCCCATGCAGCTTGGCTACAGAACCCTGATCCGAAGCGGGTGCGGATATCCTCATATTTTCGCCCTATGGACTCCTGATCCCTACTGCAGTTGGGTAAGTATTTTATCGCAATTTTGTTGCGTCTGATAGGCCATGCGAAGCACGGATCAGGGCCCCACCCCGATGCGGATGCGGGTACCCCTCGACTTTGCCTACATAGACCAGCGCGTCAGTATTGAAACGAGTGTCACAGATCCACGGCTTGGGTCTTTGAGGAAATATATCAGCTTCGTACATCACGCGTGTCGCCGTTGTAGTTCACGTGAAGCCACATATGCGAGAGAATAATCCAGTCTGCTGAGGGGATGCGTGATTCCACAAAATAGGCACAAGATTCGTGTGAGAGAAACTCATGGCTATTCCGAAGGAAGTGTGAAATAAGTACGTGCATCCCTCGTGTTCCGATGTTCATACTGCAAAAGAAGGAGGCAATGATAGAAAGGACTAGCGCAGCGCTAACCTGAACAAGCAAGGCGTGCTTAGCGCCTGTGAATGATATCCGACTCATACTTCCCTCGGCAACGATGCGACGCATCGCACTCAATCTACTCCTTTGCCACACTTGCCTCGGTCTGAACCTTCTCGTTCATAAGGACGTCCACGCGGTGCTCTTTCTCGATATTCTTCCTAGCGTTCGCATCAAGCGTGTTCCGCACACCAACACACTTGTACGTTCCGAACTTTCTTGCTGGGAGACGTGCGTCGAACATCTCATCAATTTCTTCGAGCGTTCTGTTCTTCACCTCTGGCAGGAAGAAAAACACCCAAACGGCTGCCAAAACGCAGGATGGAAACCAGATGTAACCGTAGCGCGGTCCCCAATTGAGCGAAGCCGGGTTGATGAAGTATGGCGCAGTGAAGGTTGTGAGCCAAGCGCCAGCGAACCCAACAGCTGCGGCCATACCGAAGGTGTGCGAGCGAAGGCGCTGCGTGGGGATCTCGCCGCCTGCCAGCCAAGCATAGGTTGCGATGAGACCATTGTAGCTGAACATGTATAGTGACGAAAGGGCGACAATGATTCTACCCGTACTCTTTGTTCCTGGTTGCTTGTCGTATACGATGGCGATGATGATTTGGAGGATGCCGCAGACGAGAAGGCCGGTCATGAGCAGGACGCGACGATTGCCAAACTTGACGATGATGAGGGAGTTCGCGATGATGGCTAGGATGCCGATGCAGCTAAGCACGTTCGACATAGCGAAAGGGTTCGAGACCTTCGCCATGGTCAGGAAATAGGCTTTGTACGCTGTGCAGAAATCAGTAAAGGCATCGCAACCTCCGTGAATAGGCATTTCTCACCGATGACGAACATTGCGCCTGACGAAGCTTGAAGTGAGACCGCGCCGATAGCGAGGAGCGTCCGCCGTCGATCAACGGGATTCTTAACCATGTCAACCCATCCCACACCAGAGCTCATCTCTTTTTCCTTGTCAATGGCTGCCCTGATCTCCGCAGCTTCGGAAGCTGTATCGTAGCCGTCGGGTCTTAGCCAATCAAGTGACTTCTTTCCTTCTTCGTATCTTCCTTGCAGGATCAGCCAGCGAGGCGATTCAGGTATGAACTTGATAAAACCACTCTGTCAGCTCACTGGCTTCTGATGTGGTGAGGACGACTTACCAGCATGCCGATGGAGAGAAGGAAGGGAACAATGTAAATAAGCCCAAGCGGGATGAGGTATGAGGACTTGTCCGGACGTTTCGCGGTGGCCCAATCTACTATAGTACCGATCAAAGTACCCTATAGAGCGTTAGCTAATGTCTTCCGTTCGAGTCGCGATGCATACGAAAGAAGTGAAGAACTGGAATCCGGTCAAGAACAGTCCACGGAACTTGGCTGTGCCTAAATAGAGGGGTAAAAAGTCAGTGAAAAGGTCAAAAGTAGAGGTGATCAGGTGGAGGGTGGGTGTTTCAGCTTGGCTCGTAATAAATATCTGACAATTTCAGACGTCAACGATAGCAGCAACACCCACTTGTATTCTCTCTAGGAAGGCCGTGCTATATCCAGTATACTTACTGCTCTCTTGTATGTATAACTGCGAGAAGGTCATAAAGTACCCGTTGGCGAATCCAATTACAAGTCGACCAACATAGAGAGCGCCGATGTGCGTGGTTGTCATCATGATGATATTGGCGACGCAGCAGGTTACGCAAGCGACCCAGAGGCAAGCTCTTCGACCAAGCCTGTTCGCGACGAGACCTGCCGTACCAGAGCTGAGGAAGGCACCTAGCGTCATAAGGGACGAAATCAACTGCTGTCTCTCAGTCGTGATGTTCCAGCCCGACGGGGACGAAGACGTCCGGTAACCGTAGATCTGGATAGCGTCAACACGCGTTGCAACGTACGCGAAAAGCAGCATACCTTTAGAAAGCCCACCATGGCTTGCAACCCACCGATCATTCCAAAATCAATACCATACTGAAAGGGACTCAAGATCATGACCCCACAAGCGAGGAACAACCGCCAATGCGTCGTCCATGTCTCTTTCTTCACATGTGCCATGTTCACGTCGAGTAAGGACGCAAGCTCGGCGGTACATCAGGATGCACTGCTTCGCGGATGCAGCCCTTTAAAGGTGTCGATCAGCCAGGATCATCTGTGCCCAGGCCATAGATACAGAATCCATTTAGCCATTTGCCGAACGCCATGCCAAGTCGCCTGTGCATCCAAAGGAAAAACAGTTGCGGAGACCCCACAAAGGGAACGTGCTAACGTGTTGTCGAGGCGGAGACGGCTTGGCACTCTATCTAGGTGGATGTGGGGAAGATGAGATGGGTGAAGGTGCAAGTCTACTGCACAGAAGAACGAGCACACCGCCTCTGCCCGAAGTGGCAGGGTAGACTAGGTGCAGGGTTTTCCGTGCGTCGTATGTCCTGACCAGGCGCAGGGGGTGCTGGTGGTAACATGGTCTGTCGAGTGCTCCACGAGCATGTCCGCAACCCACATTCGCGCGGCTTGTTGTCGCCTGGCGTTGTCGTGGAAGCTTTCCACGCCAGAATCGCTGTCAGCGACAAGAAATGGTGTCCCGGCAGTTCAGTCTCTTCCTTCGGTGCCGCTGATGCGCGTGGATGGTGGCTAGGATCTCTTGGAACTGTGCCCATGAATCATTGGGAGGAAGCGCGGAGCGTTTTCGGCTTAGGCTGTCCCAGTTTCCACGGCATTGGAGGCGAACGCGACGACGACGCTCGACACACGAGCATATTGACAGAAGGCCAGTTGATTTGAATTGGATTGAATTGATGGCTGATGAAACTGCACGTCGCCACTGTAGCCGTGAGGCAGCGAGTCGTGACTTCTGACAGCGTGATGGAGCCTGGCGTGTGGATAGAGAAGACGCTGCGGAAGGGAGACTGGAAGGGGGCACTCACAAAGTTCCATTGCTAGAAGAAATGAGGAGATACAGACATGCAAGAGATGGGAATGCAAGCGCTGGCTACGAGAGGGCAAGAGGGCAAGAGGGCAAGAGGGCAAGAGGGCAATGGGTGACCTGGTGAGGCGGCAACAGCGACCGCGAGTGCCAAGGCTGTACTGCGGAAGGAGCGCGACCTTGATGCCACGGGAGAGCTGCGCAGAGGACAAACATCTCGTTCGCAAAGCCGTCTGAACTTGCATCAAACTTGCATCAGTCCTCGTGCCGTCCTGCGCGGGTTGCTGCCCTCGAATGCGCCGCCGTCAGTCAACATCACACAGCCCACGCCTGCGCCCGCGCCTGTCTGCATCTATTCACCGCAGGCACGGGGCTGTTCAGAAATCTCGGCCTTCTATACGCGAGACGTCACGTTGGCAAATACTCCGAGGTCCTGCGATTCGTTCGACGATTGGTAGTCAGTCGGAGCAGCCAAACGGCCCTCCACGACCTTCCCGCATCGCAAGACCTACCATAATTCCGCCTCTTCCCATGCAGATCTGTCACTCAAGCTGGCCACAAAACAATAGCGTCTAGCTATTGTCTGCCAAAGGCACGCGTCGTTGCCTGCTACAATTGTGGCCGTTATTCACTCGGAGACCTAGCAACGACCCACCTTTTCCATCGTGAGTAAGGATCTGAGCCAATCAGACCCGTCAACGGATCTCGTCGAAGTGGCTGGGAGAGCTTCAGCATTGTCACAATAGCAAGACTGGAGTGAGTGCACTGACCAGCATTGGCAAGTTACGTTTCCTCGAGCTGTTCACTTGAGCGCCCCACTCGCGGTATAAAACGCTGCCTGCGCTCTCTTGCAATCTTTCCTCAAACACCAGATTCTTCACTTTGTGCTGACTTCAACTTGCTTAACACAACTTGTTACGCATCTTACCTTATCATCCTTCACCTCGCCTGACCTCTTTTGAGATGGACTCACCTCTCTCTCCCGTCCGCGGCGGCTTCGCCCAAGATATCGTTCGGAACCACAAGGATTCCGACACTCAAGTTCCGGACGCGGCTGGCCAGTCCATTGTCGCCGCCGGTGACCTCCGCATTACGGGTTACATCATCCATTACTTGAATCAGTTCCTCATCGCTATCGACCTCATCGCCGGCTTGATCATCCTCGGCCGCGACACCTTCATGAATGCCATGGTCGAGTATATCAATGCCGCCTTCCATATTTCCATGGATACACTCCATGTTGACAAGAACATGGATACTGCTCACGCGAAGGGTCTGCTTCTCCAAGCAGTCACCATCATCACGACCACCATCGCCACCCACTGGATCTTCATGGCATGGGTATTCATCATCGTCGCCTCTCTTGCAGTCGCAGCTTACCTTACGATGTCCATCAAGCTCCTTGGCCATGTCGACACCGAGATCGTCGCTAAAAAGGTTATGCTACTCATCGAAGCTCCTCCGACTACCATTGACTCCGCCGTCGAGGCGCCCATCACTGACATTCTTGTCACTAAGGCCGTCACTATCAACACCGAGGTCGTCGCCAAAAAGGTCATGCTACTCATCGAAGCTCCCCCGACTACCATTGATTCCGCTGTCGAGGCGCCCATCACTGGCGTTCTCACCACCAAGGACGTTACTATTGACACCAAGGCTCCCACCAAGGACGTCACCATCGACACCAAGGCTCCCATCACTAAGGAAGTCACCGTCGATGCCGATGCTCCCACCACCAAGGATGCTTC
>MU001502.1:1065205-1163754 GCA_010093485.1 Karstenula rhodostoma CBS 690.94
GCCGATGCTCCCACCACCAAGGATGCTTCCAGGAACGTACCTCCGCATCTCCGTAAGAAGAAGAACGCCACCCCTGCTGCCGAGTCCAAGGTTACCAAGACTGTCGACTCCAAGACCACCGGCAAGACCGTCGATGTAGCCGGTCCTAGTGGATCTTCTACTGACCTCAAGGCCACCGCTCCAGGCTTCGGCGTCCTTCGTGGCAACAAGAACGCGACCACTTCCGGTGTCAAGCCTATCAAGGCTACCAGCTCTACCGCCATCAGTGACCAGAAGCGCTCCCGTCGTGCGCGTGCCAGCCACCCTCAGCGTCGCAACTTCAACAAGTTCAGGCCGACTCAGCCTATCGAGCGTGGCGCCCACACCGAGCGTGCAACCCTCGGCGGATGGGGCGACGTGCTGACTACCGTTCGCAAGGATGACATTGCCATTCGTGCAGCCAATGAGGCCAAGGCCGAAGCTACGAAGCACCTGGAGCCAGGCGAGTGGACTACCAAGTTCGCGCCGCGAGCGACCAAGACTTCTTAGAACAGAAGGCCGGACGATACATCACATATGGATGATGCACTGTCGAGATTGAGTCTAGGAGCTTGGGGCATACCCTGTGGAGGACCTGGAACTTGTTATTGTCTTTGAGAAGAGCTTATTCAGTCTCTTCAGTTGGCCAGAGTTGATCCAAGGGTCAAGATCAGATTGCTCCGCATAGCAGACGTGTCAGGCTTGAGTGTTGGTCATTCGACATTTGCTACGCAGGGTCAGACACACTCGGAGTTGAATCGTCGTGGTTGGTCACTTGTACGACTCTAAATAGATGAATTGAATCGAAATTTCCTAATCGATTTTACTTGTTGCGAACCCGGTGCAAACATAGCATGTGTGACGTGAAGCACCGTGTTGCTGTTCATCCAAGCTTCCATATCAGGTTAGGGCGAACGAGAGGGCCCATCTCGACGAGTGCACGTTGGTTGTCGATGCTGCGAAGACAACCCTACAAAGGTACCAACTGCAGAAGATGACCTGGTAAAAACGCTTAGGTGGGTCCACGTCGCGGCTGTGCACAAGAGGCTGCTCCTGACATGCTCCAGCACGCGTCGCCGATGCCTCTGGTGATCGATCCCGCGCCGCACGTTATGTATCCGCGATTGACATGCCGCGCATCCCGACATCTGCACTCCGCAAAGCGTGCGCGATAGATGCGCTCCTCCCACGCCTCCTTGCTCCCTGCCGCGACTTGCGCGCCGCCCAAAACGAGCTGCGCTGGCTGCGTGAGCACGTCGACAAGGTGGCCGAAGCCCGGCGCGCACACGGCGACACCGTCTCCAAAAGCGCGTTTCTACGCGATTTGGTGAAGCAGAGGGCGTCCGGAAAGCCGCTGCAGTACTTGCTGGGCACAGAATTCTTTGGCGACCTTGAGATCCGCTGTCGGCCCGGTGTGCTCATCCCGAGGTGAGTCTCGCGGCGGCGGCGCATGCAAGACGGCGCGTGACTAAGACGCATACAGGCAGGATACAGCGACGGCGGTGCAGCGCCTCGTGCGTCTGGTCCGCAAGGCGCAGAATCTCTCGAGCGAGCTGCGCGTGCTGGACCTCTGCACTGGCACAGGCTGCATCCCTCTCCTCTTCCACCACGAACTCTACGCCGCGCGCGCTGATATCGAGCTCCGCGCCCTCGGCATCGACATCTCAGACAAAGCGCTGCGGCTGGCTGACCACAACCATGATCGCCTCCGCAGGGACAAGACGTGGGCGGACAAGGGCTCCATGCGCTACATGCAGGCCGACGTCCTTGCCAACCCCTTCGCAGATGCTATAGCAAACCGAGGACGGGTTGCGGTATCGACCGCTCTGCGCCATGCCAGGCTTCCGCATATATGGGACATCCTCATCTCGAACCCGCCATACATTTCGCCTGCAGGATATTGGAAGACCACGACGCGTTCCGTGCGTGGCTTCGAGCCAAAGCTCGCCTTGGTACCTCCGCTGAAAACTGGCAACAGCGATGCCGAGCATGGCGATAGATTCTACCTCCCCATCCTTAACATAGCGATTGAGGTCGAGGCAAAGATTGTGCTGCTGGAGGTCGCAGATCTCGACCAAGCGCTGCGCGTCGCGCGTGCTGCGCAGGCTTTGCGTCTCTTCGACGGCATCGAGATCTGGCGGGAGCAGCCGGATGAGCCTGACTCTCCGTCACCCGAAACTGCGGGATTCCGTGTGCTCGGTCAAGGCAATGCGCGATCAGTGGTTTGCTGGCGCGGTACAGGTGCTGCTTGGCTCGGAAAGAGCGAGCGAGCATGCGCGTATGAGGATGTTGCTCTCCCTGATGCATCACTTGGTGCTCGATTCCAAGTTGCACCCGTTAGTGGACTTCATCAAAGTGAGATGTTGCACCCATACTGGGTCAAGCATCTGAACGAACAGCAAAAGGCCGTGAAGCACAATGTATGGCGGGACCTTGAAACAACCGCAGTCCGTCCCGATGTACCAGAGGAGCGACCCGTGAACCGACTTACCACGGAAGAGCGAAAAGAACGCATTATACAGGAGTATCTGAACGGGTCGACTTTGCGGACAATTACAGATGCTTGGGGAATCACCCCGTGCACCCTTTACAGATACTTGGATCGTTCCTCGGTTCAAACCCGAGGCTATCCAAAACGTCTCACTAAAGAGCAGCAAAAACTTCTTGTTCAGTACTACAAAGATGGGTGGAAGATGAAAGCAATTGCAGATGTTTTCAAAATCCATCCTAGCACCGTGCACATGTATTTGGATCGTTGCTCAGTCCCTCGGCGTCCCGGGCGAGGCAAGAGGTTTGTCCTCAATGAAGAGCAGCACAGACAGCTTGTACAATACTACAAAGATGGGTGGACCATGGAGGCAATTGCTGATACTTTGGGAATCTGTAAGTCAACCGGGTACAAATACTTGGATCGTCCCTTGGGCTCTTTAACTGAGAGCAAAAATCCCCTTCACGAAAAGAGAAGCAGAACAAGAAGGCGCAGTGCAAGTGAGACGGTGGAAGTCAAGCACAAGTAGGCATGAAGCCGTTGGCGAGGTGTTTGTTGTTATTGTCGACGACTTTCGTAGACGAATTAATCCCGCGCCTATCTTGATGGAGGGAGTATGCTTCCCCATACAAACACCAACATTACTATAAACAACAGCCCAGCCTCACCCGTAATTGGAATCGCGACTCTCTCTCGATGCCATGATTCAGATTGCACTATGCCTCGCTCACCCAGAGCATTCGCATCTCGCTCCTCGCAGCTTAAACGAGCGAGCGTTAGCATTATTCTCCACTGCACTCAGCGATCCTTTGCGTAGCGGCATACTAAATAAATCCGCCACTTATTCGCAGCCCATTGCGAAGGCCTGTTCTGCCTTTCTCGAAAGCCGTGCAAGAATCTCGTTTGGTGCCATCTCTCTACGTCTACGCCCACATCAACCAGCGCGACAGTAGTGAGATACATGCCGTTCGTTTTACAGCCTCTTTGGTTGGAAATCGCACTGTTCAGATACCCCGTCCGTACTGCTGCGCACATAAGCTATTACTCTTGGCCAAGTCCGTAGGGGTGCTTTTACCGCAAAAGGTAGGTAGTACCCTGGACACGGGAATAGCCCCAGCCAAGCAACCACACTCTATAACCACAATACCTGCGCGATGATCCGCGACTGTTGCGAGAGTTTTTCGAGTTGCACTCTGACATTTCTTAGTGACTCGCGTCCAAGATGCTACCGAACACACTCTGGAGCACTCTGTTACTGGCCGCAAGCACAGCTGCACAGTTTACGCCCCTTCACACCTCCTCAAGATGGATCCTCGATTCGAATAACAAGCGTTTCAAGCTACGCTGCCTCAATTGGGCCGGCCACATGGAAGCCCACCTCCCCGAAGGGTTGCAACATCAACCTGTCAACACGCTCGCGAAATGGGTCGCAGACCAGGATTTTAACTGCGTACGACTTACCTTCAGCATCGACATGGCCCTGGACCAAGGCCTCAAAGTATCCGACTCCTTCTCCACGCTTGCAGAGCGTACGGGCGCGCCTGCCGACGCAGTGGCAGATCTCTGGTCCCGCATAAAAACCAAGAACTCCTGGATCGAAAACATCTCGGTGGGCGAGGGCTTCGGCCACGTCGTCGACGCCCTGGGCAGCGCCGGCCTGCGTGTCATACTCGACAATCACGTTAGCAAAGCCTCGTGGTGCTGCAACCTCGACGACGGCAACGGCTGGTGGGACGAAGCACCCGGCTACGTCGATTCCAACTCCCGCTTTTTCAATACGACAAACTGGGTGTCGGGCCTGCGCGCCATGGCCCAATTTTCCGCGACCCACCCCGCCGTCGCGGGCATCGGCCTGCGGAACGAGATCCGCGAGGTCCCCGTCATCCAGGGACGGGACGCGTGGTACGATTACATCTTGAAGGGCGCGCATGCCGTGTACGACGCCAACCCAGACCTGCTCATTGCCATGGGTGGTACGCTCTCTAGCACAGATATCTCCTTCCTGCGCACCAAGGCGCTCGACCGGTCTCCCTTCGGGGACAAAATCATCTACGAGTGGCACCACTACACATTCACCCCGAACTGGATCGCCTCGTTCAAGTCGTGCGGCATTTGGAAGAGCGTAACGGTGGGCGGGACCTCCGGCTTTCTGCTTCAACAAGGCAAGGACTACACTGGTCCGCTTTGGCTGAGTGAGTTTGGGTTTAGCCAGGCGGGCGGGCCGCCTGAGCGCCATGGCATCGAGACACAGGAAGACTATGATTACTTGACGTGTCTTGTTGAGTATGTGAAGGGCAATGATGGAGATTGGGCGCTGTGGGCGATTCAGGGTAGCTATTATGTGAGGGACGGGACGGTAGACAAGGATGAAAGTTGGGGTGTGTTGAAGAGTGACTTTTCGGACTGGAGAAACCCGGGGGTAAAGGACGTTATTGTGGACTTGTTCAAGGTTACACAGGGGCCTTGAATGGTTGGGAATAAGAGCAGAGAACTCTAATCTCCGGAGATGATGTTGCATTCTAGAGGCAATGCTTTTGCCGTAGCCAAGCATCTCTCCCACACCTAACATTGATCATTTGCATCGCGTGGATTCCACCTAACTTAGGAACGTTCTATATTATGTATATTTCCGGAACGCTGCTCGATGAATCCAATTCACATGGCCTGCCTTGTTTGCCTTGCGAGGTGTCTGGTTTATACGGCTATTGGCCTTTATGCTTTCACAACTGGATTTTGGTCGAGGAAGTGTCAGTGAAAGATACAGGATTTCTGCCACCTAGACTTCACGTGCTTTTCACTTCCATGGATGGCTTCGTGCAGAACTACCCGCTCAACACTGGTCACCACGTTGGATATAAATCCTTCCCTTACTTGAGTACCCACTCGCTCGTCACCCGCAGGACCACTCGAAAATCCAGTGGTCGATGCTTGGAGGTAAGTCTTCATGCTTGGCTCTCTGGTTGTTCCTGATTGTTATAGTCTGCCTCCTGCTTGTTTACTCCAACACATTGATTGCTCTTCAAACATCCCTCACTTCCATCATGGTGAGCGTAGCCAACATGACGATGAACGAGTTGTTCAACGGCTCTAGCAGCTTTTCAAAGAACAACGACTCGCTCAATAACTTATCCAAGAACAACAATTTCCGTCAGGATATCAATCCCGTGTTCTACACACCCAGTGGAATTTACATCGGCCAGTACTCAGTCTCGCAAGCCCAATTCTTCGTAATCTGGACCTTGGTGCTAATCGCCATCGCACTCTACCTGCACCACCGCATGAAGTCCAAGCTTAAGAAGCGCATCATCTTCCTCGAGAACCTGTACGACAAAGCCACGGGCGTGGCCAAGAACCCCACACACTACGGCCCTCCCTCGGCCAAGCGCCAACGCCTCATGGACGACGTCGAGGTCGACCACTACTACTCCCCCGAAGCGGTCGAGCTCCAGCGCAAAAACAAGCATCTACACCGCCAGCTCCTGTCCTACCAGAAGCAAAACCACAATCTTGCACGTCGACTCCAGCACCTCTCCCTGCGCCAAGTCGCCTCAGATCGCCTCGACGAGATCGACGCCTACATGCGCGAAAACGGGTACAGCAAGGTCATGCGCGGTCCGAAGGGGTTCTTCATGGCCATGGATCCTGCAGCGCTTGTTCGGCACGAGAACCGGGAGTGCGAGAAGGAGGTGGCGAAGAAGCAGGAGGAGCTGGGCACCTTTGACTATCGGCTGCGGCATAGACGGTTCTACCCGTTTGTCGAGGACCATCAGTACTGGATGCGCTTCTGGCATGCGACGGATGTGATGCCGCCTTATCCTATTAATATCTATGGTGAGCCGATGGGGAGGACGATCGGGGAGGTGGCGGGGGAGGAGCGGAAGGACGATGACGGGAAGATGGTGTTTTGGAAGGGGTTTTAGCTAGGTGGATCTGAGGTGTTGTGGAGGGAGAGGGTAGTTGGTGGATACATGGCGTTGGTCAGGGCTAGGGAACGGGATGATGTTTATCTCGTTAAAGGAGATGACTAGATGTTGTTGCGGGGACTATCATGTTCTGTTCACGATTTGTGCGTTCCTAAAGAGCGTTGATAACGAGCTTTGGAAATTCAGAGTCACGTAGCACATCTCTCCTATGTAAACCGAGTGCCTTTAATACGATATTTAACATTCTCGCTCGCATCTTCTTCTGGAGCACGCATTTACTACCCGATAGAGAGTATGGGTTGCATTCAAGTATACACTTGGTGTTGGTGAAGCGTCTTAGAAGTTGAATTCGATACCAAATGTGATACTTCACGCGCTTTTGCAAGCCGCGGCAAAACGCAGTACAAGAACTCAGCAGGGTGCCAAAATGTTGAATTCGATACATCTTTCCAAAACTTCATCACCCAAATGACCCATGCACCATCAATAATTAGGCAGTACGTGGTGGGCAGTGAAATAGTACCAAACTAGTGGATGATTCAAACCTGGAAAAACATCTTCATGGATCACACCACCACCGATGAACAATACATGCCTTCAAGTCCGCGAACCTTATTTCAGGTGCTCACGTGATGCACAAAACTCATAATTTAACCGTCCCGCTGATAACATTCGCATGCCGCATCGTTCTTTATCCACCATGTACAAGTCCCTGAGCCTATCCAACGCAGGCCGGATTCGACTCCTAGGGACAGTAACCTTTCTTCCAGGAATAATTTCACATAAGTGAAACTTACGAGTGTCGTACGAAACTGACCAACCCCCTTCATCCAACCTTCAGATTGGCTTATATCAGTCGCTCGCTCTTCCGCAGATTAGGCGTATTTGCAGTGCCCGAAGCTTGAAGTGTTCGGCCAATTGCTGTTCCTTGGAGTACTTAGTATCCGCCTCGTGTTTATCCTTGTGAAGGTCTGGCTCGCGGCGGGTATCGTATTTGGCGTGCTTTGCCTCGGCCAACAGGTCATCTATGTCCTGCAACTTGCGCTTGTAGAGTTCGGCCTGGATACGAGAAGATTCCAATCTCTTAGCCAGCTTCCACACGAGTTGTTGGCTAGAGCTCAACTCGTGCTCGGGCTGGGAGAAGTCAAACTGGTAGATAGGTGTTTTGTTTATCTCGACCAGGAGCGTCGTGTTCTGGGATATAAGCATGGAAATACTCTCTAAGTCCTTGGCCTCTCGGAGAACGAGTTTGAACTGATCATAAGAAGCTACCGTTGCCTCAAGCAGCCTTTCCATGAGTTGCGGGTTAGAGCTTGACTTGAACTCACGCTCAAAGAAGTCGTCCTGGCGGTCGGATATCTCCCTGACCTCAGCCATCATCGCGTCCAGTTGCTTGGCCCGCGTGATGAGTGTGTCCTTCTCGACAGCGCGGGACGTATTCACGACTCCCATGTTTGCCAGATCCCTGACAATTATGACATTGAAGATCGCGAGCGCGACGAAAGCGCAAACGGGGACGATCAGGGCCTTGAGCTTGATCTTCATTGGCGCGATGTCCCGGACGGGTGTGTCTTACAGTCCGACAGCGATTAAGCGAAAGGATTCGTGTTGGTGACGAAGTTTGTGGAATTGCAAGAACGTGTGGGTTTCCGGGATTGAGGGCAGCTCGATCAACAGGGAAGCTGGGCGGGCGAAGTGAGTGGGTTGTACTGGGGAGTCGTACCCTAGGCGAAGGTTTTATATCGAGAGCGTTACCCAAAGTCACGTGGTTGAGTCCCATGCGTAGACATTCACCCTGCCAACTTACCCAAATCAAAAGTGCTTCGGAAGTTTCAGCGTAATAACCAATTACAGGGAAATAATTGTAAATGCGAAAGAGGCACACGCACGAACACACCCGAACAAAAGGAACAAGCCACAGCCACAACCCACGGCACTCTGCAGGGCAGGCGCGAGTCACCGAGGGAAGCAGCGATTGGCACGCGCCAGGTGATATTTCTATGCCAGTCCAGAGGATAGGAGACAATGGACCGTCCACTGAAGCTTCAGAGATACTAAAATCATGACGTTGGTCGCTTCCATACTGATCTGGAGTATCTTGTACAAGAAAATATATTCCACCCAGATCAATGACGAGCCAACGATCTCACGATCGACCATTCCCTCGCTCCAGCCCACGCAAGAAGACTAAAATCCTATCCAGCGAAAACAAAGTACGCGAAACCCACTGTACATCCAGCACTCCATACTCCCGCTGCATCATCTCAAGACCCATCAAACCCTCCCCTCTAGCTCATACACCGCCCCTAAACCCCCACTATCATTCTATAAGTCCACACGATGGCACCCACCCCAGTCCTCTCCCTGCTGCCTCTCCTCCTCTTTGACCCGACAAGTCTCCAGCGCTCTAGCAGCATCCAGAAGCTTAGACTTCAAAAACTCAACATGCGCCCTATGTGCGATATCGCTGGTCGACTGCGCGGTCTTTGCAGCTGCGAGCGCGTCCTCCAGCTCTTGTTCGCGGTCTTTGAGGCGCTGGTTCTCCGCTGCGTAAGTTGCGCTCGTGGCTAGGGACTTGGATAAGTATCCTGAGAGCCCAGCAGTGGCGACGATGACCGCGCATGCTGCGGAGATCGTGGAGGTGTTAGTGATGGCAGTGAGGGGTTGGAAGTTGGACATGGTTGTGTTTGGGGTTTTTGGAATATGTTTGCAAGATATAGGATCGATTTTGCCCTTGGGAGCTTGGATTGGTGAGGGGGTGGTGGAATTGCTGGGCGGGAAGGGCTTGTGAATGCCTACGTGATTGTGGGTGGAATCTTAGAGAGGGCGTGCTGGTGAACGTATGACTCTGAGATTGGCATATGTCACAGAGGGAGAATTGGGTAGAGTTGCAGTGGAGAATTTGTGTTAGTTGACAGAGAGCCTGCGATTTAGATTCGATATGTGTAACGAGAGACGTGTTTGCTATGGCAAGTGACAAGTAGCGAAAAGCAACTAACATTCAGGTTAATGACAGGCAACGATCAAGGGATCGTTCTATCTGATTTGGTATAGGGAATCATGTATCTCTACAGACCTAGATTGAAACGTGCAGCAATGGTCTCAATACTTGAATCAAGTCAAGATTCCTAACTATGAGGGTTTTGGTCTCCGTTATGTTAATCTGTGCTTGGAATTCCCTACGGAAAACACTAGTTCCACCCCTTACAGCTGATCCTTGAAACTCTCCAACGTCTGTCTAAATCCCGGCCACTCATCGTCCTTGATACCCAGGTCCTCCTTGCTAAGCGTGCTAGCAGAGCCCCAACCATCCGTGAATTGCTCACCAAACACGAACTGGTCGGCCAACTCCTTTCCAGGAGCACCCCAAACGCCGGTGAAGTCCTCGACACTGGTTTGGATGAAAGCCGTCTGACGGCCGGTGACTTCGCCGTATATTTTGAGCATCTCGCCAAAGCTGAGTGTTTCTGGCGCGATGTCGACGTATTGGCCCTTGGTGAGTTCGGGATTCGTGATGATTTGGCGAGTCCAGAGACCGGGCGTGACGTTGATGTCACCGGAGACCGGGATCACAGCTTTGGGAGAAGTGGGCAGGATCTGGACCCATTTACCCCAGGAGGCGGGCTGTCACGATGTATCAGCATTGTGTACCTTTCATTAACTTCATCAAACAGGGAATGACACTTACAAGCTCAAACGGCTTCAAATTAGGGAAATTGACGAAGTTGTTAGGGTAGAAGCCGAGTACGAGGTACGTGGTCTTTGCATGCAGGTCTGGCAGGTCACTTCGGATCCACTCATCGACCTCAGCCTTGTAATCGAGGTGGGGTACAGGGAATTTGCCATTGGTCGCCCCCTTTGCACTAGGAAGCGTAGACCAGACGTAGTGCTCGAGCGAAGAGGTGTGGGAGGCGGCGCGAGCGAGCTTCTTGGCTTGCTCGGCCTCCTTCTCACCGGACTCGGCTGGAGAACTTCCGGTGAAGAGGTGCTCCCAGAAGTTCGTGACGGCGAAGACAGCGGTGGCGCCCTGTGTACGTGAGCTTTTGAAATGTAGATGATGGGGGCGAAGGTGTACCTCGAAAGCTTTGACGAGCGAAGCTTCGTCGTCAGTGTTGGCAGAGACTACCTCGGCACCTTCAGACGCGAGCTTCTTTGCGTTGTCACTGCCGGTGTTGCGGGTGATAGCGCGAACTTTCCAGCCATCGAGCTTGAGGAAGGCGCGAGCTACACTGCCACCCTGAGCACCAGTAGCACCAACAATAGCAATGGTCTTACTCATCTTGGAGGGTCCAGATGCTAGTCAATGGGCTAATATGGTGTAGTGTTGTTGAAAGGAGGGGGTGAGAAGTGGAAGTGAGGTGATGAAGGACAAAGAAGGAACCATCGAAGCAGCGCGACTGACGTCCTTTTAAGTTTCCAACAGCCTTCATGCTTACATGTTGGTTCCAGAGCTGCAGTCGTGAAAGAGCTCTGTTGCATCCTAGCCTACAATTCGGACATTACTAGGCACTGCTCCTCGACAAGAGGACACTGCATCCTGCAACAAAGTGGCCAATTGAAGAACTCGAACGCCTGTTGTTTATCCATTCGTCATCGTCTAGAGCGATTGTGTGAGTTCACACACATGTCTCTAGCTGGTTCGGGGTCGTCTGTCTTTCAGCTGAAGCACCTAACCAGGGTGTATTGTTCAGTCTCGTAATAGCCCGGCCAATTTGGCCCCATTCGAACCGTCGTTTGACCAATGGCTAAAACCTTCGGCGCTTCGCACTCCAAAGTACGCTTTATGAAAGAGGTGACAAACGCACTAGTTTTATTTGCAAGCCTTGACAAAGCAGTGGTATGTATGCCATGTCGTCGGCGCGGTGTTGTGCTCAGAGCCGAGCATTTATCAAGGCATCCGGAGCCGGAAAGCATCGTCCCGACTGCTTACTGTGGTTGCAAGAGTAAGTAGGGGCAATAGAGACTTCTTAGCCCGAACCCTAAAGCTCTATAGGTTAGCCCCCCTATTATAATAAAAGTAATAAAAGCTCTATAATAAGCTTAGCTAATCTACTTTAGGGCTTAGTATTATATTTTTGAGCTGTTGGCTAGGGGAAGCACCTTTTTGTCAACATTTTTGTCAACATTTTTGTCTACACTCGATAACTCGATCTTTTTGTCATTATTTCCCTCCTGATATATTAGTAAACTTTAATTTGTTTTACCTATTCCTGCTCCGGCGGCCCTACTGCCCCTACTTACCCTTGCAACCACAGTACGCGGGGTGCAGGGAGGGGATCCTACTGCCTGGAGGGCGGTGCTGTTAGGTACGCAAATGGAATAGAGTAAGCCCAAGTAAAGCCAAGGATCTCTTCGGAGCTGACCTGAACGTGACCATGCCCAATAAACCTTATCACATGAACCCGACTGTGATGTTTATCCCTCAAGAAACCGGTCCCTTTTTCTGTAGAGATAGTTGCCGTTCCCGTGGTAGTGACCGAAACCACCAGCTGAGTTCCAGGTAGACAAACCAAAGCTATGCCGTCGCTCCGGGCGAAGGGTCACGGGTGAATTAAATGCTATCTAATGTAATGCAATGACTTTCTGTGTTGATTGAACTGTAATTGTTGAAAAGGAGTCGTAATTGCTTGGGTTGGGACTTAGCCTAGCAATTTCTTTAAGTTTCAGCCTTGCGACCATACTCCCCCAGAACCCAAACACTTTGATTTCCCTTGGAACCGGAGGGGATTTATGAGGAACCCAAATCGCGCCCTGTATCTGTACGCTGATCGTATGCGCGCACGTTACGGCGACCTTTGTGAGCTGAGCAGGATGAGGCCGAATGATTTTTTTTTTTTTTTTTTCATGATAGACGACGTCCCAGGTACAAGAGGAAAGATGTCCCTCTCACAACTCGGAGAAAGTCGCAGATCTCCGCCCACTACAAGATAACTCCGCGCGCATCATCAGGCGGAATCATTCCGAGCCAAAACATATCTCCAAACAGCCCGCCCACGCGCTCCTCTCCATCGCTGCCGCACACCATGTCGCTAGGCCGCTCACGCCTGCTCTTCCCGCGTGTTTCTCGCATCCGCGACTTCAGCACAGCCGCACATCGCCGTCAAACGTACCCAACGACCTGCAGTCCAACATGCGCATGCGCCGGCACGCCCCCGGAGCTCGACATCGACCACAAGACGCCGCTCCTCCACACAATGGCGCCCTACACCGAGCAAGTCCTCCTCTGCACCGGGAAAGACGACTGGACCAGCCGGATAGAAGACGAGGAGTCGTCGGCTGGCGACTTTGTGCGCGGGCTGAGGGGCGAAATAGGAAGAGGAGGCAAGGGCTTCGATGTTTGTTTGTTCCCCTCTGCTTTCCCCTGCCTTGCCAACCGCACGAAGAGAGAGAGAGAGAGAGGGTGCTAACAAGGCGGCTAGCCATTCACCAACGTCTTGACAACGCTGTCGTCCCTCCCCGCTAGCACAACGCCGAACACGACGACTGCATTGCTGTTTCCGAGCTTCAAGCGCATACCCGCGATACCGAATACGAAAGATGCCCACGCCGCCTTCGCAACCGCCTACCTCAAGGCGCGCACCCTCCATCCCGCGCACGCGGGCCTGTCGCCTGGGCAGAAAGCCCCGCTCACCCGCGACGAGAGCCTAGCGTCGCGCCTCCCAGCACCGGTGCCCATAACGAAGCCCACGGTCCTGATCTGCGGCCACGGCGGGCGCGACCAGCGCTGCGGCATCCTCGGACCGCTGCTGCAATCGCGGTTCCGCGAGGCGTTCCGAGCGAGGGGCGTCGACGCCGAGGTAGGGCTCATAAGCCACATCGGGGGGCACAAGTACGCGGGCAACGTGATTGTGTATCTGCCCCCGGGGATGCAGGGGAATCCGTGGGCGGGCGCGGGGATATGGTATGGGCGGGTGGGACCGGATAATGCGGCGGATATTGTGGACAAGACGGTTGTGAATGGTGAGGTTATATTCGATTTGCTGCGTGGGGGGATCACAAAGGATGGGAGGGACATTGCGAGGATGCTGGAGCCGCCGAGGGAAGAGGAGGGGCTGAAGCTAAGGCCGAAGGCGAGGGCGAGGGCGTAGTGTGGAGGGGGCGAGGAGGTAAGATAGAGGGACGTTTGATACCGAGGGGAGCGTGCAGCGCAGGCGTTATGGGGATGCACCGTGGTATGGAAGAACATTGCATCGTATGGACATAGCGAGATACCACTCCGTCTGCATTTGTGATTGCATACTTGTACAACAGATACATACAGCTACATCTACATAATGTACAACAAGACAATACTTATACTCATACACCCAAAACAGTCCACCTATACAATCCATCTCATCTCAATATCAGATATCCTACCTTTCTATACCGAATAATCGTTCCGTGCTTCGAAACCCTTTTCGACCCCTCCTGACTCTGAATCGAATAATCGTTTCGTGCTTCGAAACTCTTTTCAACCCCTCCTGACTCTGAATCGAATAATCGTTTCGTGCTTCGAAACCCTTTTCAACCCCTCCTGACTCTGAATCGAATAATAGTTTCGTGCTTCGAAACCCTTTTTAACCCCGTCTGACTCTGATTCCCTTCCTGCTGTAAAAGCTGCTCGGGCCGTTCGACACCCTCCTCGTCTCCGGACCCCTCCATCTTTGGCGTTTGCTCCTGAGCCTCTGACGAGGGTGCGCGACGAGGTTCTGTGGCCTTTAGATCCAGGTCCTCTTTCCCGTCAACCTCGCTCGCTTCTTCCTTCTCAGGCTTCGGCCGCACAAAGTTGACCAGCCGGCACCGCTGCACGACAATAATATTCCACCCCTGCGGGATCTCCTCGAAGTCGGGATCGGGCTCCTGCGTGTCTGCGTCTTTCCACAAGGGGCCCGTCTTCCTGTCCAAGAACTTCCTGCCCTGGTCGGTCTTCAGGATCTCTTCGAGAGCGTATTTCTTGAGGCGGTCCCCGTGGATGGATTTTATCGACACGGGGGCCTTGCGGATGTTGATCTGGAACTTGCGCTTCCCGTTGAACTGCACGACGCACGTGGTTGTCGGGTTGAGCTTGGGGATCGCGTCGACATCCGCCTGAGGGAAGCCGAACGTGAAGATGGAAGGGCCGTACGCATCCGGATGGTAGAACCGGAGTGGGTGTTCCTCGTCGCCGCGAACTCGGGGGTTGGTTAGGGGCATGAGGCGTTGCCAGGATTCTTCTGCGACGCCGGGGGCGATTGGCGCGAGCATGCGGAGGAGATGGACCGTGGCGAGCCACTTGAGCCAGGGCGTGTTGATGGACTTGTGCGGGGTGTCCCAGATGGTGTTTGTCAGCGTCATGAGGTCGCTGATGATGGTGTTTAAAGAGTATGTCTCCGAGTACGCTTTCGTTACACTGGCGATGGTCTGCTGGGTGGCAGATAGCAAGGCCATTTCGGCCTGATCGAGGGTCATGAAAAGAGAGTTTTCATCTGTGCCGCCTGCAGCAGGCTTGAGGATTTGCTGTTCTTCCATGTGGGTTAGGAGGTCCAACACAGATACATTTAGGTCGTGATGCGGTCGAAATCTGCGGAGCTCGGTCCCATTCTGAGGAAACCAGTGGGCGTTGGATAGTCTGAGAACCCTTGCAAGCCAACGCTGCACGCCGGTGATCTTCTTCTCATCCCACTCGAGCACGTCGCTGACGGGTGCCTGGAAGAGCATGTGCGCTCGTGTGACATCCGCGCCGTACTCGGCAATGGTAGCGCCTGGGTCCACGCCGTTGTATTTACTCTTGGACATCTTCTCGTAACTAACTTTGGGCGCAACTCCAGTTGCTGTGATGACGGGTGCGTTTTTCCTGCTAAAGTCCAATTCGTCGGGGCGCAGGAATCGCCCCGTGTTTGGATCCGAGTACGTCTTGCCATGCACCATGCCCTGAGTGATGAGACGCTTGAAAGGCTCTCCCAAAACTTTGCTACCTTCAGGCCAGACACCTGTGGTGGCTAAGAATTTCGATATGAAGCGAGCGTACAAAAGATGCAAGATAGCATGCTCTACGCCTCCAATGTATACGTCGACAGGCATACCCATGTTTGCTCTCTCAGGAGCCACGAGTTCTGTCGCGTTTTCCGAGTCCAAAAACCTGAACATGTACCAGGAGGAGTCCATGAATGTATCCATGGTATCAGTTTCACGCTGAGCAGGCTTGGCACACTTTGGACACTTGCATTCCTTGAAGCTCTTGTCTTCAGCAAGTGGATTACCCTTCTGGCCCTGGAAGAAGGATGCAGGAAGATCAGGTAGCTCCACAGGTAGGTCGCTTGGCGCTACGGGAACCGGCCCACAATCGTCACAGTGAACGATGGGAATAGGACAGCCCCAGTAACGCTGGCGACTGATTAGCCAGTCGCGCAGACGCCAATTTTCTGTGCGCTCAGCAAGCCTGCCCGCTTGCTGAAGGCGCTCCGTGATCGAATGGATAGCCTGATCGGAGGAGAGGCCATTAAATTGGTCATCTTCAGAGACCAGAAAGCCTTTGTTAACTAGAGGCTGGTCCTCACCAGGGCCCGCTACAGCATCAGAGGACGCCAAAGATCGGTGTTCCGGATGAATAACAAACTTTACAGGCGCGTTGAGATGGATGGAGCCATAAATTGACAACTTAGGCTGCCGCCAGAAGGCAAAATCTCGCGCATCGTGACCAGGAACACCCATGACGGCCCCCGAGCCATAATCATCCAGCACGTAAGGAGCTACGAATACGGGCAAAGTCTTGCTGATGTTATTGTCGTTGACTAGGTCCGCAATGGGATTCTTAGCACGAAGACCAGGCAGCTGGAAGCCTTCCTTTGAGTCGGGTGGAAAGTCTTTGGCGAGGACCAGGAAATTCTGCAATGCTTCGTGCTCTTTAGCCATGCTTTGTACAATGGGGTGACTCAGGGACAGGGCGATATATTCCACTCCGAATAGTGTATCTGCGCGCGTAGTGTAGACCTCGACCCGCTCCAGCTTGGTTGGAGTCTCGCCCTCTGTTTCGATATCGAAGCTCAACTTGGTGCCTTCGGACCGCCCGATCCAATTCTTCTGCATGGCCAAGACACGCTCCGGCCACATGCCGTCCTTGGCCAGTGTATCCAGGTCTTTCAAGAGCGGTTCCTGGAACTCCTTGATCTTGAGGAACCACTGCCTGAGCATCTTCTTCTCGACCTTGGCGCCCGACCGCCACGAATAGCCATTGGCATCCACTTGTTCGTTTGCGAGGACGGTCTCGTCGACAGGGTCCCAGTTGACGAGCGATTCGGCTTGGTAGGCGAGGCCGCGTTCGAAGAGCATGAGGAAGAGCCGCTGGGTGTGCTTGTAGAAGGCGGGGTCGCAGGTGCGCAACTCCTTGGAAACAGTTAGTACGAGTGCTTCCGTGGTGTGGCTGGATCAACATACCCTGTCCCACGACCACTGTCCGCCCATGAGCTTCATCTGTTCCTTCATGGCTTCGATGTTCTGCAGCGTCCATTTCCCCGGATGGACGCCCCGCTCGATGGCCGCATTCTCCGCAGGCAGGCCAAAGGCGTCCCAGCCGATGGGATGCAGCACATCATGGCCTTGCATCTGCTTGAAGCGCGCCAGGACATCGGAGATGGTGTAGACGCGCAGATGGCCCAGATGCAGCGTGCCGGAGGGGTACGGGAACATGGGGAGGATGTAGGCCTTTTCGGTCGCCTTCTCCTTCAATTGCGGGAGGCCAGACTTCTCGGTGCTCCAATAAGGCTCCCATTTTGGCGTCAGCGTGGGCAATTCCTCCTGCTGTTTGGCCGTCCGCACTTCACCCCCTCGTCGACGCAGGGTGGTGGAGAAGTATGCGCATCGCGGAAGGCCCCAGGCGCGCTGGCAGCCCACGCGGTGCAGACTGAGAACGCGCATCACCTCGAGCAGCGGGCATATCGCGCAAGAGACATGGTAGATGGGCGCACTGCTTTTTTTTTCGAGGTTGCGTCAAGCTTCGTGAAGCTCTGACGGCCGCACTCGGCGCTATACCGCTCGCGGCATCACCGATCTCCGCATGGGATTGATACACTGGACGAACACTCCACTTACACATACACATACCGCCCACAGCTCATAGCACGCGGGCATATCCCAGCCCTGTATATTTGTCCTTATCTGTACCTTGTGCCGCCCATGGCGCTGCGAAGCTCGCGCGTACGATAACCCCAGTGTCATACCATACAGTATCATACAATATCATAATACGGCGGCGGCTACTCCCACCGCCCACCGCCCACCCCCCCGATGCGCGACTCGCTCGAGCTGGCCTCGCTGGCCTCGTCGTCGCACACCTCGCAGCGCACGTCGATCGAATCGTCCAGTGCCGGCGCGCGCTCTTCGCAGAGACTGTCGTTTGACGACGAAGACCCCCTCTCCGAGCTCAATCCCGCCGGCGACAACCGTCCGCGCCGCAACCGCTCCTACAGCGTGTCCTCCGCCTTCGACTTCGCCCCGAACCTGTTCCCGCTCTCCAGCACAGCCCAAGGCTACACGGCCCTCGGCGCCCCCTCCAACCCAGCGCTAGACCCGTCCAACGTGCTTAACGGCGGCTCGTTGGAGAAGAACAAGACCCTGACGTACCTCAATGGACTGTCCCTCGTCATCGGGCTTATCATAGGGAGTGGCATCTTCTCGTCGCCGTCGCAAGTGAACAGGAACGCAGGGAGCCCGGGCGCGTCGCTGCTGGTGTGGGTCGTAGCGGGCGTTTTGGCCTGGACGGGCGCAGCGAGCTATGCGGAGCTTGGAGGCGCGATACCCTTGAACGGCGGAGCGCAGGTCTATCTCTCCCACATCTTTGGCGAGTGGGCAGGCTTCTTGTTCACGTGGTGCGCTGTGGTTGTGCTGAAACCCGGTTCCGCGGCCATCATCGCCATCATCTTTGGCGAGTATATTGTAAGCGCAGTCGCAGGAGTTGAGGCCGTGGAGACCAGCACGTGGATCAACAAGGGGATCGCTCTCGCGGGGTTGGTCTTGGTTACGCTGTTGAACTGTGTCTCGACCAAGCTGGGCACGAGGAGTGCCGATGTCTTCATGTTCTTGAAGTTTTTTGCCTTGATTGGCGTCACCGTCATAGGCATCGTCGTGGCCGCGACAGGCTTCTCCTACAATGGTCCCGCAAACGACGACTGGAAGAAGCAGGGCTGGTTCGAGGGGACGAGCACCGACGTCAGCAACTGGGCGGTAGCCCTCTACGCTGGGTTGTGGGCATTCGACGGTTGGGACAATGCAAGATTCTCTGATCCCCACTTGCGAGCATAACTAACATCGATCAGGTCAACTACGTGACCGCAGAGTTCAAGAACCCCACTCGCGACCTCCCCCGTGTAATCCATACCTCTCTCCCTCTGGTAATCCTCTGCTACGTGCTCGCGAACATTGCCTACTTCCTTGTTCTCCCCACCTCCATCATCGAATCCTCCAACACCGTCGCCGTCGCCTTCGGACACCAAGTCTTCGGTCCAGTCGGCTCCCTCATCCTCGCCCTCCTTGTCAGCGGAAGCTGTTTCGGCGCACTCAACGCCACCACCTTCACGTCCGGCCGCCTGGTCTACGCCGCAGGCAAAGAAGGCTACTTCCCCAAGATCTTCGGCACCATCGGCCTCGGTAAATCACACCGCGCAATTCGACTGCATAGCATCAATGCTGGGACAAGCAAGAGTAGGATACCGAGGAAGATGGTGGATTGGTTCGCCGACGCAGACGCGGGATTCTTCTTCACGCCCATCGCGGCCATGACGCTCAACGCTTTGCTTACTGCTGTATACATTTTCATCGGCAGCTTCGACACCCTGGTCACATTCTACGGCGTCGCGGGGTATTCGTTCTACTTTCTGGCTGTCTTGGGTTTGATCATCCTGAGGGTGAAGGAGCCCGAGCTGGAGCGGCCGTATAAGACGTGGATCACCACGCCCATTATTTTCTGCTGCGTTAGTCTGTTTCTGCTGAGCAGAGCGGTGTTTGCAGAGCCGGTGCAGACGCTGCTTGTGGTGGCGTTCATGGTTGCGGGGTTGATTATTTGGTTTGCATGGGTCGGAAGAAGAAGAGGCAAGGACAGGTCGAGATTTAGGAAAGTCGGGGAAGAGGATGACGTGAAGGTTGGGTGGAGGTTCTGGAAGAGGTGGAGGTCGTAGACGCTGCGGTAGCGAGATGTTGCATGATGCCGGAGGAATGTTGACAGCGTACACGTTTTGAATATAATGATGCATTTGTAAAGATACATTGCCACATGTTGAGAGCGGGGAGGTCGGCTGAGGTGAGTTGTGGCAGGCGCGATGGGGCTCCTGCGTAGCATTGGCCCCTGACACTAGAGCTCACACACTTCTTTCAATGCGCCCTTCCTCCACTCCAGCCTCCAACAGAACGCATTCTATCGTCATTCCATCCTTTTGAACTCTCTCGCGACTTTTCAGCAGTTTGAGCACCAGTAATCACAGACTCGTCGAGTTGACAGTCTTGTTGATGGGAGTTCTACTGACGACGATATGCATTCTTGTTTCTCGAAGACCGTCGGAGTCCAGTCTCTCATAGGAACATAAAGACCGGATATAAGTAAAGGCCTTTACTAGTTAAATATAGAATAGTTAATCTATATATTGTAGAGATTCACTATGAGGTAGGGTGACTCAATGAAGTAGGGGGGACAAAAAGGCGCGTTGTGCTTTGCCAATGCACGAACAAAGGGGGTAGTTAATCTAAGAGTAACGCAGGCTACTATATAAGTTTATAATCTTAACCTAATACTGTATCGCCGGTGTTTACCTTCCCGTGAGAGTCCAGTCTATTGGTGTATATCTGACCTTAGCATTCCAATTGACTCGCTTATCCGCTTATGATACTTTGTTGGACTGCTCTTCTGTCGTGCTTGGCAGCATTACGTCTAGATACTGTACGCCTCCTCTTGGTCGCACCCGAGGGCTGCTTCCAAGCCGGCTGATCGGGGTCGAATCCTACCAGACAGTTCACAGTTTCTGCGCCCTCGCCTGCACCGTTGATCTGAGAACCCACCGGGTTTCTCCACTGTCCACTCAATTTGATGTATCCATCGAGTGCGTCCGTGAGCGTCCTACCAAGATCAAGAGCTTTTTCTGCTCTAGTGTGCGAGTAGAACTGCAGCAGACTCTTTGCAGCGTTTCTCTCACCATTGCTGATAAGAGTCTGCGCGCTCTTCTCTACCCATTCCATGTCGCTCACCGACTGGTTTTCAAAGGCGGTGTACATTTGAGTTACGAGTGGGTGGAAGGCGTCCGGGTTTGAGCACATGTAGTACAAAACCCGCTTGAATATGCGACCGGCAAACTGCGACGCTTCTTGCAGCTGGAAGTCAGGATTGAGAAAAGACGACGAGGCGCCGGTGGTAAGGTATCGGTGTTCACCAAACTCTGGCGGAACAGACTCTACGCCCAACCACCAAGGAATGAAAGGCGCAGCCACAGATCCTGTAGGCGCGTTCCAGATACGAATGGTGTCCGGATCCATGTTCTGCAATAAGCTCACAACCTGACCATACCCAGCTTCGTCGTCAGAAATCCGGGGGTCGCGTACACGCTCTCGCATATCGGCTTCGGTGACAGGTACCATGGCAAGGGTAGCTTCCTCCAGTTCGGCCTGGCTCATGTACTTGTTCCCACCATCACGAGCTGTCAGATTCTCACCCGCCACCTGGTATCCATACGCATTGAAGATGTTGAATGGTTCGCTTCCATTCGGATTCCACCACCTTTGTTCAACAGCAAAGCTGACGATGTTGCTGGAGCCCATGTAGTCGGTGCTGGTCTGGAAATCGACGGGAAAATCCTCAATGTACCCCGGATACAGCACCCGTACGGCGTCAGTTCCCAGTCTCTCGGCAGCCCACAATCCCTTTCCGCCGGAGAACTCCCACACCACCCAGCCCTCGTTCGCATCGGCGATCAAATGCGAGTTACCACCGTAGTCAGCGTATCCGTGTTGTTTTATCATGTCTCCGATAATTTCCACACCTTCCCGCGCCGTGCTTGCACGCTCCAAAACCACACGTGCGAGATCGGAATACTGCAAGCCAATCTGCGGATTAGGCGTCATATCGTAGAGCTCCTGTCTACTGTTCGCCCATACATCTCTCACCGTGACGCCCTTCTCGTTGACGCCGCCATTCGTCAACGGCGCGGGAAATCCTTCAAAGTCTGAGTACTCCATAGACATGTATCGGAATGTGTGGTTCACCTGCGGGATCTGTATCAATTCGCCTGGGAGAACGGCATCTTCGGTGACGCCGACGGTGATGGCCGCATTAGATGTGTGGTTGGCAGCGGGAAAGATCTGGAGCCAGTGCGAGGAGACTTCTTCGCCGGTGCCGCCTACAAGGGTAGCGTTAAGGGCTGTGAGGTCCCGCCCGATATAAAAGGCATAGCTGGCGCTTGTGGAGGGGACGACGAGGCCGAGTATTGCTGCCAATATGGTTTTCCTGGAGGGAGGCGCCATGTTGGAGGAGAGCGAGCGAGCTGGAAGAGCTGCTGGGCCATGCTGGAGTCTCCCGCCTTCTTATGGTTGGGCGTTCTCTGGTACGCTTCAATCTTGGCTGGACTGGGTCCACAATGAAATCGAGTCCCTGTTCGCGGAGGTGAGCGTCGCGCGGCTGAAAGCTGCGATGGACATGTAGCTAGCCAGGAACGTGCTGACGGACCCCACACTACGTGGGTGGCTTGCGGGGCACAACTTGGCTATCGTCTACAGGTCTCCCGCTGGGAACAAACACATGCGTACGTTGAGGAGTCCATTTGGCTTAAAGTGAGATGGTTTGTATATCTAGACCTGAGAAATACTTCGGATTTTCAGTCATAGCATCGATGGCATCAATTTCCAGTAAGTCTCTCCCGAGATACATATGTCGCGATAACATGTGTATCCGCGATCTATCTTCGGCACTTTCCTAGCTCATCTTCGCTTTTCGATAAGGGAGTTTGGCTTGAGCATCCTGCGAGCCGTTACAGCGCGCATACTGCGAGTTGTCACAAGCTTCCTACAAGATTACATGAAGCGTGCGAGTCAGCACCTAAGAGGTGCTCTTTACACGACTCACGATTGGAATCCTGGCAGTGAGGGTGCTCTGTACCACAAGTCAAGTGAACGTTGTGAGCACACTGGCGATAGAGCAAGCTATCGAGTAGCGCGCCGCCTCTACAGCGCGGAACCATTCCGCAACACTACCACCACTGTCCCAAACTACAGCATCCCTTTTCCATCTCCAAAACTTGCCCACCCTGTCCCAAAACCTTCACATCATTCATACGTTTTGCCATCCATCAACCATGACCACCCCCACCCCAATAACGCGCGTCGTCCTCTTCAAAATCACGTCCCCTGCGGACCAGGAGAAGCTTTTTGACTATTACCGACCGCTTTCCGCAACCGCGACGAAAGACGGGAAGCCGTATATTCTGTCTGCGCGGGCGGGGCCGACGTTTGAGGATCAGCGGAGACAGGGGTTTACGGTGGTGGCGGTCACGGAGTAAGTACTGCATGCGTTGGTTCAGTTATCTCGGGCTGGAAGCGAGTGGTGCCAGGAGTCGGTAGCGATGGACCCGCGCGCTGGGTTCCGGAGGAGTCGTGTCGAGTACGTGGCATAGGGACGCACACAAGATTGTCGTAGTAGGTAGGGGGCAGAGAAGAGCATGAAAAGCTGAAAGAGAGCAGGTTTGAGAGTGAGGAGGATATGAAGTATTATGATGAGGGGTGTGAGACCCACGCGGAGCTGAAGAAGTTTGCTAAGAGTGTGCATGAAGGGGCTATGATGGTTTACTTCAGGGATGTGCTAGCAAGGTGAAGTGGATAATGCAGGACCGATGTAAACGGGAGAACACAGAGATGTTTAGGAGGAGGCATTTCATTGAGCAACGTCCTAGTGCTCAACCTTTTCCCCATGACTTGTTCAACGAGGAAATGCGATTATCGTGGCATGGTCACCGGGAACTAGCCCCGCTGATAGGAACTTTCTGCTCGCATGCCCAAAAACCATATACTCACTGTTGTCGAGCTGCTCGACAGCGTATTCGTCGAGAACTGCACATGTTTTCACCTCAACCTCAACGTTGAAATACTGACCAAGGACTGTTTGCAATCCTTTGAATAGGACTGCTCCTCTCAGATACGAGTCAATGATGATCTCGTTTCCAAAGAGCTGGAAGAACCATCTACCTTGCTCCGGGAACGCTTGGTCGCTTTCAAACGGGCTTTGTATACCCATCGCCAACGACGGGCAAAGGATGTCGTCGGACTCGATTTGAATTTCGACCTCTGCTGTGGTATTGGAGTCTTCAGAGTAGCGTTGCGGTGATGGTATCTGGGGATCTAGTAGACTCGATGGTGCGATGTCCCTGGATAGCGGAGAGGAACCTTGCAATGATGGGGTCCTCGGGACCTGGATGTTGGGGCCGTCAGTGGTTAGTACTGACTTGACGTGTTTTGGTGAGGCTGGAGCGGAGAGAAAGTACGAATCGCATTGTGGTATTCTGCTCGTCGAGTCGACCGCGGTATCCGACGAGCAACTTAGAATAGCCGCCTCAGCGTTTGTCGCCGAAGAGAAACCCCGAGGCAGGCGAGGGAACGCCATTGAAAATTCGTCAGACGCTGCTGGGTGCAGAACCTTCGAGGTGGCGATGTATGTGCACTCTCGGCTACCGTGTCGGTGGCAGGTGCGATCCGCCCGCCCCCTTCCCCACCTGCCATCTACGACTCAGATAACTCCGGATCGGGATCTTCGTCCCAATTCCAACAATCTTCACCAGAACCTTCTGAGCCACCTTCCCCATCGACTATCTCTTCATTTTCCTCCTGTTCCTCCTCGTCCTAGTCTGCACTGCCATCTGAGACCCCCGCTGATCTCGTCCAACTCGTCCGCGACTGCGCCATTCTTTGTCCAGCCCTATATATCCACGATCTGCAGGTTGTTAGCCTGGGCTCATGAATGGCAGGGGGGTTTGACTCACTCTACTCATCCCTGAACTTAGTCTTCTTTCTCTTGCTGCTCTTCTCGTCCTGGTCCGCGGACTTCCTTTTCGGTGGCAGACCATGCTTCACATTATGCGGATTATTCGGCCACATGTCTTCTGCTACATCCCAGGGAAGTATAGCGGGATGAATTTCCCTCGAAAATCGCATGCGTAGAGCAGCCTGCCAAGTTGTATCATCGGTAACCTTGCAGACTTCCTCTAAACCAGAACAGAGGTAGACGAGACTCTGTTGTTTCGGCTTGTAAGCTTCACATGCGTGAAGCTGTGTTTTGGGAGACTATCACCAGAAGTCAACTGGCTTCCAATTCACTACTGATTCAGCCCGGCACCTCGCGTTGCGAGACATTGTATTGAAGCCACATATAGAATGATGGGTGTGATAACCACTGAGTGTCAGCTATACAAAAACCGTGAATTGGAGGCCCCTTTTGTATGCAGAACCCTCTACGTAAGGGTCTATAAATCCCCATGTTTGCCCCATATAAACGCTGGTCGGTGGGGGTAAATTTATTCCAAACGCGTCTATTCATTACTTTGTTCAGTACGTATTCGTCTAACCTTGCATCTCAATGCCGCCCGATCCATGAAGGACTTCTCCAGTGCAGTAAGAACCGAGGGGTGAAGCTAGGGTGACATAAAGCGTAGCCATCTCAATGGGCATGCCTGGTCTGTTGAGCGGGCATGCTCCGACACCTAGCGCTTTCATTGCGTCGTCGGGAACATTCTGGGTGGCCGGCTGCAAAGGAGTCCAACTGTAACACAGTCAGTATCAACCATGAAAACATTCTTGCGCGCGTTGCATCATTGCGACTGGGGTGATTGTTAACTCACATGATACCAGGAGCGACAGCATTCACACGAATGCCGTTCTTGGCCTGCTGCTGTGCAAGACCGCGAGTGAATGTTGCGATTGCGCCCTTTGTGGATGCGTAGTCGAGTAATTGAGGGTTGCTCATGTAAGCTGCAACAGAGCTGCTGTTGACAATACAATCGCCGCGTTTCATGTGCTTGATGGCGTACTTCGTCATGGCGAACATGGAAACGATGTTGGTCTGGAACGTCTTCTCGGTAACGTCGAGATCGATATCAGCAATATCATCGCACATCTCCTGCATTGCAGCTTTGCAGAATCAGCATGAGGCATGTCTTGACCAAAAGAAGAGCCTATGCATACCGTTGTTGACCAGGACATTCAACTTCCCGAAAGCCGTTATATGTCCCTCGACGGCCTTTTCGCAATTCTTCCTGTCCCGCAAGTTGAGTGCCATCAGGTTCGCCTTCCTGCCCGCCTCCTCAACCTTCTTCTTCACATACTGCGCGTCCTCCTCCTCTTCCGGTAAGTACACGATACTGACATCGGCTCCCTCTCTCGCGAACAGTATGGCAACAGAGCGCCCTATTCCTGAGTCTCCGCCAGTGATTAGGGCAGCCTTGCCCTCCAAAAGGCCTCTGCCCTCATACTCTTTGAGGTAGGGCTTGCCGTTGTCGTCCCAGAACTCGAGACGCGTCCAGTCCGCGTATGGGTCCATGTTCTTGTCCAGTCCGGGGCCGCCCTCTTGATTTTGGGGCTTTATTGATGTGGCCGGGTAGGCTGTGATCGGGGCTTCCTGTTCACCCATTCTGAATGATCTGGTTGATAGTTTAAGTGTGGATGGAATGAAGTGTTCAGTCGGGGAATTGGTCGTGGTAATTTCTTTAGGAGTTACGAATCTGCAAGGAAGAAGTTTATTGACACACTGCCAGCAGTCCGTTTTAGGGAAGTACATAGAGTGGTCGATGACGACGTTGTTACGATGGCGGGGTGCTCCTCGCCTGATCTGATTGGACAGCGCACTCAACAATTGACATGGACCATGATCCTCTCTACCCGAGTACAACACCACATCAATTTACCCACCGATTCACCGAGAACATGCAAAACTCGCAAGATATCATGGCTTTTTGAGACAACGGAGCATAGGAGTTGCGACGCGACAGTCTTACCCGTGGCAGGGGTCCACTATAAGCGATGCCGAAGAAGGCAGGCAACGATGAGACGTATGCGACCACTTTTACCAATCCAACATGTTGGCATCGAACCCAATGGAAACTACATGAAAAGACTGCCATGCCGCTATGTCTCGGCGGTTGAGGCGGTAAAGGTAGGGCGACATCACATTGCGTTCGCGTTTTCGGAAGCTGACACCATCGCAGCAGCACGACGCTTGCAACATTGCGATGGCACGCATCGTCGATGCTTGTCCTCTAGGACCGCGATTCTGATCGAGTAACGATCGCGACGCACCCGCTCTTCCCAACTAGCGTCTCGGCACGCTTGCTAGATGAGTAGGGATATCCGCAGAGCCGCACAAGTCTCAGAGCACGATCCACATGTTGCCGACTTCTAACACTCTTTGGGCCTGCGATCCCACTCTTATCACGACCAAGGTCACTTGTCGCTTCCAGAACAGTGGGCGATAAGAAGTTTTCGTAGCGGGCTCGGGAGCTAGTCGTCATATAACTGGGTCTTGACTTTTTCGCAACGCGCATCCGACGAACAACACTTCGATGCCCATTGTGCAAAGGTGGACCAGCTGCAAAATGCTTCCAGAGATCACAGTAGTGTCCCCCGCAGAGTGGACAGTGCGAGCTCAAAATTCACTGACAGTGGACCTTGTCATGCTGAGATGCATAATGTAACGTCATGATCGACTTTCTCCGCTGGAGTCTTGAGGGGCTTAATAAGTGGTGCTGATGTTTTCCCCTTATTATTCTGCACCTTCTCCCCATATTTTCGTAACCCCACAAACACAGACACTATGAAGGAGAAGACCACGGAAACCCAAGGCAATATGCCCCCGGTACTGCCACCAATGGACGAGGGACGCGATGGCAGCGACGAGTTCAAGATGCGGCCTCGGAAGGATGGTAGGAGTAAGTCCTGGTTCGATGGAACATATCATAGACCATCGGTTGTACCGCGTCCAGACGGAAAGCGCGAACTGAGGGAGAAAGACTGCTGGGACAAGTTGGCATACTCCTGGCCTACCTGGAAGAAATGGATGTACCTCTCCTCTATCGCCAGCATCCAGATCTCCATGAACTTCAATACGTCGGTGTTTCCAAGCGCAGTCAACCCCATCGCTGAGCACTTTGGTATCAGTACACAAGCTGCACGGGTAGGGCAGATGATATATCTGGTCTTTTACAGCTTTGGATGTGAGCTGTGGGCTCCTTGGAGTGAAGAATTTGGCAGATGGCCTATCCTGCAGTTGAGTCTGTTCTTCATCAATATCTGGCAAATACCAAATTCCGTCGCACCGAATTTTGGTACAATTGTAGTATGCAGAGCTTTGGTAAGTTCGAAACAAACCCTCTTCGACATTCTCACTGACGAAAACTTCAGGGTGGTCTCTCGACAGCGGGCGGCAGCGTTACCCTGGGTCTCATTGCAGACCTTTACGATCCAGAAGAACAGCATTGGGCACTATGTTTCATTGTGCTGAGTTCAACGATCGGAACCAGCATTGGCGGCGTCATTGGTGGCCCTATCGAGCGATGTCAGTCTTTCCTCCCGCTGGCACGGCCGAATGTCAAAAACTAACCAGAGAACAGTTCTCACCTGGCGCTGGAACTTCTGGATTCAGCTCATCTTTGGTGTTGCAGTGCAAGCTGTTCACTTCTTCATGCCGGAGTCGCGCTCCACCATCTTGATCGACCGCGAAGCCAAGCGTCGTCGCGAAGCTGGCGAGGACCCCAACATTTACGGACCCAATGAGCTCAAGTCACCACGGATATCACTAAAGGAAGCTGGAAAGATCTGGCTGCGGCCATTTGAGATGTTTGTTCGTGAGCCTATTGTGTTGTTCTTGTCTCTCTTGTCGGGGTTCTCGGACGCTCTTATCTTCACATTCCTCGAAGCCTTCGCCATCACTTTCCCGGATAACTTCGGTTTTGGTACACTGGCAACCGCATGGGCATTTATACCCATCAACGCGAGTTACTTCTTTACGTACTTCTTGTACTGGCCAATATTCCGAAGAGATGAACACCTCAAGAAGAAAAATGGGCCCGACTCCCTATCACCCGAGCGTAGACTGAGGCCTCTCCTTATACTTGCTGTCTTCGAGCCTATCGGCCTGTTTGGGTTCGCATGGTCATGCATGGGACCGCCGCAAACGCATTGGATCGCACCCATGATATTTTCGTTCCTTGTTGGTCTGGCTAACTTCGCCATCTACTATTCCTCCGTGGACTACATGGTTGGTCCCTCTCTTCGCAAAACCTAGCGTGTTGTGGCTAATTGTGAAAAGATCGCAGCGTACGGCCCATACTCCGCTTCGGCAACCGGAGGAAATGCTTTCGCGAGGGTGAGCTAGCTTCCAAGCTTGGTATACATTGGAGCATCCACTAACCATACCTTTAGGACTTCCTTGCCGGAATAGCAGCGATGTACGCAACGCCTCTTTACACGAATTTGAGTGAAAAGCGTCCCTCGGAGTACGCAACCACGGTCTTGGCATGTCTGTCTTGCCTCGTTGTCTTCCCCATCTATATCTTCTATTGGAAGGGTCCTCAAATCCGAAAGGCCAGCAAGTTTGCTTCCATACTCGCGGAGGATAGGAAAATTGAGGGGGTCAGACGGCTTAGCAAAGCAGACAATCTACCCTGAATGCCGACACAGGCTTGACAATGGGCTATACTTCGCTGTCTGCAATACAAGTGGTCCTGGAAACCCTGCTACCGAAGGCAACGAAAACAGCAGCGCAGTTCCAGATCCTGGAGTAGCCGGTCGGCGAAGCGGCCATACATGTCTATAAATTGCGACTATCAGTCCAATGAAGTGGGTGTGTCGTCATGCGCTGGACCCGCATACCATTCCGACTGGAATCCACGCGATACCCATGGCACTATGTAACGATCTCAGAAATACAATTGCGACTTTGCAGAACCACGGAGGCTCTCTCTCTCCTCGCCGTCAAGCGTACGGATCAGCCGATGCGAGACCCTTTCATCTAATGATCACGGATTCCAGATCCGAGCTGGCCTATTCCGCTGGCATTCTCAAGTGTACTATACCTATGATGTCCGTTTGGAGAATTTAGCTCCAGTAAATAATATCCTCTGCGCTGATGCATGCTCAAAATCTGTACCTCGTTCTGTTTTCGCGTCATAAGAACGCATCGTATGGCGATTGAGCGGTCAGCGTACGAAACAGAGGGCGGTGCCCCTGCCTCTCATGTCAGCTTAGGGGCCGGTAATAAGCTGAAGCCTTTGTCATTCGGACTATCAAAGTTCCGACCCATAGGTTAGACTTAAATCACTATAGGTGTCTGCAATTTCGATCGCGCTGTTAATATCAATGTTCACTTACTGCAAGCGGGCACGTGACGTGAATCGCAAACCACTACCCCAGCACCTTGGCCGACTAAGCCGATCCTCCGTTCACAAGTCGCTAAACCCCAAATAGCATACATTTCATCTTGGCGTATACGTGGACGACCTGCTCATGAGAGTTGGGCTCGCAGAGGCCGTACAACATACCGTTTTCGGCAGCGTCTCTACCACGCCGACAGGTCCAAGCAACCAATAAGCGTAGGAGCCCTTGCTATTTCAGGCAATCTGCCAAAAACGCTCGAGTTAGCAGTGTCCATAGCCCCACTTTCCGACCCATGGCTACAAGGAAGCAACACGCTGGCAGTAAGCCCCCCAAATAATGCTGTTGATTCGCCATTACCTAAAGCGCAATCACAGCGGACCTGCCGTTCATTGTATCCGTGGGCCAGGCCAAGGTGGACCCGGCGAAGCGGAAGTTGATTCGAAGCCATGTCATGCAAGGGAAGAACCGAACGAAGGGTCCGAAAACGCCGGCAAAACTAACGGATGAAACTGTGCAAGAAGCGACATCTTCTCCAAGCAGTGACGTGATACGACCCGAGACTATCTCAAGACGGTCGTGCACCAAGTTCTCTGGCTTCCAGTTCGCTGACGAAGTCGAGCCGGTCCTTCTCGAAGACATCTTCACGTGTAAGCGACTACTTGGATCCTTTGCAGCAACGAGTCGCTAAGCCAGATGCCAAATTAGTGTTCTCGATGTCCTCCAAAGCCATGTTTTTACTGGACCAATGCATCATTCCCAACGAAGATGGGATGCTGCAGTCATGGGCTTCACCTTTACTCTCTGACCCAGCCTACCTACATGTTGCTTGTGTGACCTCACAGGCATTTCTCGATAACTTTTCCGGGAGGATGCGAAGTGCTGAAGCGCGACAACGGGAATACACGTCCTTTGATAAATCCATTCGAATCCTCTCGAAACGGATCGCGACGAATGACCCGAGCGAGGTGCTGTCCGACTCGAACCTGATGACTGTTTTGTTATTATCTGGGTTCGTAGCCTGTTGAAGCTCTCCTTCACTTGCTGATAATCCATCTTAGTTACTCTTACACGCGAGGTGACCACACGGCTGCACACCAACACAACGGTGCCTTAATCAAGCTTGTCAAGCTGAAAGGCACGCTCGAGACCCTCCGATACTCTCCAAAAATCTTAGTAAACGAGATAGTCCGAACCGACTTTTGTATCTGCTATGAAACCGGCCAGAAGCCAGCGCTCTTCACGTACGAAGAGATTCCTTGGCCTCTTCTCTTGCCACCGGATCATGCCATCTCCAACAGAGATCCAGACAACATCGAAAGCAGGCTGGATCCGGAACTGTCACCGGTGTGGGCCGCGATGTCGCATTTCTGTGCTCTGATGAACATCGCCGCTCGCAACCCGACTGCCCGAGTGACGGCGGAGACGTTCCTGCATGTCATGGGTTCGATCCTATATCGCCTCCTCCACTTGCGCTTCGAGGAAGGCACCCTCGACGAATGTATCCGGCTGGGGTTACTGGCCTTTGCGGCTCCCACTTTCCTTGATTGGCAAACCGTCTACTGGCTGAACGGCCACTTCACACTGGCCTGGCGTCAAGCCTTGGAAAGCATTCTCACGGAATTTACGCTCGCGCCACAAGACCGGATATGGCTGCTGATGGTGGGGACATTATCTTTTGCGCACGACCCAGCCTTCCTTGTACGCCTCATGGACGGGTTGCGGACACTCGCAGAGCTGTGTGACACACCGACGTGGAGCGATTTGAGGGAGCTGCTAAGCTCGTATATGTGGATAGGAACGTTGTTCGATAAATCAGGGGTTGATGTCTTCGGTGCGGTGTTGGCGGACACAGGTAAGACTCTGTCCCTTACACGTCGATACAACGAGACAGGCGAAGTAATGGAACTCTTGGACACTAGGACATACTCCAAGAACTAGAAAAATCTTTCCCCGTGTGCTGATCGAGAATACGAAGTCCGCGTCTAGGTAGGGCCAGCAAGCACCCGGAGAGGGAGTTGAGGCGGACGTTATGCGGCGGCTGTCCGTGTGCATCGAAGGTTGGCAGGCTTCCATTGTTCTGGTTCCTGCCTCCATGGGAACGAAGCATTGAGTGGAAACGTATATAGGTGAGCTCGTTATGCAGCTTCGTTGTCAGCCCAGATCTACTCATTTGTGTTTGTATTAGTGTACATACCCTCCACGACTGATCCAGGTCAAATCGACCGCGCGATCGTTTCCAAAAGCTGAGCTGCCGTCTTTAGCCTTCCGCATTGAAACCTCGACCTCTGGAATCATCTATTCCATTAGCTGCACTCCGCCACCGAGGCGGTGACGGCCACCTCACTGTCCAGCGATACATCCGGCGCCGAGCCGTTCTATCCGTAGCACGCAGCACTGATCGCACAAGCATCAGCGGAGCAGAATCGGGCCATATCCTGGAACGCGCGATTGGGCCAGAAAGACACATAGATGCGGGTTGGCCGGCATGCCCCCACAGCGATCTCGCCGTGTCGACGTGGCGGTGTCTCATGGGTGGGTCCGCTAACTCGATTGTGACTGGCCAGGAGGCTGGCTGCGCCTTCGCAGAGCCACAGTGTCTGGGACGGGTGTGTTTCCACCATTTCACCGAGCATATATATCAGGGTCCGAGCAAGCTGAAGCGGAACTGATACACAGCTCTTCCAGAAGAACAGACACCAGCGATTTACACATTTACACACTTCCAAGTTCCCAAGTTTGGACCCGTAACCGCCATCATGTACAACAACAACGGCTACCAGCAGCAGGGAGGCTACCAGCAAGATAGTCGCCAGGGCCTAGCAAACGAATACTACTCCGAGGGCCAAGGACCGCAGTACGGCGGAAACCAGCAGAACCACAACCAACCGCCGCCCCAATACCAGCAGCACAACTCGCAATACGGCCAGCAACCCCAACACCACGGCGGCTACACGTCCCCCCCGCCAAACGAGTCCTACGGCCAGCGCGACCCCGAATACGGCGCCCCCCAGAACTTCGACGGAGAGGAGAACTCGCGCGGTTTCCTAGGCGCCGCCGCCGGCGCTGCCGTAGGCGGCTACGGCGCGTACAAGCTCGCCGGGCCCGCGACGGGACACAACAAGACGTCCGGGCTGGTGGGCGCCCTCGGCGGTGCGCTGTCCGGCCACGTGATCCAGGACGGCGCGTCGCACTGGAAAGACAAGCACGACGAGAAGAAGGACGAGGAGAAGTGGGAGAAGGAGCACGAGAAGCAGCACGGTGGGCGACGGGATAGCAACGAGCGGCCGCGCGAGGGCCACTTCGCGGGCGGGTTTACGCGCTCGTCGCGCGACGTGCGGCTCGATGCGCATGGGGAGTATAATCTGCATGCGCAGTGTAGGCGTGCGGATGGGGAGTGGCAGGGGAGCACGCTCTCGCTGAACCGGATTTTGGAGAACGAGGACGGGAGTTTTCGGTGGTCGTCGGGGGGAAGGTCGGCGGGCGGTTCGTCGGAGGCGATTACGGTGCAGCCTGGTGATACGCTGCGCGCCATTGCGGCGAGGCATAATTGCGATTTTCACGAGTTGTCGCGCCACAATGGCATTCAGAATGAGGATATGATTTACCCGGGTCAGAGGCTAGAGGTGCCTGGCGGTGGGAACAGCGCTGGTGGTGGTGGAAACTTTGGTGCCTCGGCGCGCAATGTGAGGTTGGTTGAGGATGGGCAGGTGCTTGAGGGGGAGCTGAGGAGGGGTGGGGACTGGGTGACGAGCAGGATTGTGTTGGATGAGAGGATAGGGAATAAGGATGGATGTCTGGAGCTGGTTTGAGAGCGCTATGGAAGCTATAGTATGATCTGTTGTTCAGGTTAGCAGCTGTACACTTGTCTGACAGAACAGTGTTCAGATCCGTTCCTACAGGCTCACATTGAAACATCAAGCAGAAGACAAAACTGAAAAGAGTAGCACCTAGAGAGATGAACAAATTAGAGAAGACTAGAAACTCTGGCATGGATAAGTGAGTGTATTGAGTTAGGCTGCCAGATAGGTTCGTAGGTCCTTCAATCCCCAGCCGCGAGAGTACATCAGTCTATATAGTTTTCCAACACAGTCAAAATCAGATGGCATTATATAGCAGTAGTAGGCCGGTAGATGGTGTGAAAATCTCATGTGGATGAGAGTCCTAGAACAGACTCAGATAGCTTGCAGACTCAGGCCGATAGGAAGGAATGGTGACACCGGGGATGAATCCCAGTCGTCACCTAATTTCCGAAACCTGATGTTGCATATGAGAGATCATTTCGACACTCTAGATGTAGAACATCGTGTCCTTGAGGTTGGGGTGAATCTGCACGTCGTCTGCGCTCGCCTGCGCACCTCCAGCCACAGCCGACCCGCCAGCCTGAGACGGTGCGGCGCTCGCTGTAGGAGTGTCGAACAAGCTCGACAGGTAGCACCTAGCACGCTCACATGCCAGATCGGCGTAGTAGGCGGGCGGGCACAGACTCACCGCCTTGGTCGCACGTCCGAACAAGTAGCACATGTTATGTGTGAGGTCCTGGACGATGTCCGCGATGTTCTGGAACGGGGGCGGGATCTGCTTGGCATAGATCTGTCGGAAGATCTCGTCGTGCACGGTGTAGTAGTGGCAGGGGCGCGCGGTGCCTTGGAGCGCAGCGTGGGCCTGCAGGAAGAAGTCCCAGTTGCGGGCTTCAGTCACGCCGCGGTCAACGACGGTGCCAGGCTTGGTGTTGCCGGAGCGGTCGCAATCTTGCTCTGTGGTCGGGTAGAAGCGTGTCTTGTGGCGCTTGCCACAAATGATAACGGTGATTCGCGGGAGGCCCTTCTTGGTGTCGGGCGCTGGATAAACTTGCTCGCAAGCACGGCGGAGTTGGGTCAGCTCCTTTCCAAGAACCATGTCGTACTGGCCCTCGGACACTCCGTCGCGGTAGACAAGGATATTCTCGGGGAGAGCGGCATGCTTCCCCTTCGTCTTCCAGAGGTGCAAGCGAGACTTGAGCATCTCGCCAACGGCATCGACTTCCTCCTGGCGTCCTTTTTGGACACGCAAAACGGCTGGCCACTGGCTAAGGGACTTATCGACCGAGGCCACCATTGCAGCAACAGAGGGTGCGTTGGAGGCGGAGCCTGGCGAAGGGTGAGTGACATCCATGCCGACGACCATCGTCTTGTTCTGGTCGATGATGGACAGATTCCTAGGCTCAACAATTTGATTGACACCGCCGAGCTTGAGATTGACCTTCAACGCAACGTTGGCAATGTACTGATCTCGGCCTCGGTCTTTGGCGAGCTTTTGACCAACACAACAAATAGTGTGAATACCACACTGCTTGTCGGCAATCGTCTTGATACGCTTGTAGAGCGAAACGCTCGCCTCAGGTAAAATGAGTACAAGAAGCTGCAAACCAGCCCCAGCAGCGCCTTTGAGGTTGGTGTCGAGGGCCGGGTCATCTGGATATCCAAGTTCGACCCTCTTGCCTGGCAGTGGTGCAGATGTAGCCATGCCGATGGTGGTAAGACCTCGGTGGAACTCACCCATCACAGCTTCAAGACCGGACTTATCAAAAGCATCGCGCCCTCCCTTCTGAGAAATGAGCATGTACGACCATTTCTGAAGCGTCGCACCAGCGTTGAACTTGATATTGACCATGTTCCAGCTGCCGAAGCGAGTCTCAGTAGACTGGTTGTTTTTGTAGATCACCTTGGGGCCGTTGAGTACGCGGCCAGGGACCTTGACTAGGCCCGGGGCGATCTTCAGACCAAATGAGCGCTGGTCAAAGTTAGCATGGTGTGAAGCAGTGTGGTGCTGTGACATACCAAGAGAATATTCGAGTTCTCGTCAAGACCAACAGTCTGAATACCCTGCTGAACGATAGAAGCCGCGTTCTCCCACGGCTTGCGAACAGCATGCTTGATCATCTCTTGGGTCTGGCGCCCGTCAAGTTTTGCCTTCGAGGGCTGACCTGGGATAACCGTGCAGACTTCTGCCGGTAGATACATGGGGTTTTGACGGTTCCCGCAATTGACCACAGGAAGCTCCGGATGCTGCAGGATTCGATTGTACGCTGTGATGTGTTAGATTTCATTGTGAGTTGAAGGAAGGGATACGTACTGATCTTGAAGAAATCGTACACGCTGATGTATCTCCCACCAGACGCCGGTCCTTCTTTCTTGCCGCCCTTAGCCTTGGCCTTCGTTGAATTTGGGCCACCATCGCCGTCAAGCCAGAACTCCACGTCTTTGGCGCCTGCGCCATGAGATTTGATCTTTGGGCGGTTGGGCAGGCCGTGCCCGTCATCCTTCCTAGCAAGACTGAAGATGGTCTTGATGCGGGGAATCACTTGGCCGGCCTTGTTCTTCTTCTCAGGCAAATGGTTAGTCTGAACGCGAACCAGCTTCAGGAACTTTTCGAGAGCTGCCGTGTTTCGAGTGCCATAACTGCCCATCAGACCCGTTAACGGACCAGTCTGGTAGAACGCCCCATGGCTGACGTTGACGTTGACGAGGATACGACAGGTGGCAGTTCGTACGCTCGAGAAGAAGCCGCGGATGACTTCCAAACCATAGCCTAGATCTGCTCTAGCAGTGTTCGGGCTCAGAGAGAAAGTTTTAGAAGACCCGATCGAGGCAAGGTTGTTAGCGGACTTGGCATAGTGGTTGAGGAAGATGTTCAGTGCTTGTGTGAACTCATGCTTGTTCTCGACTGCATTGCCCAAGTTCGTAGAGTTTAGGTAGTCAGTCAATTGTCCGATACTCAAACTCTTCGTCCAAAGGAGGCGGACCTTGTAGGTCGTTGCTTCAGTCGCAGGTTCGTCCTCTCCGTCATGACGGTATACAATCTCAGCATTGATCTGCTCTTTGTTGCCCAGCTTCGTCTTGGACACCAGCGTAGACTTAAAGTCTGTGGCGACGTTGCCCTTGTGGGGTACAAGTTCCGGCGACTCCAACAGTAGCTGTACAATTCGCTTGTGCTTGCGTCCGGCGGCCTCTGGGTTGGTGTGTATGGCATACTGGTGTAAAACAAGGTTGGAGGGTGGTATGAGTTCGACATAGTTCGCCGTGAGGATCACCTTAGCACCCCTGGTGCCAAAGCCCGGGCGGGTAGGATAACCCTCACCCAGCTTCAAGGTGCTAAGGTCCAACGTCTTCTTGGTCGCTGGAAGCAAGGTATCCTCGACTTTGGCAACCCTCTGGTCTTGCTGTTGCTGGTTCCTAGCACACAGTTAATACGATGATGAGGGATTATACCACAAGGCTGGGACCCACGGGAACACCTGAACAGGTACTGAAGCACCACCACGGCCGCCACGCATGCCACCGCCTCGGTCGCCTCGAAACCCGCCACCGCCTCCTCCTCTATCACCTCGAAACCCGCCACCGCCGCCTCCTCTATCACCGCGGTTTCCGCCACCGCCTCGTCCACCACCGCGATCTCCACGGCCACCGCCTCGATATCCGCTGGACATATTTATGAATGGCTCAGAGAGAACTCCGGGAAGTCTCACTCGGTCGGTACGCAAAAGCAGAGCAAGGCACACTAAGCCAAGCAACAAGAATTGAGATGGGATAACAACAACTTTTGAGACACCAAAACCGCAGGATATCACTGGGTCAGTAAGTGAAGATGGTGAAGGTGGGCAGGCTGGAGGTTGACGGACGTATGATGATAATCCCAGCCAACGGGTACGGGTACGGGATGCAAGTGGGGTAGGGACAAACAGATCCGCGTGGCGGCCAATCATGTATGAGGGGCGCGTGCCGATCCCTGCTGAGAGGATGCGCGGGCGCGTCACGTCGCGTCCAGGAGTGATGTGGCACTGTTTGATTGTGGGAGAGATGGGCTGTGAAGCTGTCTGTAGAGGTTTGAGGTTTCTTTGTCGTTGAGGTATGGTATGGTAACTAGGTCTGAGGCCATGACTCGAAATTTCGTGCCATGTTGCTTTTCCATGTGAGCGGGTTCCTGCTGCCGACGAAAAGTGCTCATCAATCTGCGTTTGCTGATAGTAACGAGCAGCGTCAAGGGCAGGTGGTCTGACTGGTTGACGGTTCACCGCATTCGACCCTATCGCCAGATGGTCCAGCGACTTCCACGGGGCCGTGATACCTAGCGGAGTGCTATAATCGGCGTAGGCGGCACAAGTATGCAGATGTAGGCGAGGATTGACGGACGATGCAGAAAGCTTCTGTGCACAGGTTTCATGTGCTGTCGAGCTCTTCGCGCGCGCGAACTATTGCTCCGGCACCTGAACAACTAATCCTCGTTGGATCACATCAGGTATCTCCTTCATGTATCTCCTTCAGCGCTGCCTGATCGCACGTGCAAAACAGCCCGAAAGAGCACTCTATCTGCGGTCTCATCGTCTCCAGTGCTATCGGACCTCATTTGTGCTACCACACGATTCCGGTCCGGCGGGTATCACCTAGCACAGCACATCGCCACCCGTGCCGTTGCCTCGTTTGCTCATCATCTCGCATGGCCTGATTCACTGGCCATGGTGGGTGAGGGGGAAAGGTGCAATGTCTTGGCTGGTACTTAAAAGCAGCACTTTTTTGCCGCGGTGTTGGCGGTAGACCGACGTATTACGAATATCTCCCTCACCGGAACAAGCTGCAAGCAATTTGTGAGAAGTCTTCCAGGCTTGTCCACGTGACGCAGGCAGCAGCATTTGCGGAGAACGAGGATTGCGAGACGTTGAGGATCGGTGAACATCGGTCCATTTGGGTTACGCTTCGCTAGCCCCCGCGTGTCGTCACGCTGTACTGCACGCCAATGACAGCCACCGCCATGTGTCCGTGCCGCTGAGACTTCCACACGCGATGCAGGATCGAATGACTGCGAATCTTGCTCCACCACGTCGTGGGTGATGGTATGGACGTCTATTGAATTCTGCTTTCGGGGCGTAGTGTCTAAGAGTTCTTCCACCATCTTCTGCATCCCGCTCTCGGAGCGCTTCCAGAGTGGACTGTCTTCCGTCGGCACGCCCGTGTCCCAATCAGGGTCGTTCCTTAATTGCTCCATCCACGCTTCCTTGACCTTCACCCTCTCGTCTTCTCCAGCATCGTCCCATTCTCGTTGAACCCGATTCATGCTCATATCTTTCTTCTGTGTCAATTGCATTGGTTCGATGTATCTGCATCCGAGTTTCTGCCTTAGCTCTTCCGGCCAGCGTTCGAACTGGCGTCCGGGAACAAGGTTGTTCTCCAACCAGTCCGTTGAAAACTCGCATCGGGATCAGAACTGTTTGGTAGGGTCGTGATATGTGGGGATCCCGGAGTCGTGGAAGACAATAGGGAGGCGCCCGTGGGTGCCCGTTGGGAGGGCGCCCGCGAGGAAGAGGGAGTGTTGGGGTGATCGGTGGGGTGTAGGGTCGTGATGCAACTTTTTCCATTTCCCCACCGTCCGACAGTCGACAGAATAACCTCTCCATGTGCATAAGAGCACCATTCGCACGAATACCACCGCGTGAACACTGGGCTGCCGTGAGCCAGGGTAACAAAGATAGTGGCATCGATGGTAGGTGGACAAGCTTTCAAAAGGTACCGAAGCCACGCCGGCGTGTTCATTGGATACCGGACGGATGTTTGGTATAGCACCACGCGTTTCACGCTTGGAAGTCTTTTCTCTAGAACTTTCCAGAAGCTCGCTAACACGTCGTTCCTGTGCTGCGAGGAGCCGTCATCTCCTCTAGGTGCGATGATACTATCGGCGTCTACTCCATAATCGATTTCGATGTTACTCCGTTCTCTGGTTTTCTCTTGCTGAGTGGCGACCCCGTGTGCATGACTCCTTCCGCGGTAGACTTTGTTGCATTCTGTCTTGCTCCGCTAGGCATGTCAAAAGGACTTGCGCGGCTATGAGTCGAGTTAGGAACACCCAGGTGCTGTCGCCCAGGCGTAGACAAAGCATTGGTAGTCTCCTCGTTGGGTAAGGGCTGCGCAAGCGGATCTGCGCAGAAGATGGCGAGTATTTTCTCCACAACATCGCGCAACCGATCTGGCTGTGAATGCAGTGGCTTTGAGGACATGTGCTTTCTGAAAGCCAACACTGCACTCTTGTACGTCTGGTGGTAAATGAGTTTGTATTCTTCGTCTTTAGCGGCTTCTTCCGCGGCAGCTTCTTCGCTGAGCTGGTCCTCGCTCTGGACGCCCGGAGCTGTGGAGCCTCGTCGAGACTTGTTCTTCTTCCGCTGTTGTAGGCCGTGCATGCGCATCGCAGCCATGACGACTCTGGACAATGCCTCCTTATTTCTTGACTCCGTTGTCGGTTCTTCTGAATGCAGTGGGACGGTTGCAACCTGTGATAAGGCAGAACGCCTCGCTTGGCCCTCTGAGATTCCTTTCCTGCTCAAGGGTCGGATGTCGGAGGAAATGCTGGACGATCTGGATAGCGGTCGAGACGAAGGTCGTGCCAGTGCGTTTGCGGGGCCTGCTCTTGAATCGGGATAGGGTAGCGCCCTCGTATCTGTCGAGAGGGACTTTCGGTGGCCCAATGCCCGCTGACTTTCTTGGCCCCTCGACGCAGCAGCAGCTATGCCTTCTCCCCCCTTGCTCCTGGCTTTCTTCCGCGCTAGCGTGGCTTCATCGAAGATGTCGCGCTTTCGCTTTGGAGACATGGGCGTCTGCTCGCAGGTGTATGTAGGTGGAAGGAACTGCGGCTCGACGTGGTGACGTGGCTCTGCTGTACTCAAGCTAGGCGAGAGCGGCAGGTGTCCATGCAGTGTTGGCCTGTACAGAAGATCGGACGACAGTGGCAATGCATGCACTCTGAGCTCAGGCAGTGGCTCCTGATCTAAGATGGCATGAGAATGTTCGGGCGAGGACGAGGGTGGTGTCGGCAGCGCACCATGAGCAGGCACCGCTACTGTGCCATAGAAGAGGATCTCAGTGATTTTGGGACCGTTGGCATCCAGCCGACTCCCCTCAGCCTGCACAAGGATACCAACAGGCGACTGTGCGCGTGCGCAAGCCCACCACTCAATCGCCTGTCCGGCTTGATGCACATCGATGGCGGCAGGCTTGCTGAAGAGGACCGAGGAGAACCACGCTTCGGTGTCTTCGCTTGCTGTCCATACATCCAAACTCGGACCGGCAGCAATATGTAAGGGTATTCGAGAGGTGTCTACTATGGCCAAGAAGCGCAGTGACGTTGCGGGGAGGGACGCGCTGATGTGTGATGCGAGAGTGATGTCTGCGGCTGTTAGCAGCTACTAGTTTGGGCAGGAATGGCAAGGTACCTTTGATTACCGTCTGATCTGGGAGAAGAATATCTCCGCTCCAGATACCGGCCATGGCTTACAAGTGTCGAGGTGGGCTTGTTGAGATGGCCGTCGAGACCTGGGACCAAAATGACGCGCTTCGGCTCCGCGTCGCGCTAATTTCTACGCGCCTCCACGTGCCCAGGTGCAACCAGCGGACACACCCACCCATCTCCAATTACACCGAAAGGTCAATTTTCCCTGCGATCTCTACGAGCGACGATACTCTAGGCATGAACATGACTATCGGGCCGCTCCAAGACCGGCGACACTGATGCCTACAGCCTACCGCCTTATTACTATCATGCCTTCGGCACCTTCAAGCTCCCGTTGAAACCCGGGTATACCTATTCGTGAGCTTAGCGATATCAATGGTGGCATACTTTCGCTCTTTCACGTTACCGCCCGCACAGTACTTGTCGATAAGCTATAAAAGATACTCTGCCATGTCCAAAAGGTCTTGATTTGCTTTTCAAAGGACGTAGGGGCTATCGGGCGGACGTCGATACTAGAAGTTAGGATACGCTCTCCTATGCGGTATTTGAGCTTGTGTCCCTTGTTGTAGACGCCGTAGAAAGATATCAGAATCTGCCGATTAATGTGTCCTAAAGGGTAATCTACGCTGTGATTCACGAATGTTCGAAAGATGGCTGCGTGGTTGACGCCTTGTAAGGTACAACCGTTGAAGGGTCGGAAGAAGAAACCAGGATTCTTGCAGATACTGTCCTGGATGCTTCTTATCTGAACCACCTTACCACAAAGCAGAAAACCGCAGGCAGCCACAACCGTCCAACAACCACCCTTCCCCCCCTACCCCACCACCCCAGCCATCAAAACCCCCACCAACCCCATACCCATCCCATACCCCCAATGATTCCACTCCCCCTCCCCCGTGAACCCTCCAACAACCCACCCATCCACCGCCGCACACCCGCTCCCAAGAACCAGCAACACGCCCGCAACCTTCCTATTACCCAGCCACGTAGCCGCCAAGATACTCGCACCAACAAACAGGTCCTTTGCCCCGAAGAGAATCATAATGGCGTCCATGATTTCCGCATCTCGGGGTGTTGTCGGGGCGGGAAGGCCGATGGTTGGGTATGCGGCGCGCGGGTAGAGGGTGTAGGCGGTGCCGAAGCCGAGGAAAATGGTGCCGAAGAGGGTGGCGAGGAGGCCGAGGATTGGGGAGGTGGAGAGAGGCATGGTGGGGGTGAGGGGACACTTGAGTGTAGATTTGGTTTTGGAGGGTATGAGAACAAAAAACAGCTTTTGGTTGGGTGGAGTCTGTAGTGGTGAAAAGATGCACTGTTGATGTGATGCTATCTTCAACCAAGAGCGATACAACCCCCGCTTTTGTACTATGCATTTGGGCGCGGCTGGGCGCGAAAACACCTGACCCCGCGTCGACCCCAACGCGAGGCTTGCACTGCCCGCTACGTTTGCGGCATAGCGCTTATGCCCAAGACCTGAAAGAGGACATACAACGCAAGCAGTGAGGGCGCAAGGGCGAGGGTTGCACGTTCCCAGGTGCGCCGAGTATTCCTGCGAGGTCGTGGAGAGCAAACGACAAGGGCGCAGAGGCGCTCGATGCGGGATCTCCTTACTGTTGCACAGGATTTCGTGCGGGACTTCCCATATGGACATGCTTTCTTCTGGCTCGTTGGTTCTATCTACATAATGGTCGCCTTCAATCCTGCCACTTATGTCTTCATACATCATCATCAGCGGTGCACCCGTGAACCTCTTCCTTTCGATACGTTCCGTTCGTATCGGATCAAATGGGCTCACAACTCGTCCTTCGTCCTGCCGCCTTCAAGGTCGGGCATGCTCATGATCTTCACCACCAAGCTCGTCCATCCCGTGAAGTGCTGCGTGCGTTGTCCCTTGCCCGTCTCAGGATTGTATTGTTCCCAGGCAAAACCTGTCTCTTTCCAGCTCTCATATACAGTCCTGACTAGGTTCTTGCGGAGGTCGGTGTACAGCTGCTTTGCCTTTGCCTGCTGAGGGCCCTTCTGCTGCGCAATGTTCTGAGTAGTTGTTAGCTGGTCCATATAGTGTTTTGACATGTGAGTGAAACTTACCAGTAATTGCTGGACGGCGAGGTAATTCATGTTCATCCAGATAGGACCGCGCCAGTAGTCTTCCTCGGTGTGGTAGAACTCGCTGCTCTTGCTCAAACTTCGCAGCCCATGTTCGCTCCAGAGCTGCTCCTCGTCACCGATCAGATCGAGGATGGCGCCCAGCTTGGGACTGTCTTTGTCCACGAGGCCAGTCAGGAATGGGAATAATGAGATATATCCCTTATAGCAGACAAGTTTGTTCTCCTCATAGTCATCGATGGTAGCGTCACAATATGCTTTTTGCTTTGCGGACCAGTGTAGGTCATCCAGATTCTTAATAATGGCTTCTTCAAACTTCAGGAATTGGGCGGCGTCATCGGTCTCGTCGAGGTACACAGCGATACGGCGGATAGACTTCGTCATCATGCCAACCCAGCTGAGAAGGTCAAGATGAAGCTCCCCAGGGTGCGGCGGTTGTGCACGCGGGTAATCGTCAAGGCCAGAGGTCAGAATATGCCGAGGGGTGCGACCGCGCCATCGGTAACCTTCTTTGGTGGAGAAAGCCTCCCGCTCGTAGCTCTTTATATCGCCAGCTTGTGTCTTGCGGAACCAGAAGTACTGTCGCTTCAGAAGCGGATAGAGTTTGCGCAGATACTCCAGGGCAGCTTCGCGATTCGCGAGCTGCATGAAGTATGACTTCTCAGCGAGCACTTTCTCGTTGCTAGTGTCGGCCTTGACGGCGTCCAACTTGTCGAGGAACGAGGTTATGACCATGAATAGCGTGGGCGGGTTCGCATAGTGGGGATACTGCACCTGGAACTCCTCCGGAACCTTGCTGCGAGCTTCGGCACCTAGAATTTGCTCGCGCGCAATCCAGCCCTCTTCGTCCATCAAGTTGAACCAGCTCTTGATGATGTCAAGAGTGAGGTCAACATCCCAGTCAATCACGGGAAGGAGGTGGAAACCTTCGTCCCAGAGGAAGCCGCGTGGGAAGAATGGCCGCGATGGAATGCTAGTGAACAGCTCAGACGGAGCCTCGAGCTGCGCTGCGTTGCGAGCACGAGCTTCGGCGGCATCCTCCCAGAAGCCCTCATTGTCCTCCTCGTAAGCGGGATCGTCGGAACGGTCAACACGAGAGTCGCCGTAGAAGTATCCGATACCACCGATCAAGTTAGAGAATAGAGACTTGGAGAACTCCTCATAGCGCTCCTTGACGAACGGCGTCTGCGGCTTGAATATATCGGTAAAGCGAGTGGAGAATCCGGACGTGACAGAGCTGATCTGTACCGTGAGATCCTCAGAAGTGATAGCTTTGGGCGCAGATGCGGACGAGAACAAGATGTCGAATTCGAAGGCGCCTTCGAAAACTTTCTGAACCAAGTGGACATTGCCGTGTCCGGGCTGGTGTCTAATGGTATACACCTGGGCCGGTGGAGGAGGGTTCTCCTCTCCATACTTGGGCAAAAGCTGATCGATCTCGGCTTTCAGTTGGGCGAAGAGCACCTGCTTAGCCTGCCATAGCGCCTCTGGTGGGATCTGCGAGCTCGCTACAAGTGTTCGATCCAACGGCTTGTCCTGGAAGCTCGGATGGTTCGACTGTGGGTGATCTCCCTTGCCTTTTGTAATTTTTACCTCAAACTCGCCGAGCTCGGGTGTCATGCCCTTAAGCAGCACATCACCCTCAGCACCGGTCTCTTCTACGTCTCCCTCTGCTACGAGAGACCCCAGGCCTTCCAGCGTGTTGTACCAGACGACGGTTGTCTTCAATTCCGGAGGCGCATCGGCGCGAGGCGTCCCTTTGATTCTGGCTCCCCAGCTGCCGCCATGTTGGCCGCCAGGAAACTTTATGAACTCTGTAGTGACGTCGATGTGGTTCGCGGGGTCGTGGATGGTCTGGCGACCACCAGTGCGTACATCGTATTCGTCCCACCCATAGCCGTCAAGCTCGTGCTGCTCGCAGGTGTGCCGGATAGCTGCGATTCTACGTTAACAACACCATGGAAAGAGTGCAATGGCTAGCTTAGTGGCCAAGAAACGGAGCTACTACTTACTATGCTGCACCGTATGGTCCTCCACCTTGGTCCACATCAGACCACCCATCAAGCTCTTTGGTATCCTGGGCCGTACTCCGAAGTACAGGTTTGGTCTGTAAGGACCCCACAGCAAGCTATCGTTGCTCGCCTTTTCGATCTCAGCGACCTGCGCACCGACCAGAGACAATTGGGCAGAGAGAACAAATGTCAGCGCCCGCAATGGGCTGCTTGTCCATCTGGAATTGCGCGCCATGTTGCTTTGTCGCGGCGCGTGTTCGTGGTAGACGACGAGCTGGTGTGGGGTTTTGGACACATTGATGTCTCGCTTGCACTTGCCGCGCGGCATGGGGACCTCGGAGGTGCCACACTGTGGCGCAGGGACCGCATTTGTGTAAAGCAGCCGAGTTTGGACGCAATGCTATAGTAACTTACACAGGTTAGCCACAGTAAAGAAGAACTGGCCACGCCAAGGTATTCAGGTCTTCACGGTGAAAGGTCATGCCATTTTTGCAACGATATACACGCAGACCACATATTCGAGCGATGTCAATTCTCTGTGACCTACTCTATGGTGGAAAAAAGTGCTCGAACTGCCTTAATCGAAAGAACTACACACATTCTTGACGAGCACAGAGCCTGACTCAAATTCAGCTACCATATCCTCCAGTGGCTCGTCTCTGATGTCGATTTGTCAGACTATTTAACGTTCGCAAGGTAAAGCAAAGAACGAAAGAGGCCGTACCGTAGCTTGGGTGCTTCGCTCGTAAACCGGGTATGAAAAGGGTATCTCGCAGCGTATGACGGAATACGCATGTTACACATGGCCTTTAGGTTTGCAGCTATGCGACCAAAAGGTTGTCCTGCTATTGGTTGTAGCGTCCATCCTGCGGCACCGCTGCGCACTCTGAGTACTGCCCTTGGAGTAATGCTCTGTGGTGATGCGAAACCTGGCTGATGGTTTGTCTTCTTCCTCAGCCGTGCGACGGCGAGAGCGGCCTGTTGAATCCACCTTGGCGGTTCATGTACTGTCTTGCCTCCATCTTCTTCTCATTCCTCACGCCGTAGTTTTTGTCATTTCCGGGCACCTTTGTGTTCTTGGTGCTCTTGAAGCGCGCAAATCCCATGACCTGCGCCATCTCCCATGTGTCATCGTCCATGCCCTCCGGTCGCTGCCGCTGTGGCTGCTCATCCATCTTCACGTCCTCGTCTACTTCTGGACTGGCAGCTGCGCGCGGGTCGACGGGAGGCTTGGGAGCGCCACCAGAGTCGAAGTCCCGCCTGGGGCCTGAGGGTGCGCCGCGGGGCCCCTTGGGTGGTTCGCGGTTGGAGCGAGGGTCGCGAGAGTCCCTGTCGTGATCATGTCGTCTGTCGCCGCCGCCGCGGTCGCCATCCCTGCCGCCCCTACCCCTTCGAGCTCTGCCTCTATCGCCACCACGGCCGGGCGGCGAGCGGTTACGGTAGCCGCCGTGTCGATCTTCACGATCTCGTCGTGGGCTGCGTGAACGATTGCGGCCTTCGGGTGCATTTGCGCGGTCGCGACCACCGTTTCGCGAGTCTCGGAAGTCGTCTCTGTCTCGGCGGTCGCGGGTCCGATCTCCACCGCCGCGTCTGTCGTCTGCCATGGTTTGGGCGTGTGTGGGGTGGTTGTTGAAGAGGGATCGCAGCCGGCGCGGTTATGCTCAAGAAAGAGAGGGCTGCCAAGTCCCGTTTTCGCGCGGCTAAACCTGCCCTATTAGGCGCCTTCCACCCTCAACCTCGTCATGTCCAAGGCAGGAAAGGGATCTACAAATAGCTGCCAGAGCAACTGGTAACCCTCCGCTTGTATTTTTCTGTACCATATGCTGAAATCTCTCTTCCATCCATACAGCTAGCTTCATGCGGGAGCCCTCGCAGCACGCACAGGATCCAGACGGAAGATCATCAACGGGACCAAAGCCTCAACTCTGACTCTTCCAATGATTCATTCCGGATTCTATGTAATAGCCAACAACCCCCTTTCCATTCCTGTACTCACCAGATCGACCACAGTGGACCTGTAATCAACAGTCAGTTAAAGTGAAGTTCATCGAGCTCCCACCCCGAGTCCGATGAGCGCGTCGGAGAGGATGAACAAACCAGTCACTCGTTTACACATTCGGTCAAGAAGATACTGTAAAAGCGCACATAATCGAGCAAACACCGCCCAAAGATACCAAAGTCTACAATCATTGTCACATTAAATTGGGAGTAGTTTACAGGTACCTTATAATTCTCAATGCAATGTACATACTGAATTACAGTAGGAGTTGCACTCCGCAACACGAGGATGTCTGCTCATCTGCAATCTCCACATGACTTGACATCCTCCTACTCAGCCCTCATCAGATGATCGCGACTCCGCCTTGTTCTTCCCTTCTTTACCGCCTACGCTTCGCCCCAGTCGGCTTCACAATCTTCCGCACCATACCACCACCCGTCGCACCGCTTTTAGTGGCGCCAGCATTCCCGCCAGATGTACCTTGGAATGCGAACATGTTGTTCCCAGCCCCGGTGTTGTTTGCTGAATTACCGAACGGGTTGCCAAAGGGGCTTCCGTTGGAAGGCTGAGGCTGTGACTGGCCCCCAAACCCGTTCGGTTGTGCCTGACCACCAAAATTGGTGTTGGTATGGAAGCCGGTATTGACAGGTGCTGAAGTATCGGGGGTGAAAGGGACAAAGTTGTTCGTTGGGGCTCCGAAAGCACCGGCGTTGTTTGAAGAGTTCGAACCTTCTGCACCAAACATGCCTGTGAATGGCACATTTGATGTTGAATTACTGAATGCAGTACCTGCGTTGGGAAACTGTCCCTGAGGAGTTCCGGTAGACGCTGCAGCAGCACCACCGAACGCATTGAAGCCTGTGTCGAGAAGTGGAGCTTGAGTTGAAGCTGAAGTCTGGAAGCTGGTTTGTGGTGTGCGAAAAATGTTGAACCCTGTGTTCGTAGCTGGAACCTGAGTTGATGGTGTCGGGGTACTAGTATTTGATGTATTAGCACCTCCGAAAAGATTGAAGGTCGACCCTGCCGATGCTCTTAGTCCAACGGTCGGCTGAGAAGGTGCACTGGTAGTGGGTTGAGTTGCACCCGGTGCTCCCCACGCGAAGCCTACTGTGTTGGTAGACGCGGTTGGCTGTGTCGGAGCTTGGATAGGTGCGCTGGTTGGAGGTTGACCGAATCCACCGAAATGAGGTTGAGATGGTGCACCAACACCAAACCCCGACGATGAGAATGGTGGAAGAGTGGTTGTGTTCGGTTCTAAAGACCTTGAAGCTTTCGCGCCGCCAAACTGGTGATTGAACCCATTCGGAACCGCAGCAGAGTTTTGTGCGTTCGATCCCATCTTCTTTTGCTTCTCCTCTTCCGCAATGCCGGTAAACATGCCCGGTTGCTTTACAACGGCTTTTGCAGTGGTCTGTGAGGCCGCCTCTGAATCTGCGCGGATGTTTTTCAATACGCGCGCGAAGTCAAACTTGGGACCAGCTGGCAATGCTTTCGTAGTCGAGGGATCTGGCGCTCCAAATGGCGTCGGAGGCGGTGGAGGCGGGGTGAACACATCAGTAAGCCCCGCCGACTTGAACGCTGGCGCTTTTGTACCTGGAGTGGACGTGATCAACGTCGAATTGTCAAACTTGGGCTTCTCGTTTGTGGACGCCTGGACTACATGTTTTGCAACTGCAGGCTCTGATTTGTTCTTCTGGCCGCCAACAGTGTCTTTCGCCGTGTGGCGGGATGTCTCAGTCTTGGTAGTCTGAGTTACTACAGGCACATTTGTCTTCGTCTCTGGAACAAGAGGGTCCTTGCCCAAGCCGTGAGTCTTGAAGCGCGACCCTATGGCTTCCGTGAAGTACTTCGGCTCCTTCTCCAGCTCAATCAGGTGGCGGATATCCTGATTCAGCATACCAACCGCATCTAGGTTCAAGATCTGCCACGCCATCATCTGTACGTACTGGTGGGCAAAAGGCGCAGTGTACGGCTCCGACTGAATACGGCCACTAAACGTGTCCCAGATCCAGAGCACATCCATGGGTGTGAGCTTAACCTGCTGGAACGAATCCCACAGCTTGGCTTCCAGGTCTTGAGCTTCCTTTTGCATCTCGAAAAACACCAGAACACAGTGCATCCTGATCATAGTCACGGGCTTCTTGTCCACAGGCTCGGGAACAGGTATACCTTCTCCCGCGCAGCGCAAGAGGCCGAACACCATCGACTCGACGGTCTCCTCGTCCAGACATGATGCCCGTGGCACATAGATCCGGCGGCCCTCAAGGCGCTTCTGGAGTGCTGGGGCTACCTTGAATAACAGATGCGGATCGAGGCGGTCGGCGATGACGGCGCCGTGGGGAAAACCCTCGCGCTCAACTACGAGCTGGATGTAGCTCTGTTCACGTGTAGCTTGCCTATGCCAGGTAGTGCGGGAATCGCTCTTGCTGAAGGTAAAGAGCGGTACTGGTGGTGACGGCGTGCGCGAACGCGTCTTCCGTGAATCAGGAACTTGCTCTTCTGTGTTGTCCCCATCCTCATTGGTGACTGGGTATGCGATATCTCCACTTGCGACGGACAGTAGGGTTAGTTTTGGTACCTCAGCCATGGCTTTGAGCATGCTAAGTGTGTGAGGGGCGGTTTGTTTGGGTGGCGTTGAGTGTTGAGAAAGCTGGGCAGGTGCGAATCGGGGCGCGTGGTTGCCCTGGGATTGAGCGACACGGTGCATTTATGTACAAGCGAGAACGTGGCTTTCTTCGAGGTCTGGCCTGAGCGGGTGGTGAAATTACGTCTCATTCACTCATTTGTACTCCCGCCTGCTCGGCTGTTTCTGAATGCGCGATCCCAAGCCCTTGAATCTATAGTCTTTCAACGCAACATCTCTTGCAGTCCGGTGACAGCAGGTGCTGAGTCAACCAAGCCCGGTGTTTGCCGCACCAGGTCAAACGGCTTCAGGTGTTTGCACCGTCGACGCACGTATGACCCGCGTGGGCGTTTCGTGCGCGAGGTCACTCTCGAAGCCGCTCGTCAGCGTCAGGTACGCTTAGTGTCTGCCTAAACCCATGAGTCAATTGCTAATCATGAACAGGATCCGGCTTTCTGCCTTTTCCGCGAATGTTTGGATACGCCGACGACAACCATCACCCGTCTCAGTGCGCCGGGGCTCTACACGCTGTCATCAAAGCCAAATCAGTCTCAATTGAAAACCAAACGAAAGCCGCCATGTCTTACATGCTCCAGTTCCCTCCCTCCCCTCTCCCCAAAACCATCACCTCCCCACCTTTCGTCCTGTTCGGCATCAACGATCTCGACGCCTTCTCCAACCTCCCCACGAACATCCCCCTCGCTCTTGTCCTCCACTTCGCTCCCATTCTCCGAAAATGGATCCTCCCGCTGCCCGAGGAACTCAGCACATCCGCCATCCGCATGTCCCTGCGGACGCCCTACATTGGCATCAACATCCTTGCCGACATGGAGCTCGAGGGCCTAGCCTGCATCCTCGCGCGCATGATGCAGATTGCGAACATCAATATTCCCACGGGGAACTACGAAATCTTCCAGACGAGGCCGACTCTGCTCGTCAGCATAGCAATCCACAAGGCATGGATGGCGCTGGAGCTGCCACCAAAAGGCATTGAGGCCTTGCACATGCACATCCAAACCACACTCATGATTGGCCCCGCCATCACGCTGTTCGAGATCAAAGGCGTGTGGCACAACTTCCCAGTCGATTCGCCCATCCAGCGCGAGATGGGCCTGAACTTTGTGCGCAACTACATCGACAGACTTTACCCAGCGTCGGAGGTCTCGGCAATACGCCACTGGTACTTGGAGACGACCGACCGGTGGAGTTTCTTCCGCGAGCTGGAGAAACAGGCTCCTGCGTTCGGAGACGTGCAGAAGGATACGGTGAAAGCGGCGAACGAGCGGAAGAAGCAGGAGGAATTGTACATCCTGAAGATGTTCAAGGCAGAGAAGGACGCCATAGCTTCGTTGGAGGAGGAGAAAGAAGAGCGGCACAAGGCGCGACGAGAGCGCAGGGAGAAACGTGAGCGTGATCGCGAGGAGAGGGCCGAAAAGCATAGGATGAACAAGGCGCGTAGCATGAGCTTGGACAGTATGTCGAGTGTCGAGACCGTCATCTGGAATCCGTTGAGCTCTAAAAAGGAGGAAGAGGACCCCACGACACCTACGATGGCGAACGGCGGCCCAGTTCTGCCGCACTCGAAACCTATCGACGGCGCTGCCTTGGCCGACTTGCTTCAAGCCGTGACTATCGAGGACCAGATGCAGAGCGCGGCTTACGAAGCAGATTGGGTCGAGTCCAAGCGGAGCAAGCTGCTAGAAGCAATTGCAGCCGATAGGCGGAAAGAGGAAAAGTACAAAGCAGGGCGCAAGTCAGTCGATGGACAGTTCAAGAACGATGACGATAACGACAACGACGACGACGACTTCCACGAGACGATGGAATACATACCCCCCAATCTCACCAAGCCCAAGCCCAAGCCCAAGCCCAAGAGCGATTCCAACTCCGCCCCCACAGAGAAGAAAGCAGCAATCGAGAACGGAGGCTCATTCCATCGAACCTTAAAAGAAGAAATAGCATCCATCAACGCCGCTCTCGAAAAGCGCGCAGCCCAGCGGCACGCGGTACAAGTGGGTGTCACCGCCGCCGCCAGAGAGCTGGACGGAAACATACTGGAAGGCCCCGACGGCCTGGTCTATCTCCAGCCTGCCGTCTACGAAGGCACGAGCTGATCCCAGCCGCACTACGACCGTCTGAAGTGGAGACGATCGTGGCGCCGAGCCTTCGGTGGCATGCTTCTCCACACTGGGGCATCATTGCGGGCCTTTGACGCCGGTACGCTGCTGGGCGCGTCCATCAGGCAGATGTGCGTATGCTTGTTCGTGTTCGATCGTCGCAAGGCAACGAATCCATCTTCGGAGCCCAGTCCAGGATCGGCATGATGGAACTGGGGGGAAGGTTTGGTTCTAAAACTGAGTTTCAGCTGTTTCGAATGACCGTGTTCGAAGACGGGATGAGAGACGACGGGAAGAAAAATTTCGCAAAATGTACGAGATATATTGCAGTCCGCAAAGGACAGATTCATTAACGTCAATGTCAAAGAGTGACTATGTGTACATGCTACATGTGAAGTGCTGCGCGTCGCGCCCCAAGCACTAAGATATCAAATGATGCTGAAAATACTTTTCAAATTTGATACTTCGCGCGCTCGGGCAAGCCGCGTTGCTGAAAAGACTTTTAAACAGTGAAACAGATCGTCAAGGTCTACGAAAGAAAAGGATGAGGGCTAGAAATACAATGCGTGGTCGTGTACGGTACCGCCACAACGTGCGGTAGTGCTACTGTCGTTGGACGAGGGGGCGTGGTCATGACGCTTGCGTCTTGTTCCTTGACAAGAGCGCTTTAACACGTTGCTTGATCGATCGGCGTTCGGTGATCTCGTAGAGGGGTTTGTGCTCCTCGTAGATGTCGTGCTCATCCTCGTAGTCGACGTGCACGTATGCTCTCTCCACATCGGCAAGTCCTATAAATAGTAAGTCACCAAACCCCAAGTCTGGCGCTAGGGCTCACTCACCTTCAAGCTTTCTTTGCAAGGTCTGGCTGACATCGTGGGTGACCTTGAGGGGCAGGCTCTCATCCATGACAATATCCACTTCAACGTAATAGTTCTGTCCAGCATGGTAGGCTCGGCACTGCCATGTATCAGTCTTGGCCTGATTGTGGGTCACGTCGTCAAACACTTACAGTATCAACCTTCTGAATGCGGGTGTCGTGCGTGACGACGAGGTAGATGAGCTTGGAGATGAACTCGTTCGGTGCAGACTTGCCCACAAGGAGCCAGACATGCTCGAAGGCGTTGGCAGCCCAAGAGCACAAAATCAGAAGACCGATGAGGATGGCACCGAGGGGGTCGAGGTACCACACAACACGGCTTCCGATGATGGACATGGTCAAACCGAAGGCGTTGACAACGATATCGTTGCGGTGGTCGATGAAAAAGACGTGCACCGCAGGGTAACGGCGGAGGAAGAAACAGTAGATGCACAGGGAGCCTTTGCAGAAGACTTGGCTGGGTAAGCAATTGTCCAAAGAACCACAGTCTTGCGTCAACTTACTTGCGACACCCACGAACACGATGGGGATTATGTGGAGCTGTTGGTGCTCCGAAGCACCTGCTCCGAGGGCACGCCCAGACTCAACCTGGTGATGGTCAGCATCTCGTGAAACGCGGCAGGCCTGGGGAAGCTCACAATCAATTGAATAGCAACCGTGGTCATGAGGCAGCAAAACATGATGATGCCGATGGTTTCGATACGCGTACGACCGACAGGGTACTTGTATACACTGGGCCGTGCAGCCATTCGAGATGTGATCAGCATGACGACGGATGATACCAAGTCCATGAAAGCATCTGCGGCGGTAGCAAACAGTGACAGCGAACCCGTAGAGATGGCAGCATAGAGCTGGATGACGAACAGGAAGAAGTTGACGGCGAAAGAAGCATTTACGGCAAATCTGACTTTGGGACCATTCTCCAAGGTGTCAAGAGCAGCCAAGCGTTCCTCATCTCCACTTTCGAGGAACTGGTCGATGAGGGCGTTTTGTCTTGTGTAGAACTTCTTCATGTGGCGTTTGTTGGCAGACGGGTAGTCGACCTCCATCTGTCTCTGCGTTACATTGGCACGCTTGTGCTGGCCAAGACCCAATGGATCACCGCCATTGACAGTGGTGACCTCGTCCAGCTGGTCCGTGACCGCAGCACTGGCAGTGTTGGTGCGCAGAGGGTGGATGGCATCAGCATGCTCATTAGCAGTGGCAGTGGAGCGTGCCGACAAGGCTGTCGGTGAGGAGGAGCCAGCCTCGAGTGGTGCAGATGTTGGGTGGGCAGCTTGGCCTTGCTGTGAGGAGGCTAAAAGTAGAGGTCAGTCTAAACATGCGACGCAATCGGAGACAAGCGGCTTACGACGAGAGCCGGGAGACATGTTTTCCGAGCGTGACGAAGTGGATCTTTTGTGTGGATGCCTGGAATGGGAGAGAGAGAGCAGGCCATATAAGGAGCCTCTTGTCTTAAACAACAGTGAGCGGCGAGGAGGGCCATGGACTAGCTCGCTGCTGGAGAGCTTCTCTGCATGCTGAGAAGCACTAGACGCATACAAGCATCTGCAACAGGGTGAACTGTGACGGTGCGGAGGGATGGGACGGAGAGCCAAACTCGCTAAGCGTTCTGGGCGACAATGACAGCTGGGGGTGAAACGGAGACGCCGTTATGGCAATGCTGCTGTGGGCGTACATTGCTGTCTGGCTGGGTAGGTGACATGTTGAGGCGTTGCGCGTTGGCTTGCAAGCGTCGCGAGAACGTGGCTACGGGGGAGAGGTGTGCAGGTGCGGCGGGAGGGTCGCGGTGGGAGGAAGGCTGAGGCAGCTCGCCAGCACCTGCCTGTGGAGCGGGTGTGTAGGGCTATTCTTTCCTCTTGTGGTTCCCTGCGCCTGCCCGCCAAGGCCGGGGAATATCACAGTAAGGCTGAGACAGCGATCACGTGGCCGCGCTAGAAGATCGACATGGATCGTCCCAACCACGATAGATACTTCATGCTCTTCGCGTTTCTGAACCACGGTGCCAAGCCATGTATGCCTACCTTTGAAGGAATGCCCAAGCTGGCCATTGCAGCGGAAACCCCTCTGCCGACTTGGCGCCTGTGTCGAGTGGAAACACAGCGCAATTTGTACCTGACTTCTCCCGCCCGCACTGCAACACGTCGCCTCTCGCCCTGCAACGCCAAGCGCATCACCACACAGCTTCGACGTGCTTGCATGTTTCTACCTCAGCCGTGGCCTCAATGCCCGAGCGTGGTGATAGAGCCTCAACGCAGCCACTCCACACTAGCCTTCCCCAGTGCCTAGTCGCCACTCCAACCTCGAAGCTTTGAGGACACCATGCTTTTGACTTGGCCAATGAGCCTTGGATTGGTTCCCTGGACAGTGGTACCTTGCACAGTCTGGGACTCCGCTCTTCTGTGTCAAGCCTCATCTCATCTGCCAAACTAAGACATGGTCTACGTTATTGAAGCTTCGCTACCGTGGTGCTCCACCCAAGCCCTCTCTGAGACCGTGCCGATCAGTCAGGAACCGCTAGTTGGTTCCCCAGTACCACATCTTTAAAGCACAACGCATTGCCCAGCGCCGAGCCTCAAGTTGTAACCGTGCGTCAACTCGTTCGCTTCCTTCACTTCCTTCTCTACTCTCTGGAAGAGGTTCTTTCTTTGTGCTTTCTTCTTTCCTTTCTTTCTCCTTCTCCCGAGGCTGCTGGCAGGTCCAGACGGAGTTTTTTCTGCATTTTGTTTCCCTTTGAACTTTTGCCTAGAAAACTACATCCATCATGCCGGTAGACGCGATCCACATCGCGGCCGTCTGTAAGTCAACTCATCCTGACGCACCTCGATACACACTGACTCGTCTAGTCATCGTCTTCATCGCCAGTATCTCAGGCGCCGGCTTTCCAGTGGTGGCAAAGAAGGTGAAATGGATGAAGATTCCGCCTGGCGCTTTCTTTTTCTGTAAGCACTTCGGAACGGGGGTCCTCATAGCAACCGCATTTGTGCACGTAAGTCATCGCAGCCTCAGGAGGCGCATCAATTGACGATTCCAGCTACTGCCGACGGCCTTTCAATCACTCAACGATCCGTCGTTGCCGGCCCTCTTCACGGAGCAGTACCCTGCCATGCCTGGCGTCATCATGATGGGATCCCTTTTCGTGCTGTTCGTCATCGAGATGTGGCTCAACTCGAAGACTGGAGGTCACAGCCACGGCAGCGCCGATGGACATGAGTTTGCTGGAGGACCCCAACAAGGTGTTAATAATGCCTTCAACAACCCCATCAGGCGTGTCCAGAGCTACGATTCCCAGGTCACCATGGCGCATCCGGCAGACAAGAAGGGCCCATGGGTAGAAAATACATATGAGGGCGCCAACCTCCCCTTCGGAAAGCAGGACGACAACGAACTCCAAGTCAAATCGGAGATGCCGCCGTGGTTCATCGTCTTCTACGAGCAATATGTGCGCCAGCGCGACGAGATGATGTCCATGGTCAACCACGCTATGCCTGCTCTACCCAACTACAACCAACCGCCGCCCTCGGACATTGAGAAGCAGCAGTTGTACTTTGAGACCGATGTTGAAGAGCGCCCAGTCGATCCCGCAGTGCTCAAGAAACTCTCTTCGCAAATCACGCTTATCGAAGGTGGTATCCTGTTCCATTCGGTTTTTGTCGGCATGACTATTTCGCTCACGGCAGACGGATTCATCGTGCTTCTCGTCGCCATCATCTTCCACCAGGCTTTCGAGGGTCTTGGTCTGGGTTCACGTATCGCCGCCGTTCCCTACCCCAAGGGCAGCTGGAAGCCGTGGGCGCTCGTTGTCGCTTTCGGAACCACTGCTCCCTTTGGCCAGGCCCTCGGTCTCGCAATTGGCAACGCTTTCGACCCTGAGAGCCCGCTTGGTCTGATTCTCATCGGTACATTCAACGCCATCTCATCAGGTCTTCTGCTCTACGCTGCGCTAGTCGATTTGCTCGCAGAAGACTTCCTGTCAGAGGAGGCACAGCACACTTTGACCGGCAGCACGAAGAAGAAGGCTTTCTGCTACGTGTTAATAGGCGCCGCTGGTATGTCTATTGTCGGCGCTTTCGCATAAGCACACACACCTTCACTTCTCAAAGTACACCCGTGGGGCGTTTGACCCAACGCATCACGAATCTACGAATCACCACACGCATTACGTCTCGTCATTGCGAAATCGCGACCGAGCCCTACGACGGCCTGGTCTCGCATGCAAAATCCTCATCCTCTCTCTTTCTCATTTGTCACGAAGTTGGAGACGCGAGTAACCTCCAGTCAGTCCGCATTATTATGCGCTCGCATTGGGTAAGGCTATGACTTGGTCATGCAGGCAGGCAGTCTTGCACGGTGTGTGCGCGGGTCTTGTACAGTATTGGATGGGGGAGTCGTCACGGCGTTGTCCGCTATACTGGTGTGGCTCAATCATCTTTATAATTCTTACACGAAAGAACGTCTTAAACAGGGGCAACCATTCTTTCTTTGATGGTAGCGGGTCAATGCCATGTATATCAGTTGCCTGTCAAGCTATTTTTTGTACTTGTAGACGGGCAAGGCACTTCATTGCATCTGTGGGACTGAGGCGCTCAACTTTGCTGATCATACGCGTGGTGTAGGTGATGAGGCCGCAGCATCGCCCAGTCTTGCGTTCGTTGTTGAAAACCCGCAGGATCTCCCTGCGACCCTGATACTGATTCTGATGCTGAGCACTTTGCGCTTTCCACTCCTGCAGGTCGTGAGGTCGACAACGCACACCGTGCCACAGGCCCATATCCGCGATTCCATGTCCGCACCTCAACAACAACAACAACAACAACAACAACAACAACAACAACGGGGAGCGGATCCCCAGTCCAACGAAAACCAGCTATCGGTTCGTTCCAGCCAACAAAAAAAACAAGGAGAGATGCGCTCTAGCGGAAACCATCGAAGAGAGCTCCGCCGCAGTCTTCACACAACGGAAAACAAATGCGCCTACCGTCCCGCTGCGAAGTGCCCTTCCCATCCCCTCCCAGACCCCTTATATACCCCAAACCACGGCGCGAAGAATCCCCGCCCGCTCTTGTCCGTCGGCGCAGGACGCTCGCACTCCGGAGCCAAGATCGGAAGCAACCCCGTCCGAAAGCAGTCGCGGGCACGATTGGGAGCACATCGTCAGCGGGAGTCTGCGCTGTCGTGCGCGGCGCTGGGTCTTGGGTGGGACGACGTGGTGGTTGGGGGCAGTGGGGGTTCTTGGCTGGGTATAACTTGTCTGGGGATTTATGGCGGGTGGCTTCCTGCCGACGCGTGCGCTGTTGGAGGTGTTGCGCGAAACGTTATCTCGACTTTTAAGGTCTGGGATGTGCGGCTTGTTGGCGAATCACGGGGGGTGTTACGCGACTTTGTGGAGAGCATGATGGTGCGCTTGTGAAACTCGTCGGATATTTATCTGGGGACGTAGGACGGTTCGTGTTTGGAGTGTGATACGATGGGGGCGGGAGATGTAGTCGCGCGTTCTAGCTGCATCGGGGAGCTGTGCCAAGAGATGCTGTGATTGGTGCGGTGCAACTGCGGGCTTGGCAGGATAGAACTGCGCGCAACTCTCAAGTCAATCTATCAATCTACTACAAGCCTCCTAGAGATTGAAGTCATTCGAGCACATGTACTCTTATCATATCTCCGACGACAACTTGTGCTATGACGGTTGTGCGAGATCCGACATGGCGCTGTAAGCCGGCTGTTCACGTGGGCTCGGAAGCCGCGGTCCAAAGCGGGGTAAGCCGCGAAATGCCGTAACCCGCCCACTGCCTGCCGTTTTCAAGCAAATTCTCCTGCGATATCCTCCTCGCTGTCATTTCACCATCGCGCCATGTCGCAGCAACCCCAGGACGACAGGACACCCCCCGAAGCGCCACAGGACACCGCATCCAAGAAGCGGACCCACCCTGACGACTTTAAGCGCGCCTACAAGGCCTGCATCAATTGTCGCCAGCGCAAGGCTAAATGCATACTTGACACTACGCCCGAGGGCGAATTGAAGCCGCCATGCCAGCGTTGCAAGAGAGAAATGCGAGAATGCGTTTTCCGTTCAGAGCGCTCGTGGGTGAAGAGACGGAAGCCTGGGGAGGCCAGGGAATTCGAAGACCATCCTACCGAGCATCATGACAATATACCTTCCGGGACCAGTGGAGCACAGATGTCGAACCAGCATCGTGCTTCCATCTCGGCCCAAGCCATATCTCCCCATGATTCGGTACACACCAGGCGGTCCGATATTATGTCCCCACCGGCCCACTTACGCAGAGTTTCTACCTCTCAACCCGACCTGTCCCACTCCGTCATGAGGACGGTAGTTTCCAGCGGCAGCGATGCTTTGAACTTGCTTTTCGAGGCTGCACATCATAGAGATGCACTTGAGAACCAAGCGCGTGTCGAAAGCCAAGCGCAAGATACCCCTCGGTCAGGTACGTCGTACGGCCTAGGTATGTATTTTACTCTCACAACCTCCCGTATCACTACAATCTGCCACTTCACTTTCCTACTGTTCTCTTGCAAACACTCATGAGTCCACCTGTGCTACACCATCACTGACCACAGCGCTCAGCAGGACCCGATGGCCAACCATCCTCTCCCTTCACCTTCAAGGCGCAACCCGTGCAGATGTCACAGCCGTCTCAAGAGACACTGCGAGTATGGACAACATGTAGATTTGTACAAATGGGCTGGTTCTCTGCGCACGAAGCCGTTACCTACGTCGATTTGTTCTTCAAGAACTGCTCACCACTTTCACCCATCCTCTCTGATTTTTACTCTCATCACGAGAATCACTGGTCATTGATAGCTTTGGATCCGTTCTTGTGTGTGACTATTCTTATGATATCTTCGCGTTATAACATACTACCCGGCGTTGGCGGTGCATCCAGAGGCTACTTTGTCCATGATCGCTTGTGGGAGCAATGTCAACGCTTCATTATGAAAATTATGCTAGGGCAGGTCAAGTTGTCCAAGGCTCAATCACGGACAATCGGCTCCATAGAAGCACTGCTGCTTCTATCTGAGTGGCATCCACGTGCTTTGCACTTCCCTACTGCCAGTGATGGTTGGGATTGCGAGCTCATGATTGGAGCCAACAACACGACTTCAGAGGGTGTCCAGATCCTCGAAGGCGATACAACGTCCAGTCGCTGGCTTGAAGATGTCATTGAGCCAGCAAAACGATCCGACCGGATGTCGTGGATGCTGATGGGTTGCGCACTCTCGCTTGCTCAAGAGCTGGGCTTGTTTGAAGAGAATGGAAACGTTGAGAGAGACCAGCAGTCGTACCCAAAGACATCCTCCGAAGCGCTTGTTCAGCGGCGAATTCGCGCCCGAAAGCTGCTCTATGTTTTCATCGAGCAACTCTCGTGGCGCCTGGGTTGCACATCCATGATACCTCAAAGTCTGAATCATGCCTTGATGGAGAAACTACCTGTCAATTCGACGACTGGTGCGCCTGAGGAATGGCAGGGGTTCATGAGCGCATGGGTCGAGCTGACGAAGTTGGCCCGATCGGTATCAGACACCATCTATCCTTCAACGAATACTACGCGCAATTTGCTGCGAACAGGAAGATATATTGGCCTTCTCGAACACTTCCAGCCTTTACTCACGACGTGGAGGAAGAAATATCTGGATCCATGCAGTAAGAATTCAACACAGCACTTTGCGTCTGCGTCCCTGCTAACACCGTTCCAGAGCTCAAGGTCGGACTTCACGACATGTTGTGCATAGAATACCAGTACGTTAGAATTTACACGAATTCTCTCGGTATGCAAGCTGTGGTGGAGCGTACCCTCGCTGAAACCGATCCCGACGGACCGCCAGAGGAGATCCTGCCACTGAACTTGGAACCAAGAGATTACGACTTCATTCAAGAAGTTGTGGATGGAAGCTGTCAGATCTTGCAGAAAGTCGTTCAGCTCTATGAGTCTGGCGCTCTGCGCTACTCACCGGTGCGGATATTTCTTCGCATCACTGCGTCCTCCATCTACCTGATCAAGGCGTTGAGTCTGGGTTCTCGAAACCAGAAACTCCAGAACTCCCTCGATATTTTGGACGCCGCTATCCGTGCCATGCGTTCCAGTACGCTCGACGACATGCATCTCGCCTCTCGATACGCTACTCTGCTTGACCTGCACGTAGCGAAGCTGCGCGAGAACTTTGTTGTGTCTGCGCGACCGCCGCGCATCCCTTCACGCGGTGTATCGCTAGAAAACAATACGACAGCTGGGATGGACTTCTTGAACAATCATAACGCAGGCACTTCAGGGATCGCTTCGCTTGCCAATGACGTTCACGGTCTGATGCCGGACGACGACTGGCTGGCCCTGCCGTTCGATCCCGCGATGGCGCCTTTTGGTCTGGATTCGAACCCGAGCTTCCAGCAAGGTTTTGACGATGGGACGTTGGATTTCATATGGAATTTGCCGATGTAGTGATGGTCTTGCGTAGTAGCGGGCGCTGATTTTGAAGCTCGAATTCTCACGAAAAAGCGGAAGACATATATTTACGACTGAGATGCTTCACGCCACGGTGGTTCACTTGGACAGATTTTACTTCACGTACTGCTAGATGGACGTTCACCAGATAGACGGTTAGGATTACAAGGCAGCCTCCTTGTTTTTGCGCTTGGAACAAGTGTCTCAAATGTGAGAAAGTCTGACTGACTCAGGTGGATAGTAAATATCTAAAAATGATATATGCAGTCGAAACTGAGTGCTGTCATCCTAATGCTAACTTTCAACGCTCAAAACAGGATCCCGATACCAATACACCTCCACGTGTCCGATGCAAAGACAAGTCACACAAGTCCCAGCATATCCTCCTCCCTCAGACCAAGTTACCCCGCAACTCCTGCTCCCGCTCAATCGCCTCAAACAAACTCTTGAAGTTACCCGCACCAAACCCCTCAAAGTTATTCCTCTGGATAATCTCAATGAACACCGTCGGCCGATCCATCAAGTGCTTCGTAAACAGCTGCAGCAGATACCCGCCTTCATCGAAGTCAATCAGAATATCCAAACTCTGCAGCACATCAAAGTCCTCCTCGAGCCTCATCCCCTTAGTCTTCAGCCGCAGCCGCATAGCGGCATAATACGATTCGGGCACCTTTATGAACTCGACGCCGCGGGCCTTGAGATTAGTGATGTCGCGGATGATATCATCCGTGCGCAGGGCGATGTGCTGGACGCCAGGCCCGCCGTAGAAATCGACGTACTCCTCAATCTGGCTCTGCTTCTTGCCGTGCGCGGGCTCGTTGATGGGCATCTTGACGACGTCGTTGGGCGAGCTCATGACGACGCTCTTGAGCGCAGAGTACTCGGTGCAGATGTCCTTGTCGTCGACGGACCAGAAGCGGTGGAAGCCCAGCACCCGCTCGTAGTAGTCGCACACGTTGTCCATTTCGTCCCAGTCCTGGTTGCCGACGCAGTGGTCGATGTGGGAGAGGAGGACGGGCGGGAGGAACTTGGTGAGCGCGTCTGAGGCGGAGGGGGCCGGCGCGTAGCCTGGGAGGAAGACGCCGCTGTAGGATGACTTCTCGATGAGGGTGTGCGTGGTGTCACCGTAGGTTTTTAGCGTGGCGAGACGGACGGTGCCGTGCGCGTCGGTGATGGTGTGCGGTGCGGAGATGGACTCGGCGCCTGCTGAGACGGCAGAGGAGTAGATTGCGTCGAGGTTGTCGACTTCGAATGCGACATCTAGGGTGCGTTAGTACGGCCGAACTTGTGGTTTCGAATAGGAGGTGGTGACTTGCCTTTGACTGCATCGCCGTGTCGCTCTTGGTGCTCGTGGATCTCGTGTAGCAGCTTCGCTTCCTCCTCGCTAAATCGTGAACTCTGCTTCAGGCCTCGGAGGGGTGATGTGAGGACAAAGGTGACATTTCCGTTCCGTATAACGTGGGAGGCGATAGAGCGCGAGCCGGTTTCGAGACCACGGTACGCAACCCGCTCAAAACCCATCCGGGTCACGTAGAACGAAGCGGCTTGTTTTGCGTTGCCAACATACCAGTGTACATGGTGGTAGCCCCGGTATGCTGAGATATCGGAAGATGATGCTTCAGACGGGATAGGCGATCCGGGTGGTGATATCCGTCCAGGAGCCATGTTGTGTGTGAACCAGAATTATTATCGTACTGGTGGATAGATAAGTATGTGTATCGCGCTCCAAGTGCTAAGTAGGGGTGGTTAAGTGGCAGGCAGACTGGCAGTGAGAAAACCGAGGTTTATTATACTGGTGGAGGCGGTTCAACCCAGCCTTTAAGGTATCCGAGCGTTCCATCTCCTTCAAGAACCGAAACTCCTTGTTACCGTGAGCGAACGTCACCCTGCTGACCATGTTACTTGTGCCGAGCTGCCTTCCTGAGAGGGCCGTTGTCCGATTGTTTGCTAGCTCCGCGCCTAGCCGGGAAAGCCGAGATGTTCAGACAAAGCATTTCGCCTGCGGTGCGGCTTTACAGACACCGGACTTGAGCATACAGACTCCACAATTATTCAGCATGCCGTTCCGCAGTGGGTTTCCGCTGGTTGTGTTGATTGATCTCGAAAGAGCGGATAGGCCGGTTGTTGCAGGAAGCGAAATGCTGCCGTGGTGGTATGTGGTATGTAGCTTTTGTGACTTCAATTCCATGAACCAATGGTACAATTAAAGACGAATACACATATATTCTTTTCTCGAGTTCGCCATCTCGCGCCCTAATCAGACTATGTTGTCCATGTAAGGTCCAAGTCCGAGCTGTACTGCAGCATGAAGTTGACAGTCCGTGAGAGGCTAGCCTTTTTGGTCGTAGCGCCAGATACAAAGCTACCAGAACAGCCGCTTCAAGCCGTAAGCCGACATCACGGGACAGTGAAAGTCACCTTGGATGTTCCTGAAAACAGGCCCAAGCACAGCAACTTATACAATAGCGAGATATCGAACTTCTAAACACTTGAAAACGCCATCCGTAAACACCCTCACCCACTCATTCAAACCCAAGACCCAAGATGGCAATCTCAACGCCCAACACGACGCTTTCTGCGAACGACGCAAGAATCTTAAACGCACTATTCGACCCAGAAACACTCCCTTCATCAGTCGCAGCAGAGAAATCAACCTCCACAATCGACGACACTCTGCCCTCACACCCTCACATCACTTCATCACAGCTCCACACTCTGGAGGCCCAACAAAGCGAGCTGGTGCGACACATCACATCAAGCTCATCCACCTCCGACATAGAAGCCGCGATAAGGCAACAGGACGAGATAATAACGAAACACCCCAACTACCCCAGCGCCCATCTCAACCGTGCCATGCTCCGGCGCATGAAGCTAGAATCCTCACTCCCGAAAGACGCCTCCATCTTCTCATCGCCCGAGCCAGAAATAGAACACCTCTTCACGGACTTGTCCCGCTCAATCTCATCAACGCTCTCCTCTTCATCGGCAAATACCTCTGTATCCACATACCAAGCACGCATCCTGCGGACCGCATATTCCCACCGCGCGTACCTGTATCTGAAAGCTGCGGAACTAGGGGTGGCGTGGAGGGGGAAAGGGAAGAGCGAGCTGGAGGAATCGGCGAGTGCGGATTTTGCGTCGGCGGCGAGGTTTGGAGATGAGGTTGCGAGGGAGATGAGCGTGCGGACGAATCCGTATGCGAAGATGTGTGGGGCGATTGTTAGGAATGCGTTGGAGGAGGAGAGGAAGGATATGCTGGGTTAGCTGTATGTAGAATTGAAAGAAATGCTTGGATATCTTGGTGGGGGTTTGTCGGCGGTCCGATGCGCTTGAGTGGAGTGGTCTTCCGCGAAAACGTCTTGCACAGCACTTGTCAGCAGGTGTTGTCGTACTCATGAACATGAACAAGCTTCCATGTACTTCGGTCGTCTATCGTACTACAAATCTAAGGGTATTTCCGCGACTATGTCACAATCACCTATACAGCAGCGACAAATCTGCAAACTCCCCCAACACGCCATCTTTCCCACCGTCCCAAACCTCGTGCAGCCCATCGAGCTCCGAATACGCCTCCGCAAACCTCAAACCCCTCCTTCTTTCTCTCTCAATGACGTTCCAGTTCCAGTCCACGCTGCCTTTCTCGGGCAACACACCTTCTATATCCCCATTAACCCTCCCATTCACCTCTCCCTCCTCATCGCCTGCATACACCCACTCTTCGGGCTTCTCCGGCACCATGTCCGCATCGAACAGTGCCTTCTCCGGCGGAATCGTCAGCCTCCCGCGCTTAATCACATATCGTGCAATGGCCGTCGCGAACACGGCGCCCTTCAGCTTCTCCGGATCCACCTCCTCGCCCTGCACGCGCTTGCTCTTCCTCCACGGCTGCAAGCTGAAGCTCGCGGGCTTCCCGACGCCGGGCTTGACCAGGTGCGTGACGAGGTAGAACCACTTCCGGTCCCAGCTGAGCAGCCGTGTCCACATTTCGAATTTCTGGTACGGCAGAATCTCCTTCTTGAAGTTGCACTGCACACCGCCCAGCGCGATCATGTATTTTGCGTTTCCTCCCGCGGGTGTGTTAGTACCTTCGGTTGCGCCGAGGCCGGCGGTGACTGCTGTGGCGCTCTTATTCGATGCGCGGGGCATGTGGAAGCCGCCCTGGGAGACTTTGCGGATACCGTTACGCACGATGCTCGTGAAGAGGTGTGTGCGCGAGATGTCCATATCAGCGAAGTATGTACTGTTTGACTTGTGCATGTTGAAGTCAATTTCGAGGAGGGGCGCGTGGGTTTGCGTTATTACGGGTTGAAAGAGGGCATGTGGCGGAATCGGCGTGGGTTGGAGGAAGATTTGGTACCAGTAGGCTTTGAAGAAGCGTAGCTGTAGGAGCGTTGTCAGCCTTGGGATCAGATGATAAGGGGCAATGTTGGTCGGATACGTACATGCCACACAAATGGCAAGTTCTTGAAGTTCATCAGCGCAAAAATAATCGCGAGGAGCCTCCATATGCCTCCCGGCGCATCCACGCCAGACCATCTGGCTAGGAGAGCGCGGGAGCTGGGCTGGCTGACCAGCGCAGCCACGGCTGCTCCCACAGCCGCTATGCTGATAGCGCGCGTCATTGTGAGCTTCAACGACATCAACGAGGGGATTTCGCGATTGTGAAAAGGCGACAGTGCGCCATCAGAGCGATAGGGCTGCGCTTTATGGTGTATGTGGGTCTGAACGATGCCCTAGGCTGCTATGTAATTCTTGTCAGGGGCCGAGGCTCGGACGTCCTAGTGCCGCCTTCCGGACAGGGGTCTTCGCAAGGTGTCCTACATAGGGTAACTTGACTTCGCACATGCTGAGGAGGATTCTGAGGTGAAGCCTCTGTAATGGTTGTTTGAAAAATGCAACACAAGCTCATAATGGGGATCTAGCGTCTGGGTTGAAGCATTGCAGCGTGTACACCTGGATTGTTGTGTGCTGCATCATTGTAGTCTGCACCCAAGTAGCACCGACTATTGTTGAGCCATCAGAGACGACTGTGGGTTCTACGTTGGCACTGAAGTTTTATCGATTTGTTGCGAGAACTAGCACCAATATTTGCTGTAGGCGAACTGGTTTGTTTGAAGTCGGACTGGATCCTCGTATGAATAGTAAAGCCGCTTGAGCGGTGAACGGGGACAGTTCGCTTCGCATCGATTCACGCGAGGTAGGCGCGCGGAACCTACACATCCATCACCCACGCGTATTCCGCCGGCATCTTGGCGTAAATTATGGACACCGAAAAGTGCCACGCTTACTATTCTTCGAGATTTGACTCATGACGCATGTGCCCATCTTAACGCTCGCCGCGCCGGCTGGGGCCTGCGTTGCTACGCGAATAGGATGACAACACGAAACCCAACCCTACATTGACCAGGGGACAACAGACACCAGTGTGGCTGCTATGCCCCTTGCGTTGCATGAGCTGCGGGTTGTTCGAGACCTATCGCTTCTTCTTCGTCTTGTCCACTATCTCTATCCAATTCTTGTTGACGCCGCGCTTCTCAAGCGCCTTGATGATGGCATCTTTCTGCGGTCCCTGCACCATCACCTCCATCACCGGATTCTTGGGACTGCTACCCTGCAGTCGGTCTACACTCGTGCTGCCTGCACAAGTCTTTCGTAGTTCGTCTGCAAGTGGTTGCGGTGCGATATGATAAGGTTCGACACCGCTTACTTTTGTCACAGTCTTGTTGCCACTGCGGGTTTCCATCAGAATTTGGATCTTCGGCGGTGCACCGGCTTTTGGCTTAGAATCGGCGATATCCTCATTGTTCCGGAGGATTGTGTGGAAGGGCGATGCCGCCGCAACCATACGATCAGCAAGCGCATCGCGGGGAATCGCACCAGATGCGAGCGCGGCGTTGTCTGCTGCTGAAGAACCAAGCAACGCGTCCGCCAGCTGTGGATTAATCTTGATGAGACGCTTGTTTTTCTCCGAGACGAGATTTTCAGCCTCTATGTAGGCTATCAAAACCTGCTTCAGTTCTGCAGGCGTGTATAGTCCGCGGGGTTCCGCCTTGGAGGCATGGAATATCGGTGCAAGCTTTTCTTTCGGTCGAAGCAGTGACACCAGCTTAAGCTTTTGTCCCACAGACGACTCGGCGGACAATGACGCGGCGGGCTTGCCGTTGGTGCCTGACGATGTCGGCGCATCTTTCTTCGGCAACCGATACGGCACGAAAGCCTCGATACGCCTATCGGTGAAGTCAACGTCCATGACTACTGTTTCGTTGCCATTCTGTTCTTTGGACTTGAGGATCTGCTGCTTGTCCAGGTACTTTATGAACTTCCGGATGTTCTTCCAGCTTGTTTTCTTTATCTGTAAAGAGGCGGTTCTCGCAGGTGTATAGGTCGGTAGGAACGGTTGAACCAGGAGTGACATGACCTTGGATTGTGACAGCGGAAAGTCCAGACCGAAGCTGGGGTGGTTTCGGTTATGGTCCATGTGATAGCGCACGCCGAAAAGAAACGCATCTTGGAATGCGTTATCGATCTCTGTTGGCGATCAGGGAGATGTACATAGACCAAGCAGCTTTCTGAGGATGCAGCTTACCTTTTTGGGACAGTTCCTGTTCGTCCACAACCTCCACTGCGTCTTTAAGCGACGGGGGATCCTCACCTTCAATCCCTTGTGCCTTCTCGGCCTCTGATCGCTCGGTAGGATCCGCGTTTAGCGCAATGCCGCCTTCCGGATCGTCTTGAAGATCCATGCTAGCAGTCTGCGCTGCTAACGCTGTGTCGTCGGTTTCATCATCCCATCCCTGCAAGGCACCTGGCGGTTCGGAGCCCGGCTTACCAGCCGGGTTCCACGACCACAGCTCGTCGCCAGCCCAATGAAATGTCGATACAGCATGGCCCTTCATGCCCTGGACACTTCCCAAGGAGCTAATATCGATTTCGCATGTGCCGACCGCCATGGGTACGGTGGGTTTCTCCAAACTTGAGATCGCCACTACTGCGCCTGATATGCAGTCAGCATGCTGTGGTCACTATATCCAGCCCACGAAACACCGCAGAACCTTGGTCAGACATACCCTTGGTCGCCTTCTTTGGGAATGGCGGGCCTCGTTGCAGTCCCGGGGTCATAAGATCTGCGCCGCCCTGAAGTTTATCGACAACGAAAGATGGTGTGTATAGCAGCGGTACGATGCCCGGATTGTGCCAGAGTGTGTATACTGTATGTATGTCAGCAGGCGTTGCATGGTTGGTTTGTGGAACATTGGCTTCCACATAGCCGATTTTGACATGGTGAACTGCCCGAGTAATGCCCTAGGGTTCTCTCCATACCGGTCGGATACATCTTCTCGCCAACCTTGGCCCACAGTATCCTCTGCTCGTCTCCGGTCCCTTCATGACTACCAATGTATACCGTGCCCGAGACTTGCTTGAGGTCGGGTCCAGCGGTCGTCGTGAACCGTGCTGAAAGCGCGTTCTCGGGCAGTAATGATCTCCGGAGTGCGGTGAGGCCAGCAGTAGAGGCGGCCTTGTCCTCTGGTTCCGCGGTCGTCTCGACGGGTATGGGAATCTGGAAGTCGGCTATAATCTGATCGGCAGTCCTACGGCGCTCTGACGACTTGAGCGGACTGAGGGGTTTGATCTATAAACAGTCAGGCTGTGGCGCTACCGCTCAGCTAAAAGTGGCGTACATTGGGCTTCTTCTTGAACATGATGCGCAGCTGGTCAACGTGTTCTGATGGTCCAGCGCTCTCGTGGGCACTCGGAGTGTGTCGCGCAAAGCTGCAGCGTTGGAGAATTGGACTGTGGAAGAGTATCCGTCGTGTGCAGCTTGTTGTGTGGAGCGTGCCGCTGATTTAGTTTCCCCGCTGAAGTCATTGTCTCGAGCGCGACACTAGCGCGGCCACAAGAGGCTAGCGCGGGGTCGTCTGTGAGATGAGTCCAATCCACTCACGATGAGCTTTGTTTTGTGAAGGTTGGCAAATGGTTGCATGATATTATTTTCTTCCGATTTTACCGACGGTGACGACCATGCATTGATTCTGGATAATGATGGCCGCCAGACGAAATTTTCGTATAGGTCGATCTTGCGTTGAGGCAAACCACCATGCTACTTTGGGTAGTTTTGAAAAGCATTGAAAACAGGGCCCAGACGGCGGTTACACGACATAAGTCTTGCCAGTATACTGCATTGGGCAGTTGTGAAAAGCATCGAAGACGGCAGGATGGTCATGGTCACACAGCGTTTGCTTCCTGATAGCGCTGCACCATACGCGAAACTCTCGCGCTAAGCTCTGGCTAGCTTAGCTAAAGGACACCGGCGACGCGACGCGTTTCCAACCAGCAGCGTCGTACAGAGAACACCATAACCACCATCATATCCTTCTATCTCATCGACACGTCACCATAACCTCAGCTACAGTTCTACCAGGCCGACAGACATGACCGACTCGCACGAGGACGTTCAGATGGACACTCAGGAGATTGAGCTTGAAACTCCGGCGTCAGACGTGTTCAGTGCGCCTTCCGTCCACAAGCCTGACGTACTGGCCGGCAGATCTTACTCCCATTTTTCGCCCATCCCATCGCAAATCGCTGACGACATGACAAGAGAGGTGGTTCTAGGTGTCGATGAAGCCGGTCGTGGCCCGGTGTTGGGTATGTAACTTGCTCTTCCGTTCTATTCGTTGCTTATAGCCGCAGGTCCGATGGTCTACGCGCTCCTCTACCTTCCTCTTGAGCTACAGCAGAGCCTTCTAGCTGAAACACACCACTTTGACGACTCCAAAGTCCTGACTCCGGAAGTGCGCTCTAACTTGATGCGGAAACTTTGCACGAGGGAAACAGATCTCTACGCGGCATGTGGTTGGGCAACCCGCCTGTTGTCCGCTCGGGACATCTCCGCCAACATGCTTGCGCCATCCCAGTACAATCTCAACGCTCAGGCCATGGACGCGACCATAGATCTGATCAAAGAGGTCATGGCCAAGGGAGTCAACGTCAAGGAAATATACATCGACACCATTGGCAGGCCCGAAGTGTACCAAAAGAAACTCGAAAGGATATGGCCCACAGTGCGCATCACAGTAGCCAAAAAAGCCGACAGTCTGTATCCCGTTGTGAGCGCCGCTTCTGTGTGCGCCAAAGTTACCCGGGATGCAGCGCTCGATGCGTGCTACGAACCCTATCACGTCGCCGCGGGCAACGGTGCTTTCAATGGCAAGTCAAATGGTGAAGGTGTGGTCGTATGGGGTTCGGGCTATCCATCTGATGTCCGCACCACTACGTGGTTGAAGCAGAACATGGATCCCGTGTTCGGTTGGGGCAACGAGTGCCGATTCTCGTGGGGCACAGCCAAAGAACTGCTGGAAGGCAAGAACGCAGACGTAAAAGTAGACTGGCCTGTGGACGACGACGGAAATGGCGACATGCGCATGACGGATTTCTTTGCCTCGACGAACGAGGCTGGGGGAGACGAGCTCGTTGATTGGTTTGGTAAGCGAGTCACGGAGGAAATGGAGGTCTTTTAGAAGCACGTCCCGGCAAACTGACACCTCTCTCCTTCGTTCGCATCCTTGGGCGATGGCTTAGGATAAGCCAGGGTTGATCAGTGCAGCTCACCGAGCCTTGCGAAAGTTCATTGGGGTAGAATGGGTAAGATGACGGTGTAGGAGCGGACGTGCATGGCCACGGAATCCGGTCGTTCTAGTTAGTCACCGGGCTACTACATACTCCGACGCCATGACCACCCCAACGCCAATGCCATCCCCAGAGTACACTTGTTCAACAGGTGATTTACGAGGCCGGGAAACAAGAGTTATCTGCAGCACGATCGTCTTTAAATGATATCGCTTCCCCTGCGCTGCTGATCCTGCAGCAAACAAGGTACATCAACTTACGATCTCTCTTATACCCTTCGGCTTTCGTTTGTCGCGTGCATCTGCGAGTCTAGCCTTAGCGACACTACAGCGGTTGTCCGTTTGGTTCTTCTAGTCGTAGTCCTCATCCTAGCCTCGCACTTTCTCCACAGGGACGGTCTACGATCACGGTCTTACACAGCCTCGCGGTGTCGTGGTCTTTCCGCTTTCGAACGTCAGCGACCTACATCCCGGCCCATATAACACTACAAGACACAAGCCTGTGTAACTACAGAGCCTGACGACACCTCGCCATCCTTCCTACGAAACCATCAACATGTGCATCATCATTCCAATCGACCACACACCATGCGATCACACTATCGCTATATGGCAACATTGCGCCAACGCACCGCGTTCTGTGTTTGGTCACAAGCCGTGCTCTCACATTCGGCAACACGGCCGCCCTATCATAACTAGAAAGATGTGCCACAACTGCGGTGGGCCCAGGTTTTTTGCTCGAAGAGGAGGTTTGGCTGCGCGCGGCAGTGGCAGCGGCAGCTCCATGTTGGGCCAGGTTAAGGAGGATATGAACGAACAATACGACTCTGGCTACCAAAGCGACTTGATACCCGAGGCGGAAGACGAGGCCGATGACGATGACCTTGCATTGTCGCCGCGACAATCTGCGGCCTTGACACAAAGATGGAGGGACCTTTCAAGACAACGTTCGTCATACATTCCTCGGTCCTCTGGCCAAAAGTCTAACTGGCGACCGAACCTCAAGCGTGATCTGAGCCAGAGTTCATCCGACTCTTCAATTCCTTCATCGCGTCGTCCATCGATGGTTTCCGCTCGCCATCTGCTTCCCAGTGACATAAAGAGGTTCGACAACAGTTTGGCTCCGATCATACGCAGTCCTTCTCCTCCGCGGAAGGGTTCGACTCTCTTACATCCATCTTCGCCCTTACAGGAACCGCTTGAGCGTCTACCGCGCGCCTCTGGTTCTTCGTTCCAGGACCTTACGCCTCCAGCCACGCCTCCCTCACGCCCGGATACACTAAAGCGACAGAGCTCATCGTTGCTTCATCCTTCGTCTCCCCAAGTCGGACTTGTCGCTGATGCCCCAGAAGAGCTTGGCTTTCCATTCAAAGTTTTGATTCCAGCACCCGTCACTTCTGCGCCTATTCCCACATCTGCGCCTCGCCGGCCCGATGCCCCTTCTCGCAAGAACAGCACACTTCTTCACCCTTCCCCGCCAAACGACGAGATATCCGATCCGTTTCCCAGTCCAGTCAAAACCGTGATCAGCCTTCCACCTACCCCTCAAGCGACGCCGACACTGGGATGCTTTAAGCGGTGCCCTTCCGTACGCTCAAACCTATCAGATGACGACTGGGAAGGGCCGCTGCACTCATCACACTCCGACGCAGAAGACGATTCCGACGACCAGTCCGTGGATGCCGACACGAAGTCCGCTCACCGCATCTCTCTGAAGGTGGCGCATCTAGGCCGCGCTGCCCGTGCAAGCAGAATTTCTTTCCACGGAAACCAGCTGCGCATACTGCGAGATTAGATCTAGCATCTACAGGATCCCGCAGCGGAATCGTACAAATTAGTCTGGTGTTGGAGCTAGTGTTGGACTACGCGGCAATACGCGAGGTTGATTGCCGAATGCAGCGCGTGGTGCGCATTGACCGGGGCTACGGATGCAAGTTGAACCCCGAGATGCGCCTGCGCCTCAGGGATCTTGTCGACCTTCTAGGAAAGGATTGGCGCCATACTTTGTGTGGCTAAGACTTCATTGTTTTCTCTTTCCAAAAAGTACGGATTGCATAGCAGAGGCGTTCCAGATTCTCTCAGCATAGCGTTACGACAGCGTCGGCGCTTTCGGTATTTATTTTTAGCATAACGAGTTTGTACATACCTTGCAATCTAGAACATCACGCAACTTCCTCATCTCCATATGCTCCGTGCCTTCCAAGGTCGTTCATCGTTGTTCTTCTTCCCTAGGCGCGTTTACCCCCACGTGAATGAATAGCAGCAGCGGCCTAACCGCATGGGGATCATCTGCAAGCGCGAGCCACCATCGACATCACTGGGGCACATCTGCAACCCACGCCAACATCATACCCTCTTTCCCCGCAAACTCTAAACTCCAAAATTCACCAACATTCACGACGTTTTGTTTAAATGCAGGGTCCGGATGCTGGCGCGAACTAATGCAGGGTCTTGCGCCGCATGCGCGGTGGTTTTTGCGAGCAAATACGTAAGGGCAGTGGGCGTGGGGAAGATATGCGGGTCTCTGAGTTGGAGAGATACGGCGGGCTTCTGGTAGGAGACTGTTCGACGCGAGAGAGTTAGAGTGTATAGTGCTACTCACCGCTTTGCGCTTTTAGATATATCGTAGCTTGCCACCATCGACCGCGCGAGTTATTGCAGTAACGATCTGATGTGTGAAGATGGCGTATATGTGATATTGCTGTCGTATGGTTGCTATAGCAAGTGCAATACCATTGGTGAATATCTAAGGTAATTTATTTTAATAAAGAGGGAGGCACAACTGCAATGGCGTGGTTAGTATCTAGATTGTTCTGGGGACTCATCTTGGACAATGGCAGCGTGTGGAAGAAAGTGCTTTGAGATGCCACAGCACGCGGGGATATGAGTAACAAACTCGGTCGTTAACAGAGCAGTATCCCATTGCAATCGACACATGTAATCATTGAGTGTAAATATAAGACGCGCCTTGTTTACTCTCAGGATACGTTATTACTTGATTTATTAGATTCCAGAACTATACATACTGTGCTTATCCCTATAACGCGAGCGAAGTTTGGCCCGTATTGACCGCCATCACATTGCGTTTTCGGGCCCTCTTTCTCAGCGTTCTGCCCACTGTCAACCTCGCACTTTGCCACAAAATTGACGGAAGATGTGACGGATACGAGTATCCTACTGGTACAGATCACTACGTAATTAGGTATTATTTTACCATACATGGATCTGTTTATATTGAAACAAATCGCCGAGCATCTCAAGCTCATTGCAGGAGAGGAAACACGGTTCCAACACAACCCCACATGGACAAGCGCAAGATAGTTTCAGGACATTTGGCTAGCCACGCTACCTTCCAGTTCCAAGACCAAGTCCTAGCTATTGGTACTCCATTTCAAAGATCAGAAGCCGCAGATCGTCTCAAGTCCATAGAAATGCCCAATCGAGCAAGACTCACATACCAGACTAACAATCCTGTCCAGTTTTCCAAGCTAGCCCCCAAATGCATCGCCACCCATGAAGTTCCGCTTACTTAGCCAACTTCTTGCCGATCTCGAGAAGATCATCTGTAACCAAAGTCAACCTTAAGCCCTCGCTGCACTCCCCCAAACTTCACACATACCTCGAAAGTACGCCACAACCATATCGTCAAACAGGGGAGCAGCACGTGCGGCGACCTCCGGAGAGTCCTTCTTGACCATGACGTTCTCGGGTATGCTCTGCAGTTCGTCCATGCGCGAGCAGAACTCCGCATCGGTCTTGTGACACACAGGCTCGCCCTCCGCGTTAGGGTCCAGCGTCTCGAGCTCGGCGATCTTGCTCTTGAGGACGGTGATGCAGATGTCGTAGACTTGGGTGGTGGTGGCGGGTGCGGGGCTGGTGCGGCGGCGGTGCTCGAAGCGGGTGACCGCGGAGCGGTATTTGGTGATGTAGTCTTTGATGGTCTCTTTGGCGGCCGACATGTTGATGTATGTTAGAGGTGAGGCTCGTGGATATGTGTGAGTTGATCAGGGTGTTTCGAGTGTTATCGAGTCTTGGACAGCTTGGAGTCGAAGGCGCGGACTTATATGGGGTGATGGGTTACGCTAGCAGCAGTGCCTATACCCGAGAGGGGAAGCGTGGTGAATGTGGGTGGCTGAAGCTCTGATCACACTTTCTGCTTTTGGAAGTAGCTGAAGCAGGTACTCGGGCCTCCCGGAGTCTTTTAGACGTTGCACGTACTGGGTGCACCCAGATTCACATCACTATGAACAAACGCTAACCAGGCACGAACGGTACAATTTGACCAGATCTTATTTCCAAAGATCTATATGACTCGGACGATGCCATAGACTGGTTCGGAAGCCTTATGCAATTCAATATCACATCCGTACCCCGTCTGATGCTAATTGCGCTCGTCCCGCCAGAAATATTGAAATACCCGTCGACAAGGTGTGAAGAACGATCGTCAGGTCGCAAAAGAGGCTTATATTAACTGCCTGGATTCCTGCTGGTGGAACCACTCATGTGAATTGACCTAATACATAGTCGAGGATAGAAGTGGTACCTCAATATGCGTAGTGACCTCCCAAACGCAATTCAAGAACTCTTTATCAGAACGCCATGATACACAAGTACATGTTCTATAAACAGATGTACCTCGACACACCGTCTCCCCAACCTCGTCCGGATCCGCATCAACAAGCGTAGGAAACTCCGCTGGCAGCGTCTTCTCACTAACATATAGCTCAAGTACGTCGAGCTTCCTGCCCACTCCTTCAAGAATTTCGGCGAGCTGACCAAGGCGGTCTACGCCGAGAGTGTGTGCGTGCGCCACAATCATCATCGAGGCCCTTGAGGCTGGCCTTCAGCTCGGCGATGTCCCGGGTATGCTTCTTGCCGCGGGCGCGGAAGCGGGCGAGGGAAATGTGGTATTGGTAGATTGTGCTCGCGACGGTAAAGGTCTTGAGATGGGGGAGAAATACTATGGGGTGGCGTATCATCGGCTCGTGCCTCAGCGCGTCGTCTTGACCCCAGGCTGGAACGGGGCGCTGAGGTTCATAGCGAAAAATTTGGAGTATGTGAAGAATTGGGTGGTGTCGGGGCGTTGACGAGAGTGAGAAGGCGCGGGCTTATATAAGGGCAAGGACCATACTCAATTCGACCTTCGACGTGGATCGAAGGCACTCACGTCGATTTTTGGTTGTGAATAGTTACTTGCCCTGTTGAGCAGTCGAATATCTGGACAAGGAAAAGGGATGAAAACTCGCGGCCTTGTTACGTCGATTGCCAATGGCAACGGACATGCAAAACCAGCTTTGAGCACCACAAGCTTAGGCATCCATGGATGTCTTCGAATAGAAATACAACTGCAGGCCATGGTATATCCACCAATTCGAGGACGCAGTGCCCTCGCGAACGCCCGACATGCTATCCTGCCCGCAACAGAGATTCTTTTACGTATGCCGTGCGCCAAAACGCCTGCACCTTCCGTAGTCGAATAATGGAACTCGTAATACATGGGGCGCCTTCGACTTTGACCGCATGTTCCAAATCATACAGCACAAGAGTAATTGAAGTGTGTGAACGCGGGTAGATCCCGCCAGGCACCACCGATCACGGCGGTCCCGCCTGCCTCGTTCCCATCCCGAGAGTTCACAAGAAACGCTGGTAAAAATCCGGTCGCCTACACCGGCAGGTTGAATTTCTTGCCTTGGACGACCCTAATATCGCATTAGCATTCATATCCCTCGCCACTGCGGTGGAGACGCACTTTGTGTAGTAGATCCAGAAGAAGTCAGAGTAGAGAATAGTCTGAACGATGCCCGCAATAACGGCGATGGGGTCCCAAAAGCGCGGGACCTCGAAGAAGTACCGGTAGATCCAGTTAGGGATGTACAGGGCACGGTAAGCGCCAAGGGCGAACAGGTAGTGGGTGGTAATGGTTTCCGCCTCGCCTGTTCTTTGGAGCATAAAGAGCTGTGGGAGAATAGCGACCGATTCAAGCCAGATGGAGAAAGCCCAGAGGATCTGTGCCACGGTCAGTGTCAGACCACTGATTCCTGCCAATGCTAGCACCCACCTCTGTGAAGTTGTACTTGTACGGGAAGAGAATCGCCAAAATCGCGCTGGCCCCGATGAGGTATTGGACCTTGAAGGTATCAAGGTTCGGGTCGTGGGTAGGCTTGTAATCGTTGAGCATGAGATAGACGGTGTACGAGGCCGAGCAGATGAAAATGATCTTGAAGATGGTGTTGTAGAGCGACTTGGGCTCGTAGAATGTCCAAAGAAGGTCGACGTATCGGGTAATGTATACGATAAGGTAGAGGAACTGCGACTTGAACGAGATGCCGGACGCGCTCTGTTGCTGTTAGGCTCCGCTCTCGAAATTGGCGGAGGTTCATGGGCGTACGCTTGACGATTTCATCTTCTGGAGCAAGATCAAAATGGACAGGAGATGGGAAAGATCCCCTGCAACGCAACAGTCAGTATGCGCCTCCAATTCCGCAATGCGATCCCCATGCCAGGAGGAGCCACTGCGGCATGTTTGGCGGGTGAAAATGGCAGCAGAACGCACCTAGTAACCTGAAGAGATTCATCATGGTGGCGCGCGATCCTTCCGCTCGGTTTCGTACACAATGCGGGTAGGCCTGTAGAGCGACGTGGAAGTGAGAGGACGCTGAAGACTCGAAATGAAATGACACGTTTGGAGCTCGGAGGGCGCTGCGCGTAAGGCGAGCTGGGATCCTTGCAGCGCCAAGAAAGACCCCTGTCGCCAGTCGCGGCCAACGTCACTGCCGCTTACCATTCGCACGACGCCAAAAGGCCGACTCGACTGTCTTTGGTATCAACCTGGGCAAAACCCGAGTATGAGCTCACACTCGATTACCTAGCAGTAACTTCTTGCTTTTCCCTGGCAACAAAAAACCCGGCTCGACTTCGCAACTTGAGGCGTGACTTCCGCGGGGATGGTTCACGCTTGTTGCGGGTGATTGTCGTTGCGTCGTCCACGTCTCAGCAACGTCGCGCGCTCCAGCACATATGGCGTATTTAGCCGGCTGGAAAGATATTCTTAGGCCGATTCGGGATGGCTACCGTCACTGGTTTCCTTCCCCAGACACTGGCCCCACCCCAGAAGAACGCGAGAAGCAACGTCGACTCGATCGGCTAAAGGGCTTCACATACTTCGACACTTTCCATCAACTAGAAGCCTGGACTGAAGCTGACTCGGATCCAGTCCAGAGGGCCAACACTCCGCTGCTAGCTCGTCCGTCTCCTGTCGGCAAAAGCGGAGCACGGAAAGCAAATGTTCTGATATGTCATGACTACTCAGGAAATTACCACGAGTACGAGTCCGCATCTGCAGTTGGTCTCGACGAGGATGGTTATTGCTGTGAATACCTCCAATATGTAGAGTCATTCATTTACTTTTCCCACAAACTTGTCTGTGTCCCTCCGCCGTCGTGGATCAACACGCTGCATAGGAACGGTGTCAAAGCATTTGGAACTGTCCTCATCGAACCGCAAACCAAAGACACAGAGAGGCTCTTAAACTTCATCACAGAGTGGAAGAATGGGCAAGAAAAGATAAAATTTCCATTAGCGAAGCAACTGTCTGATATTGCCAGGCATTACGGGTGAGTCATGTGGATGCATCACTGGTGCGTGGCTGACAACATGCACTTAGGTTCGATGGCTGGTTGATAAATATAGAAAAGCCGTTTCCTCAGGACAGCTTGGGGTTGAATCCTTTTCTCCGCCAATTAAAAGGCTTGATCGGCCCCAACAAAGAGCTGATATGGTCCGTACACCTTAATGCGTAGAATTTATGATCCAACTTCTAACCGAAAGTTCCTCTAGGTACGATGCACTTACCAAAGACAACAAGATATCCTACCAGAACGGGTTGAATGGCAAGAACATCGATTTCTCGGCCACTTGCGGCGCCGTACTCACCAATTACTGCTGGAAAGAAACCGATGCTTCAGCGTCAAAAGTAGTCGCCTTGAAGAATGGCCTTCCTACCGAAAAGGTGTACTTTGGCATTGATGTATGGGCGCAGAATACGGTAGACTTCGGACTACCACGGACGACGTACCCAGAAAACAAAGGCGGAGGAACCAATACAGGGGTTGCGGTCAGCAAACTTGCCGAAATGGGGCTTTCTGCGGGTGTTTTCGGACCGGCATGGTCTTTCGAACACTTCCCAAGTCATGGCAGGGATACTGAACGTGCCATGTGGGAAGGCGAGGCTTTCTGGGACGGAGCGACCTGCTCGTGTAGAGGCGAAGCCAGCTTTTGCCATCCAGTCAATTTGGACAAGCCCATCACGGGATCTGCTACACAATATCCCGCAGGCTCGGAAAAGTTCTTCCACACTGACTTTAGTAGAGCATTTGCGACTCACGAAGAGCAGGCAGCCTCACGATTATACAACGGCAAGAAGATCCACTCGCAACTGGGCTCACAATCTTTACTGCCATGTTCTTCACACGCACTGGTCTGGGATAGTCGAATTCCTATTGATGCTGCAGTCAGCCGACTCAAAGTCGAGAAAGGTAGCCCCTGTGAAGAAAGAGACCAGCCCCTCTTGTCTAGTGGCGGTGCGAGTTACAACCCAGATGCAGCGACTAAAGACCGAATTTTCGAGCGCGACTTGCCACTCTTCAAGCTCGATATGCCAGCAGACGGTTCGTTGCGACTTTACATGAGTTGCGATCCCCGGGGGATTTCAAGCGTTTACCTGAAGTTCTCTAGCGGCATCAAGTTGCTTCCAATTGGAGGTTCTGGTCTTCAGCCACTCATAACATTTCAATGCGCAGTCGAACCTGATCAGACCTCTCACGGGAACATCCGACTCCAAGAGCTGGGTGTACGAGTCCGCTCAAGCGGTTTGCAGAAACCAAGAGACTCCTTCCTCAAAATCTACAAGATCCGCATCGTACCACGTACCTGCCTGGATTTGAAACAAAAGTGTTCGATTGAAGATGTGCAAATCGAACAGCGAGGGGAAGACGACACTGAACATTGGCGACTGCGATGGACATACAAGAACAGCCTAGGCGATGACGATAGATCCGCACTTGCGACATCTGAGATACCATACAGTGATATCACTGGGCCTTTCTCTTACTTTGCTATCCAGATAGACGGCGTAGATCTGGGCAGAGCATATGCGCTGGAGCATGTGCTTCCCAAGGCTTTCGTCGAGAGCTTTGGGGGCGGCGTCCAGGTTGTGTTGATTGGCATAGGCTTTGATGGTGAGGAGGTTGCTCGCAGGGAACAAGAGATAGTGCTTCCGGTACGGTGAAAATTACATGAAGTATCTGAGTTCTCGTCCATTGTAGTCGGGGTTGCTTGTCCCAATATGTAGAGAATGATAATAGAAGTGGGCGCCACTTTTAGGTCGAAGCGCACAATGCATGGGAGTGGGTCACGTGGCGCAGCTGCCTCACGGCTGAGCTTCGTCGCACTTTCCCGCATCCAGCCTAAGACGGTCCGCTGGTGAAGACGCGCCAACTCCGCAGCCCATCCTCGTTGTCAATTCATTCGCAGGCGAGCGTTCAGCGTCTCTGCTTTACAACCAGCCTGTTCGTTGGCTTATATTCGTGGCGGAGCGCTCACTGTAGCTGGTAAGTGACACGCAATTCTAGAGGCTGGGCTGGGGCTGCCGCACGCGAATTTTGGGCTCGCATGGCAGCGTCATCGCCAACACAGCTCTCGCCAGCAAACACCTCTCACCTTCGCTTCTAACATCACCCAGGTCTTTCTCTTTCTCCTTCACCATGGCGGATCTGCAAGATTTGCTTGCCCTGCTTCACGGCCAGGGCTCAACTGGCAACAACGCTTCTCCGCAACACCCGCCACACGGTTATCAACAACCCGCTGTATCGTCTCCTCTCTTTTCGCCATCGCCTGGCGGACCGCATCCGCATCATCCATCAGCGATTATGTCGCCCAATTCGTCCGTCGTGAACACACCAGGTCCTGAACAGGCCGGCGTGTCGCAGCAGACACCACAACAACAGTCGACACAGCTGCTGAATCTGCTGCGCTTCAACTCGCAGCCCAGCGCTGCGCAGGCGAGGCGCCCATCGCAGAACACGCAGTCGCTGGACACCGCGCCCGCTCACAGCCGCGCTGTCTCAGCCTCTGATCTGGTTGCGGGCTTCACGGGCGGCAAATCGATGCAGGCATCCGCCAGTGCTGCATCGCTCGCGGCTCTGGCATCTGCATCTGCATCGAGCCAGAACCAGCAACAGGACCTGCTAATGCGCTTGTTGAATCCGAAGCCTGCTCAGAGCGACACTCACTCCTCACGAGCTTCAGCCGCAGCTTTCTCTCCGCCTGTCGCACCGCAGCCTGAAACGGCTGTCAACGACGTGGCGCGAGACTTGGCTGCCGCCGCTGCAACTCTTGAAACGTCTCTTGAGAACCTCCCCAGAGACCCGAGTGCCGCTCCGTCCGCTGCCTCCCCGATGAGGGTTTTCGGATCCGATGGACCGGGCCAGTCCCAGTTCGAGCCGGAACCCACTCGCTCCAACGACACTCCGCGCTTCACCTATCGCAACCCGTTCGAGCAATTGGAAGCTGCCAGTCCCCGAAACAGGACTCCAGTTCCCGAAGCCTCGAAGGCTCCTGCACCTGGCCCCAAGATGGAGATACTGAAGCACAAGCACGGCTTGGATGGATCTTCATCTACTAGTGGCGAGGAGAGGCCTCAATCGCAACACAAGTTCCGGAAGTTGTCGCCAGCCAATGCTCCACACGAAACTGTCGCCGAGGCAGTCAGCGAATTGGGCGAGCAAATCGGCAAGGAGATCGAAGAGACTCTTGAGGCCGAGGCAGCGAAGGAACTCGCCCGCATGCCTCGTGAGGAAGTCGAGGAGGTCGAGGAAGCTATCATTGAGACTGCATCGGAGATCAAAAAGGAACTGGAAGACGACGCTAACTTCAAGGCACTTGAGAAAGAAGTCTCGAAGCCGATTGCCGCGTCACTGAAGCAAATTGCGAACGACATTGCCCAGGGTGATGTCGCCGACAGCTGGGAGAGTGCTGAGGACGTTCCAGCAAAGGAAGAAGATCAGACGGTAATAGTCTTTCGCTTCCCTATGCGTGCGTTCGCGTCCATCACTGTTCAAGACTTGCAAAAGCCTCGCATCCTCTTTTCGCCAGATCTTGTTATGGACGTCGCCAGGCTCAAGAAGGAGTTCGACCAAATCGATCGCTCTCTTGTAACAGCGAGCAAAAACTTCATCGTATACGCCATCGTCAAGAAGGGCGGCTTCCGAATCATTCGCCAGGAAAATGGAGACTACCGCCAAGTCTTCGAACACCACCAGGAGCGCCTTTTCAATGTCGCACTTTGCGTCGGAGGTGAGGACTCATCTCAACCGTCTGTTGAGAGTGTCCTTGGCATAGGAGTCAATGGCACTGTTTTCTGGTCTTCAGTCAACCCCGTACGCGACAGCGACTTCGACGAACTGGACAAGACCGGCCTTGTCCTCCCGCCATCACCTTCCCAAGATGATAACACATCTGGCGGGCAGTTGAAGACCCGGGCGAAGCCATCATCGCGCCACCCCGAATTCTTCGCCATCGGCCGTGGTAAGGCTATCCATATCATTTGGTCTCGTGTGGCCGAAGGTTTCCTGCGTAGCAACTCACGCATCGTTCACACCGAGAAGTATTACAAAGAGCGCTCGCTCAAGATCCTGACTGGTAAGGCCGGGAAGGATTTCACGTTCAGCGAGGATGACACTGTCATCGTTTCCTTGGATAAGGCCGGACGCATGCGCTTCTGGGATATCCGGCCACTCATTGACCCTGTGGTTGCGACACCAGAACACGAGAAATCAGTCGAGGTCTCTGAGACTATGCTCGAGTTCCACACCACGTCAGCAAACGCCAAGTCGTGGCCAACCTCAGTGTTCTTCTTCGACAAGGACAAACCTTTTAACAAGGGGATTGCTTTGCGATACGTCATGGTCGGTATGAAGCAGAACCACGCCTTCCAGCTGTGGGATATGGGTCTGGGCAAGGCTGTCCAGGAGATCAACCTGCCCCACGAGAAGGAGTCTGATGCCATTTGCAGCGTCGGCTTCCACCCAAAGACGGGTATAATGGCCGTTGCCCACCCGACGCGCAACTCCATCTTCTTCGTTCACGTGTCCTGCCCGCGCTACAACTTGCCGGTCATGAGCCAAGCCACGTACATTTCACGTATCGTGAACAAGAGTAGTGACAGGGGTCAGCAACTTCCTCCGGTCAACGCAACGGCCATCATGACCAGCATTACCGAATACTCATTCTCTTCCAAGGGTCAGATCCGCAGCCTCTACATGCTTAACGAGCCTGCTGGACCCGCTGATGTCGACGATCCGGACAACACTGCTTTGTTCGAGCTTTACGTGATGCACTCCAAGGGTGTGTGCACTCTGCGCATCCGACGAAGCGACTTGGGCTGGAAGAAGGAAGGCGAGCCCATGCATCCCAAAGAGGCCCAAGATGAAGGTGTGATCAGCATAGCTCCGTTGAAGCCAGCCGCGCCTCCCGTGGACGACTCCGTGACCAGCGGTGACACGCCAGGTCCGAAGTCTGTGTCCGATCGGTCTGCTCGTGAGACCATTAAGAAGGAAAGCATTGCTGCCTCTCGGCAATCCCTTACTTCCGAGGCTGCTATGCGCGCATCTACCCTGGCCAAGGTTGAGAGCAAGCAGGATGCTGCCCGTGCTGCCATCATCAACGGCAGTGAGAAATCAGAAAAGAAAAAGAAGAAGCGTTTAACCACCGAGGCGGCCTCACAGGTGTCTGCGTCTTCCCGGGTGCCTCCGCCTCCCTCATATGCTCAAGCTGCGCAGAGCACCCCGCGAACGAAGTCGCCAACTGCGCCCGAGTCTGCTGAGCCTAGCTCCGCCAAGGCTTCTGATGCTGAAATTCCTGAGTGGGCCAAGAAGTTGGTCGGTCAGTTGCCGCAACAGTCGTCTGCCGCTACATTTGACTCAAAGAAACTCGGAGAAACCATCCAGGCAGAGATCAGCAAGAGTCTGTCGCAATACACCGACTCAGTGTCCAAACGCCTTGATGATGAAAGGCGTGCCGCCAAAGCTCAGAACGGTGCCAACCAGGAAGCTCTTCTCCGTCTGGTCTCGAGCACGCTATCCGAGAACGTGGAGGGTGTGATTCGCAAGATGGTCGATCAGAACATGCGTGAGGTCTTGTTGCCCAGCTTGTTGACACAGACATCCTCCACCCTCGAGAAGAACCTGGGCAACACGGTCAAGGCCCATCTTGGTCCTCAGCTCTCCAAGGAGGTCCCTGAAGCGGTATCGCGAACCTTGAAGAGTCCGCAGATCTTCCAGTCGCTTTCCGATCAGATTTCAAAGAAGGTCGCCGTCAGCCTCGAGCAGACGATCACTGCGGGCGTTGGTGCCGTGATCACCCCTGCCCTCACGAATGTGACTAATGCTGTTGAGAACAAGCTCAATGAGCAGGTTCGGCATGCGCAGGTCCAGCAACAAAATGATCTGAACAAGATCCACCAGCTCACTGAGACTGTGCAGACCTGTCTTCAAACTATTCAGGCAATGGCAGCATCTCAAACTGAGCTTCAGAATCAAGTCAACGCGCTGCAGCAGCACATCAAGGATTTATCGCAAGTCACGCAAGTGCCAACTGCTGCTCCCCCGGCTACAAAGCAGAGGACCCCGGAGGAGATTGAGGCCCAGGACATCTTTGATCTTCTCAGCGCGCAGAAGTACGAGCAGGCCACGATGCAATGGGTACAGTCTCCCAACTCCAATGAGCTGTTCGACACCGTGTTCATCAAGTGCAACCCGGGCTACCTTGGCCAAATCTCGCCGCTACTGATTCTCTCGACTGGTGCCGTGGTCACAACTTCGCTTCAGGAGAACCTCGTAGAGCGGCTTGCCTGGCTTGATACTGTGCTCAGGAACATCGACCCTCATGTAAGTAATAGCACACTGCAGATGTATTTCATGCTAATCACTCTCGCAGGATCCCGAGGTCCATGACGTTGTTCCCAAGATCATGGAGGTTATCAAGGAGCGCCTCACTCACGCATACATGCGCCTGAATGAGAATTCTCCTGGCGATCCCTCTCTCCGTCGCATCGCCGGATTGGTCAAGCGCGTGGGCGATCTTGTTCCACGACCCAGCTATCCTAGTTCCCACGTAGGCTCTTATGTGTCTCGTGCCTAAGCGCTACCTGGTCTACTGCTCGAGTTCTGCGTTCCCAGGTATGGCGCGACGCTGAGAATGCGACGCGCCATGCTCGACTCCGCCCTAGCACAACCACTCGACGCTTTGGATCCAATATACGTTCTCTTCCACATTCAGGCTAGTTGCGTTTCCTCGGAGTTTTGGCTTTCTTGGCCTGCAACGACGCATCAGGATAACGGCGAATAGAAGAGGGTAGGCGGACCATGGCTTTGACGGTGTGGAATATCATCGTCGGAGCGCATTTTTCTTTTCCTTTCTTTGTAATCAAAGCGGTGGCATCTTGGCCATAGACCTGGCGGACATTGATCTGACTCGGTTCTTGGTGATATGTGACAGGCGCTTCAGGGTCTTGCGGTGCTGGAATGCTCGCTAGATGTTGGTGCGCGCTGGCTCTTTTATTGACGAGACCCGGGTTACACGATCGATATTGATTTTCAGGGATTCAGGGTATGGCAATCAAAGTCAAGAGGTGGATTTCAGGCATACCAGCATCCTGTATCCACCGTGATGGCTGGGATTGCTTGCATGTGTATGATAGTAAAAGCGAGCATGGCAATTTTGTAGCTAATCAAATTTTCGGACATGATCTTGGGTCGACCTCGTAATGAGTGTGAATATATCAATGATCGGATCCCCGCCTCCTGTGGTCGTTCAGGCGCCCGGCGAGGGCCCCCGCCCACGACTCAACGGCGATCTATCGATAGGCGAGGGCTCCCTTCATTTTGGGCCACTTTGTGGTGAAGTGCTCGCCAGGGCGCAAAGACGGGCGTTCTGTTACAAATTGCAGTACCAGGCCTGCAACAGGCTCGCCGCAGAAGCAGTGTGGCGACCAATGAGGGTGGCTTGGCCGCCAAAGCGCAACCCTGTCGCACGTCTGAGGTTGAAACGCCAACGTGGGATAGACCAGTTACAAGACCTCAGGTATCTCCACCGCATGGAAGACGTTACTTTTGCCGTCGGTGCACGCGTGGAAGCTCTGGCATACGGCTATTCTGGGAGAATTAGGACGTTGCAGGCGTGCTGGGGGGCATTTGGGTTGAACGTTCTTAATATGCAGGAGGAGGCGCCCTTTTTTGCTGGCCTTGGGAAAGACTATTTTCGTTGCTTCTGTATTCTCGACACTCCTTTGAAGGAAGAAGATAGCTTTGTGGGCTTGTTGATTGAGTTCGCGTTCGCTCTTTACGGTTTTATTCATTGAGATTTGGGATTTATACGGGTTACGCTGCATACCATACCGACTACGATTACGGCTACGATTGCACGATTGCGGCTACGAAGACAGCTATCTGAATTGAGAAAGAGAAAGAAGTCACCATGGTCAACTGGGGCAAAATCGTCCTCGGGGCGCGAGGCCTGCAGGCTCTCCTCTCCGTCGTCATCCTCGGCCTCATGGCCTACGGTCCGTCTTCCTCGCCTCTCCTACCCGTCGGCCACTAACAGCACGCAGTCGCATCGTGGTGGTCGACCCACTGGCGCGCCATGTCGCCGGTCGAGGTGAACTTCATGGTCTTCTCGCCAGTGTGGTCTCTGCTCGCGGTGGCAGCGCTCGTCGTAGTCCCCATGAAGTTCTCCTCGCTCACCACCTCGGCGCCCGTCAAGTTCGGCCTGCTCGCCCTCGAGACGCTGACGATGCTGTACTGGTTCGCCGGGTTCGTCGCGCTGGCCGTGTTCCTGCGCGACCGCATCTGCTTTGGCGCCGTGTGCGATGTGGCCAAGGCTGGGACGGTGCTGAGCGCGGTCAACTGGCTCGTGTGGCTGGGGACCGTGGTGTTGAGCGCGGTGACGGTGTTTAGGAAGGGGCAGGCTGCGCCGATGCTGAAGGAGCCGAAGGTCGAGATGCACCAGGGTGTTTAGGGGGTACAGGCATGTTACGATGGATGCTGGGAAGATGCGGCTGGCCGTCGAGACTGGCGCTCAATGATGGTCACGTGAAGGAGTTTTTGGGTCACGAACGGCGCGGGTTTACAGGCGGGGATGGGCTGAGACGGTGCTTAATTGGGCGTTCTTGTCATAGTCTTTTCCAGAGCAGCGCATACTCGAGTGTTCTCTTGTTCAAAATGTCGATAAGGCCTACCGCAGGTTGCATGAGTCGTAATTGCCATGTTCCCGCTCCGAGTCACCCTCTGATACGTGCCAATGCGATGCCTATGTGATTGCTATGCGGTGCCTGACGCGGCCTAGGGCGATGGAACTGTGGAGAGACTTGCGGTGCCTGATGATTCATGAATCGTGATGCGCGCAGGCGACATCCACTATTGTCAAAATTAGAGGTGGGCTCCTCCCCCACACGGTCCGAAAATAGGCTTTGGGTTACAAAGTAGCTGCTGTTGTGTAAGACGCGCCACTTTGCTGATTCGATGCGCGCCTGCTGCGCCCGTTCGTTGTTGTCGTCGTCGTCGTCCGCACGTTGCCGGCGCCGCACGCAACGACGGCTTTCCAAGGGCTGGGCCTCAGGCCGGCACTGTTGGCTATGCGCGCATACGTGAAAGCTCATCTCAAGATCAAAACTACCCAATTCGGAGCGTTGGGGTCCGTCTCGGGGCCGGGGCCATGGGCGGAGCGACCGCGTGAGCCTCCACGGCCACGCCATATCTTTGAAACAACCACCCGCCCGCGCTCCCCTCTGCTCTCGTACCAGCCTTCCCTACCTTTTCTCTTCAACATCATTATCTTGCTCAGAACGTGCCCGCCCTCGAAACGCGCTACACTCGGCAACTGCGCTGCACCGAGCTACCGTTCGTGTTGGATTGCGTGGCCTGCCTATACAGAACACCGAACATGTCCAGGACGTCCGTCTTCACGACGTGTACCCCGCTGCCCGCGGGCATCACACGACAGAGCGTCCTCGACATGTACCACGCCCACACTGAGATGATAGAGGTCAATCCGCTCGTCATCGAGCGCTTCAAGTGCAAGGCCCCAAGCTATGCACCCGCAGAGGAGTACTATGCGACGTGGTATACCATCAAAGGTGCATCACAGCTCCTTCTCCTTGGCTTTGTTTGCGCTTTCTGCTTCCGGACGTCTACTGACCAAGACGCAGACAAAGTAAACTACCTGCCTGGTGGTCTCGCTTCTTCCTCCGTCTCCTACCACGCATGCTTCCACGACCTCCCCGATGGCCTGCAAACACACGTCTATGCGCCTCTTGGCCTTGACATTCGCGCGAAATGGACCGTGGGCGGGTCCCTGCCGGGCGAGCCGAAACCTCCCGCCGAACTGGGCATCGGTGCCCCGCGCGAAGGGCTCTACATCCGCGAGGACGTGCGCATGAAGTGCAACATCATGATGATGGGCTTTGTGAAGAAGACCTTCAAGGAGAGCCATTCCACCATGGTGGGCCGGCTGGTTGAGAAGGCGCATGTGCTCGAAAGCCGACAGGCGAACGAACGCCTGAACGCGCTGAAGAATCTAGCACCGGGCGAGCGCATGGGCCACGGGAGCATCTTCATTGCCCCTCCGCCAGGATACGGGGAAGGGCGCAAAAGCGACAACCACGACGATAAGCCACTGCCTCACCCCCGAGAAAGCGTATGTTCAGATGGAAGCGCAACGAGCTCCCCGGGCCTGTCGCAGGCCAGCACGTTGACGAGCCAAAGCGAATTTCCTCAGAAATCGCCGCAGCTTCAATACCAACGACAAGGTCAACGTTCGCAGACGCAGTCGCAGGCCGAGTCATACAAGCCATACCAGGACCAGCGCGGTTCGCTCGCGAATCCGCCCTCGCAGTGGGCACCCGGTCATTCACATTCACATTCGCAAGACTGCAATCACAGTGGAGGCCAGCAAAGCCCGGGGCAGCCAAGCCAGCAGGCGCAGACTTTGCCCAGTCTATCCTATCTACCTTCCACCGTGTACAACCCGCACGCAAGCAACAACCGCGACTCGCAGTACCAAGCCTACCAGCCGCCGCGGTCTTCCGCATACCTGCACCCTCCCCCCGCCGAGCTCCCTGCACCCATGCAGGACTCTCCCACGTTACCGCGCAACCTGCGCGACGATCGCGATGAGCATCTCGCCGAGCTGCCCGCCTGATCGAAACGACGTGTTGACGATGTCATGTTTTGATTTGCTGTATATATGATACTTTATAGGGCGCTTGGTGCAGGCACAGCCGATTGTCGGATTTTTGTTCAACTGTTTCGTAGATACCCGCGATTTGTAGCTGAGCTCGCAGTCACATGTTACGCACGCTGAGAGAAGTAGTGTCGATCGCTTTTGAATGGATAGTCGTTACTAAGATGGTGCACAGAATTTGAAACCTGTGGTAGCGCGGTTGTCCTCTGCGCCGCTTTGAGCCCAAAATTTTCAAGCGGATGCAATGTAGCCTGGTAGCACTGGATGCCGTTAACGCCAACCGAGTCTTCTCCCAAATCATGGAAAAACAATGTGCAGCTGGGTATCTTAACGAAGAGGAAATCGTCCCACCGCGTTCCAAGTGGTTATGCAAGAACATGATAGCATGTTCTAAAGTGTGGGTGGAAATGTAGTCTCTGAAGGTGGTTCCGCGGAATCTAACGCCTGCCAGCCAGCGGTAACAGTCGTTACCCAAAGTGTGGATGCAGGTGCCCAACAGCACAACAGCCGAGGAGAAACGAAGCTACTTCAGGACGACGCCGCCGTTCATGCTCCAGGAAGGTTCGAGAGGTGAGGAGGATTCTGCTTCGCCGAGATCGAGGGATGGGATCGAAGATGTCGAGAACACGGTAGGCGAAAAGCGAAGGAGCACACCGCCATTCATACTCCAGCGGATCCCGTCTTCAGAGGGGGACTCTGCATCGCCCAAGTCGAGAGGAGACGGGAATGAAGCCGTCCCCACGATATCCCCCCCACACGTCTTGCCAGTAGCGTCTTCCGCACCCGCGGATCCCTCTTCGCGGCCATGCCCAGAAACCCGAATCGCAATCTCCTCCGCAGCGTACACGCTGACCTCCCCACCCCACTCATCACCGTCGCAACGTCCATACACATCAACCCCAATCCATTCCCCCCGCAAATTCTCATCCAAATACTCCTCACACTCCGTCTCATCTTCGCTATCCCACCCACTACTCTCCTCCCACTCTTCATCCCCCTCCCACTCCCATTCCCATTCCCATTCCCACTCCGAACTCTCCTCCTCCTCTTCTTCTTCTTCTTCCTCGTCCACAAAGAACACAGCCCGACACAAAGGACACCCCGCGCCCCCCTCCATCAGCCACCGCCCAATGCAGCAGTACCCGAAGAAATGCCCGCACGGCAGCCGCGTTGCGAGATGCGGCGCGAGATGGGGGGAGGTGATGTTGGCGGGGGGCGTTGGTTGGGTGGGGGTGTAGGTGGTAGAGCAGATGGCGCAGGTGGGGGAGGCGGGTGGGAGGGGGGTGGTGCGGAGGGTGGTGAGGAAGGTGGTGCGTGTGGGTATGGTGGTTGTGGTGGTTGTGGGCGGCATTTTGGAGGCGTGGGGTTGTGTGTGGGGGGCGTGTGTTTGGTGGCGTTGGGTGTGGGCGCTTGCTTGCTGGGCGTGTGCTTTGCGTCTGCGGTGGTGGTGGATGGAAGTCTTGTCGAGGAGGTGTCTGGCTGTGGGTTGAAGCAGAGTTGATGTACTTTTGAGAAGGGAGACGGAGAGGGGGGGTTTTATAGCTGTATGTCTGGCTTGGACGGTGGGTTCCATGGTGTTGGGCGTGACACGATTTATCGTGGTGGAGAAGGGCGTAGAAGGAGGGGCTCAACAGGTCAACAGGTGGAGTGGGAGAGGGTACCATGGTGTTGGGTGGGAAATTTCATTTTTTTGTGGATGGGAATCGAACAGCGCAGAAGGAGATAGTCAGCAGGACGAGAGGTGTGGGTGATCACGACTTGGTATGGGCAGATGGTACCGAGGTAAAAATGATGAAAATGTATGATGGTGAAAAAACATCCATGCGTGTGAGCGATCACCGTTTCCGCAAAAGTATTCATTCTCTATACTGAATATAGCGTGCATACATAGAGGTTGAGATAGAGGTTGTTGAAGAGCGTTATCTGTCAACGTTCCATGGCTTCCCCAGGTAATATGCAGGCTAGCCCATCTTCGGCTAGTTCCTCACCCACTCTCCCGATTTGTGGGGCTGGGTCCAGCATCTTGGTCGACCCAATTCTCTCACGCGGGATATGCCCATATCGATGACCGTGCGTAGAACCCTTCTAAGCCAGGGACCCAATCGCACGCTCGTACTGTATGACAGGAACCACTGCCGAGGCCCAGCAACACGGCCAGTCCGCACCCTCACCTTGGACCCCGTTGCCCCTCTTGGCCTCTCTCGGATCTGCGCGCACATGCATATAAACGCGAGCGTCGCCATTACTCTTGATTGCGATGAGCTTGCTACGCAAGCCTGCCTGACACGGATCGCCCACCATGTCCGCTCGTCAGGGGCTATCGGATATCGTGTCGCTGTCCGTCTCTCATGTCGCGCTCAATCCCATCGTTGCTGGGCTCTCCTTTGGGCCTTGACCAGGGCACCGGCAAGTGTGCGCAGCCGTCTCATCAACTCCGTCTCTGCGCTGCGCAACCCGGAAACACTCGCTCGTGTCACGAAACTCCTTCGGTGGTTGCTCGCCCTGGGTGTGGTCAGGACTGTCAACAAAAAGCTGAACCATCTCGCACTCAACGCGTATAGGATAAACAACGAGAAGAAGAGATGGAACTGGAAAGAAGAAGTCGCAGTCGTGACTGGGGGATGCAGCGGCATCGGACTGCTGACGGTAAAGCGACTGCTCCTCAAAGGCGTCAAGGTTGCGATTCTGGATATCCAGCAACTGCCGCCCGCTCTCCAAGACTACGCTGGTATCAGGTTCTTCGCCTGTGATATCGCGGACCCTGCCGCTGTCGCCAGCACTGCAGAGAAAGTCAGAGCCACAATGGGATCGCCTTCAATTCTAGTCAACAATGCCGGCATCACGCATCCTCACACGATTCTCAAAACCTCACCTGAGTATCTGCGTAAGATCTTCGATGTGAACTTGCTTAGCAACTGGTATACCATCCAAGCGTTTCTCCCGGATATGATAAAGAGGAACAAAGGTCACGTCGTCACAGTGGGCAGCCTAGCATCATACTGGGGCGTTGGCGGGATGGTGGATTACTGCGCAACTAAGGCTGCCGTACTGTGCTTGCACGAAGGTGATATGATTGTTCCCTCTTCCTCAAACCCTTCACTCACAGATCCACAGGGCTTGTGCAAGAAGTCAGGCAGAAGCACAAGGCCCCGAATATTCTCTTCACTTCGGTGCATCCCAACTTCGTTCGAACACCTTTGGTCGAGCCATATGCACCTAAGCTGAGTGGACAGAGCTTGTTGGAGCCTACCGAAGTAGCCGATGCAATAGCTGAGCAGGTACTGAGTTGCGCCGGGGGGCAGATATACCTACCTACGGGTGCTTACCGGAGCACTCTGGTTCGAGGATGGCCTAACTGGCTGCAAGAGTATCTGAGAGGCAGGCTGGCGAAAAACATACTATCCGGCACGGAGTAGGGACTGCTTCGTTGCCTGTGGGAACGGCGTTGGGGTGTGACCGGCTGTGCACGTACTAGGAACCTTGATTTTCTGACACGTAATGTTGTCTTTCGCACAGCATAGTCTTGTCGGGCTGTGCTGCAGACTGCACATGGAAGCTGAGGTGAATCACCATACATATGCCGCATGCGGGATGTGCTTCTATAGAGCGCGAGCTGCTCCGCGCCCGTGGGAGTGCAAAGGCTCACGCGGCGCATCGTATGCTGTGCAAGCCAAAGCACGAGATGGTGCGCCGACATTCACTCCACAACCCATACCCCGGACCCGAGCGGGCGGCCTCAGCCAAAGAAATCGAGGGCTCCCGAACACAGGGATCACGCAAGGTCCCGACTCGGACCCAGTCAGCGCTGCATGATGCGCACCAGGAACTCACATCCACAACCTCTTTCAGGTAAGCGCAGCGATGCGTCTTCTGATGCCACAGGCACAGCTCGTGTCCGGGCAGGGCGCAGGGTCTGCGGACAATGAACTGGCTGCGGCGACGAAGATGGATGAAGGGATCATCTCTTTGTCGGCGGCTTTCCAGCGCTCTTTGCCGGCGAGCGCCGAGGAGGGAGGAGGCGTTCTGGGCTGGAGGCGAGAGTCGTGCCGAGAGGCGATCCCGGGTCTAACGGCTGCGAGAAAGGCCAGGCCACATTCGGCCAAGCGTGGCTCCTTTTGCCGGCCTGTGAGTCGTTGCCCAAAGGCGAAGTCATCGTCACTGAACGCCTCGCCTTGAAATTGCGGAGTCGATGGCGGAAAAAAAGAGGGCGCCTAGCATGTCACCCGCGTGCGTCCTCGGCAGCAGCACTGTGCCTCTCACATCGCCTGCTTCCGCCATAAACACCCCGCCGCCGCCGCCTACTGACCCTCCCCTTTGCACCGAGTCGACCGTTGGAAGCAGAAACATGTTTTTGGCATCCAAACACGCTACGCCCCGCTAGCAACCTCGGCCTCCTGAGGCCGGCACTGAACCCATCATGCCGACAATCCGAACCTCTCGGGATGTGGATGCGAACATCGCAGGCCACAGCCCGATGCCCATAACCCCCGAAGGCCTCATCATCGAAGCCTGGTCGCAGGGCTATCTGGTGGGCTCGCTCGTCATCATGACCTTCATAACCCTTGCAAACATGCGCAGAGGCGTGCTTTTGCACAAGGTAGGGACGACTTTTCACGCCAAGACAATACTGTCGCTGACTAAGTCTCCAGATGATTCTCATAGAGGTATTGCGCAGCTCTGGTGTCTGTATGCTTCTTGAACCATTGCTGACTTGTATCGCAGCTGCTTCTGGGCATATGGCAGGGCTTCTGGCTGTTTCCTGGTGGCAATGCCAGCAGCTGGTGGCTCTCGGTCGCAGCGGTCCCGCTCAACATGTCGTGGTTCCTGCACAACATCATTTCCTGGATGAAGATCAAACCTTTCCTTTCTCGCTTCTGGAGCCTCGTCTTCTTGTACACATGCCTCCTCTCGTTTCCCTACTGGGTGATTGAAATTTACGCCAACTTTTCATATTTCAACGGAAACAGCAGTTGGTTCACAAAGACGCGCCCACTTGAGCTTCTCTTCCGGGATCCCTGGTGGATCATCACAACCGTCTACCTATTCACCATCATCAAGACACACTACGCCATGACTATCCGAGACATCATCCGGATTTCTCCGCGCTTTGGCATTATGCTGGCCTCGATGATAATAAGCATCAGCTTTGTGGTCTGCGACGTGTGTGCTGTCACCGGGGCCCTCAGGATCGGCGGGGCCTCCACCGGCATCAACCCGTTTTGGAAACTGGCCTTCGTATTCAAGTGCCTCACAGATTCAGTCATTCTGGACGATTTCAAGATGGCGCTGGATCGGTTAAGAGCATTCAAAATCAGTCGTCTGGGCAGCTATTCCGCGGACAACAGCGACCGCAGAACCCGCAACGACAACAATCTCGTGCAAACTTGGGAACAGGCCGAGCGCGAGGCAAGAGAGAAACAACGCAATCTGTCGAATCTGGGAACCAACTCGGATGACCACGATCCGCACGAAAATGGGGAAAGCTCTGGGAGCTTCCAGTTCCCCTTCCAGAACGGCCACGCTGGGAAGCAAAAGGAGCCCGTATCCGGAGCTAAAGAGTCGTTCTTCCAGCAGGGCGAGCAATACCGCGACCCCCTGTCGATGGTGCGCAGCGCGTTTGACGAGGACTCAGGGCCTTCCTCGGTGCAGTCACTGAGTGCTACACACCAGCCGAAGAAGCAAAATGCGGGCTGGGATCAGACGTGGTTCGATGAATCGGATCCTGCGGACACGAGGGATGTGGATGTGCTGGAACTGTACGCCGACGCGCAGCGCGATGTCGAGGGTCAACGTGCGCCGCAGAGTCCGGCGCGAAAAGACTTCCCACGGCGCTCGCACACAACCGCCTGAGTAGGCTCAGTCTTCAACTATTATCCATTTCCACTACCTAGCTTTTTTTAATCCTTTGAACTCCGTGCGCACGCACGCAATTAGATCCGACGTCGAACACGCCCATCGTCTGTGCGCGCGGGTTCTATGTCGTGCAGGCCAGCTCTGCCCGATCCGGAGACGAACGGTCGGCATGGTAAGCTGGGGGCGGAAACGACATGCATTCATGGGGTCACGGCGTTATGCGTCTCTTTACAGATACCCAGGGTTTCCTATTTTCCCATGTACAGCTTATACCTATGTAGTTGTTGCTTCGGCATCATGTCTATCTTCTGAGATACATATATTCACCCTCGTATGTTGCTCTTGAAGGTGCATCAAGGAGATGTTGGCTAAACTCTTCTTGGAACTAGCGGGGTCGTGGCCGCTGCCTGCATGCTTGGAACACCCACCTCAACAGACTCACCGGTACCAGCGACCGCGGCTGTGCAGATTCTCTGCTTTACACGCGGTCCCGGGCTGTTATCGCTGTGTCGCTTCAACGATGTGTCCTCTTATTCACTCCATTATCACCACGTGAAAGTTCAGCCTGGGTCCACATGTACCATACACATGCAGTCGATCGATAGATTTAATATTAAGCTGTAATGTTCTAACTTCCAAAGGGATATATCAGAGCAAAACTTCATAGGCGCCTCACGACTCACACGCGCCTCGACATCCAACAGTTGTGTTCACCGCGCGCGTTCACCTTCACCTTCACCACACGCAGCAGCGCCCTCCAAAATGGCGACGTCAAACGGCCAGCCCGACATGACACTAATCGCCGAGCTCTTGGAGGACATACAACGACATCCGCCGGCTGTTGCTGCGAAGACGTTGCTCGCGCAGCACTACGTTTCGATCGGATGGTTTGACGCTGCTGCGGATTACGTCGAGGAGTTGAAGCGCGAAGCACCGAGCGGTTCTGAGGTGGAGGTTTTGGAGGAAGTTCTGCAAGCGAAGAAGGGGGAGGTAAGGTTCCCGGGCTGGGCTTGGGGGTGAGTCGAGAGCTGATGGTATCTAGAGCGATAAAGACGGTGTCGGTGTCGGGGCATCCCAGCATCTGAATGACCCAGGGGTTCCGAGATCATCTATACTCATACCCAGAGACTCGGCCTTGGTAAGCTCCTTCGCAATGTGCTTGAGATGGAGAGCAGAACTAACGAAACCCAGCGCTCCAAACAAGTCCTCGGCGTTCAACCACCTGTCAAAGCATCTGCAAATTCAACCCCGAAATCGAAATCCAAAATGGCTTCCAACTCCCGGCACGACTTAGTCGACGGCTACCGTGGTCTGCGCCAGAAGGCGAAAGGCCTCTTTGACGATCTGTTGCATCTCCAGACCCAGCAGACGAAGCTCGGAACGCCACAGACAGGCCTATCCGTGAGGATCCAATCCATACTGCAGGGCCAAATCCTATCCGGCACAACTGTACCTTCCAGCCCGCCAGGCAAGGCCCAGCTCGTGGCGCGCGCGATCCAGGCCCATCCCGAGAAGGCTATGGATATTGCCATCGCTGATCTTGAGGACAGTTTGAGCTTCATGCGGGGTATGTCCAATGCGAGCAAACAATTCATCCTTGCTTGCCCCATCGGCGTTAAACTCCGTACATGATGCGACTGATACGCGCGTACAGGACGTCCATACAGTTCAAGCGATGATTTCGTTCGGGATGAACTGGTCAAGCGCATTCGCGAGGTGGAGATGTCATGTCCAGATTCTCTGAAAATCCACTGCGAGCTTGCTTTCATGCATGTCGAGCATGAGAATCTCAAACGCAGGTACGCTAACGACACGACTATGTCGCTCATGGAGCCAGTTAGCGAGATCCCCCGGGAAGATTTCTACGTCACTGAGGACAACTATGCGTGGGATCTGTCCGAGCTTGTTCAAGCGATCGCTGCAAATGATGGCGTGATGCGCAACCCATTGAGCAGAGAGATGTTCACACCAAAAGACGTTCAAGGCATCTTGATGAGCCCGCACGGGAAACCACTAGCTCCGCTACGGGCGGCGCAGCACGACATGTCGCAGGGTGTGCGTCCGGAGACGATCGCGCGGATGGAGAAGCTGGCGGAAGTCATGCTAGCAGAGAGGGAGCAGAACCAAATGGCGAGTCGCAAAGAGATGGACCACTTCCAGGCTTATGTCGCTACTTTGCCCGACCGCGAGCAGAAGACTATCGAGGCGTTTAGGTGCCCGGCTTTCGACACACACAGTGGCAAGGCTTTCGATAGTACCATTGGGAAGACTTTACGCGATGCGAAGGCTACGGAGGTTTGCATCCACAAAGCCGGCGACTTCATCAAGCAAGCCGCGGCGCACTTGAAGAGCAAACGCGGGGTGTCGGAGCCGGATAGAGGCTGTGTGGTTATGTGAGCAGGGAGTGGGTTTGTGCTCCTGGAGTTCAGACCAGCATGAAGAGAGCAAATAGGGTTGCTCACTGTTCCGGAGCTCTATGACGCAGGTTTCGCGACATCCAGGAGTGCTATTGAAAGGTGGACCACAAAGCTACCCCTGAATATACTCAACTCCTCGAATAAGAAAGTCCTGGCCAATTGAGTCTTTCAACCTCACTGATTAAGGAGTTCTGCCTCAGGCGATGTTTTTCCACCAAAAGCAAAGTTGAATAGGCTATGACCCAGGCTGAGCAAACTCGATGAGACAACCCCACCGCACGGTTCGGAGATTCACCTTCACACCCATCGCGAAACTGAACAGTGTTCCGCACAGGGTCTATTTGAAGCACACACTCTCTACTCAGAACCACACACCCGCTCCCACCACTACCTTCTAAACCCATCCCGCCCACCATGTTATTCCACCACATCCTCACGCCCCTCCTCTTCACCACCACTTCCCTCGCCACTAGCACCCGCACCCGCAAGCCATGGGGCGCCGACATCCTCTCCTCCCTCTACTCCCCTCCATCAACCTCGATCTCGACCCCCCCGACCAGTCCTCCCCCACCCATCGCACACCCCACGCCCACAACCCCCCTCGCGAACAGGAAGTACACCCGCACCCTCACGAGCTCCCGCACAGTCGCGACGCCCACGACGCCCGCGCCACCACTACCTCCCGCTCGCACACCCGCGCCGCCGCCTATTGACTACGGCAAGATCGAGCAGCCCCGCGCGGACGCGCCCGAAGTAGTTGAGAAACGCGAGGAATCGATGTCCCGGGTTCAGCAAGTCTCAGCTTCAGTTGTGTCGACCGCACAGCCTGGGACTACGATCCTCGTCTACAACGAGATGCGCGAGTCGTCCAAGACACCCCTGGCTCCGCCCGCTGACCACGCAAAGGCCACGGTCCCGCGTTCTGGAAAACCGGAGCTGAGTCGCGCGCTGTGTATGTCGTGCTGGGACTTCATGGAGCGCTGTATGGGTGTGTCATTTTTTCTCTAAACAAGTTGATATAGTTAGTTATGTTGGGGCTAACTATTCCTAGGCGAACGCGTAGAAGCTGGTGCCGTTGTCGGGTCTGCGGTGTATAAGAGCTGCGTGCGCGAGCTGTGCTTCTTTGATGGGGATGGGTTTGGGAGGT